>KK500059.1:5770-89318 GCA_000688715.1 Glossina pallidipes
AACGGCCCTTCGGGGAGTTTCGTGGTGGCTGTGGTTGCTCCCAAAATCGCGGGAACGTTAAATATTTGAGGTGTTAGATAGGCCTCGCCCCCGTCAGAGGGAACGGCATGCCATACACATGTCCTTGACCTGGAACTGCTTGGGAGCCTCCCTGCTCCCAGCGGGGCGTGAGTGACGCTTTCACTCCGTGTGCCGTCGGGCACCGTAGGGTTAAGCCTCCACGGCAGGAACCTACGTTAACCCCCTGTCACATCTGTAGTCCCTCGTAAAGCGGTCTCTCAATACAAAACTAGAATTCAACTATTTATTCTTTTTTTATCGTATTTACTGGATATGGTCACTTGTTTTAACATAGCGTTCTAGTTTCTTTTTCGTAACAGTTTATTCTGAAAGCCTGATAGGCCCAACAATTAAGTTCAATTTTATTTTATTTCACTTAACTGAATTTAACTTAATATCAATTAATGTAATTTCATTCAATTTTTTCCACTTTCTTTAAAATTTCAACAAAAACTTGTATCGATGCATTGCGCTTTGCTATCTGTAGGATAATCAGGTACCATAGCTTCCCAATACTTTCCAATACCTTGCCTGAAATTCTTTTTTTGAATTTCTTTTTTTTTTTTTGTTTGTGAGGGAAATGGATTAGGCCTGTATGCGTCGATTTAGACCCATAATCCAGTAACGTTAAAAAAGACGCGTAGGTGCTATGAATTCGATTTTATGGTACGTGTGTAACACGTTTTTTAGAGTGATTTTTTAGTTTAGAAACTTTTTGATGATGCTTATGCCTGTTGAACGTGCGACGTTATGCACCGCAATCATTCCCAGTTGAATATGGTTGGTTGGTATTCCGGCAGAGAGTTTAAAAGAAAATTATAGATAAGACCATGCCTTCAAGCCGAGCTTCACGTGCACAAAAGGCAGCTTTTTCATTGACGCCGAAACCAGAGTGGCCTGGGATCCAGATGAAGTGGCATTTTTCAATGCTTGGATCTTTTAAGAGGTCGTAAATGTCAAACACGTACATGTTATATGGGTCTTTATTCTTGATTAACGACAAAGCCGATTTCCTGTCAGAGAAACATACAAATTTTTTCAGTTTATTCTCAATTGCGAAGAGGATCGCCTGCCTAATGGCCAGAAGTTCAATGAACGTGGATGATAGTTCCTGCAGAACTTTGAATTTTCCTAGAAGAAGATTTGGATTCTATGATTGAAAAAGTAGAAATGTCTGGAGTTAATCAAATAGTCCAGCGAGTGGGCATTTCGCCTGAAACTTTGTATATTACATTGAAGAAAAGAGGTCGTTGGGGGATATTTAGATTTGATGGTACAGGTTTGGATGAGCCTTGTTTTAGAAGCTCAAAATCCAATATTAGGTTGGCAATTTTTTTAAGGATGGTTTGGAGGTTTTCTCCATGCTGGGTAGAAGAGAGAATTTTGAAGATTTGGTCAAAAATCATTTCCAATTCAGTGGATTTGTGGTTGTTGGTAAAAGTAAGCTTTTTTGCAGGGAGGGGAGCTTTTTCTATATTACCGTGAGTTAGGGGGATTTTAGAAGAGATTTTTTTTATGAGTTTAGGGATAGATGTTATGTTTTTGACAACTTGATTGAATTTCTTTTCAACTAAGATCTTGTTGGTTTCTAAAGCAGGATTTCTGATGGTAGTTGTTGAGGAGTTCCCGTTGATTGCCGGGAAGTGAGTGTCATAGTCCTCCAGTAGATTATAAGGGTTATTTGCGTATTTTTCTTTAAACTCTCTGAACGACATGCTTTGGATAGTTAAAATTTTTTTTAAATTTGCTTCTTTTTTTCTTCTGGGACACATGAGTTTTTTGGGCAGGCTGGCGTCTTTCCATAATTGAGGCATCTGCCCTCCTTGTTTTTGCAAAGCTTTGCAATATGGCCAAAGCGGCCGGACTTATAGCACAATTTAATTGATGGGATAAAATACTCTACTGGAATATTGCAGTAGTTATATTTTATGTATTTGGGTATTGTTTTACCTTTGAAACCGACTTTTAGACCTTTGGTAGGGATAAAGAGTTCTTTGTTGTTTGAGTCCCTTGTTTGTAGTCTTTTTACTGACAGAAGTTGTATATCCAAAATGGTGGACTTGAGGAAGTCCTCATCTTTGATTGCTGGTGGAATGTTTTTGCTGTCCCAAAATTTTCGGTAAAGGTTTTTGGGATAAACACCTTGATAGGTTTGGTCCGAAAATCATTATTGAGGACAAACTCGTTCGCCTCTGCTGGGGTGGCGAAACTGAGTTTAGCCTTACCATTACTAATAGTCTGGATTGTGGTCAGTCCTTTTAGCTTAAAGTCTTTGATAAATTCGAAAAAAATTGGTCTGAGTTCAGACGAAATGGCTTGCTTGCGTCGTTGGGGGACACCTCAACGAAAATAAAAGACTCGCCAGTTTCGTCCTCGCCGTAGAGATTTGGACTAGCGCACGATGGTCAGAGTTTGTATCCATAGCAATTGGATTGCTGATGGAAGGAGCAGTCGGAGAGTTTGATGAGGAAATGTTGACATCCACAGTTAGGGCTTTTGTGGGTAGACTATTCCCGTCAATGATATTTTTTTTTTGGAAAACTTATCTTTAATAATTCTTTTGGCATTATTGTTTTGGTATAGAATTTTTCTTTTAAAAGAAACTTCATTGTGCTTGGTTTTCATGTAATTTTAATTATCAGACAACATCTTTGTACGCCTCACCCCCTTGTGGGGCGGGCACTTTTTAAGTTTCGTGCTGGATTTCCGGCAAAACATAAAAAACAACTGACTTACCGTAAATAAGGAGAGATGTGGGAAACAGCGAGTGCTGTTTAAGCCGACAGCGACAGGGAAGACAGAAAGAAACTAGTATGTGTTCCACAAATATCGCCGCCACTTCATGTCCAAATGTACGTGAGGTAACAATGTGAAATTTGTTGAGGAGATGATGCGGGAGGCAGGTGGTGCTGCGCACTAGTTGTTATTGTTTTCGATATTTATCCAAGGATTAAAATAATCAAGTTTATAAGAAGAAGAGGGTTTTTTTTTTAATTAAATTTAAATAATTTTTTAAAAAATTTTTTCTGCATTGAAATAAAAAACACGTCCTATTTCGAGCAGAGTTGCCGTTTTTGTTTTCTCCATTTCAATGCTTAATACCGAAGAGAGGCGTAAAAAATGATAGACAAATTGACGTTTATTTGTTTGGTATAAACAAACTACATATGATAAACAATAACAAGCATGAAATATGAAAGGAATAAAAAATGATGTAGAATTTTACAAATGAAAAAAGTAATAAAGTCAAATCCAATGTTCAAATTTTTAGGTTTTTTATTGTACATTATATATCATTATATAATTTTAAGGAGATTTTCCATAAAAATGAAAATTAATAGTTCTGTTATAGTGATTAATTCATACAAATGGTGTCTTCATCACTTTATTAAGTTTTTCCTTCGACAAATAAAAAGAAGATCCAGTATATAAAAAGTTTTACTTTCAGTATTTATTTAATTTTTATGTAAATTTTGTAACATATGTTTAAGATTTTTGTGTTTATAAATTTCGTGCCAGAAATCCTCTAACTTGTTTATTCAACTGCCTCAATAGTGGTGCCTCCACCCAAATATCAACACCATCATCTTTGTAGGACGCCTGAAATGCTCGAGTATTCAAATGATCTCTTTGCACTTTGTAGAGGACGCAATTGTTATGAATCGCCGCGCAAACGTTTGCGATTCTTCCCAACTTCTTTAGGCTATAGGAACTCTTTGGCTCTTACTGCCAACGACCTAGAGAAATGTTCAAAAACTGTAGTTAGATTTTCGAAATAATTAGATACTGTGATACATTGGATCTGCGTAACTCGTTCGTAAATCTGCATTCAACAATATAACATGTATCTATACGTCGTTTGTAAAAATTAGAAAAAATTTACTTATTTAATATGAGGTTAGCATCAGAAGCATCCTGCAAAGTCTTTCTCGCCAATATGGTTATCCTGCCTTCTGCGTCGCGTTGGTCATTGCTATCCTCTTCAATGAACGAGCACAAAAGGAAGTTAGGAAATGTACATATTGGCTAACATTGCTTAATTTAGCTTAACATTTAAAACTAAAATTTACTTTTACCAAATTTTTTTTACCAAACACACTTTGTTTTACTTTTTTTTCAATTTCTTTAAGTTTTTGAGTTAATAATTTCAAATATATAATAATAAAAATAAATAAATAAAATGAAATATAATAATAAAAATAACAGCTGCTTACATTTTTTTTTCCACTTTTTTTCTTCAAACGCAACTTCAAAAGGGGGTTTGTTTTTTGCTGGGTTTATACTAAATATTTATGCAAATTTGTTCTCAACAACAGCAATTTTATTGTCGCCAGATTTGACGTAACTGAGGGAGCTCATTTTTTCCTACTTGATTAACTTGTCCTGGCGATGGTCGCCCAATGCATTGTTGCCTGCTTACATGAATACCGCCCAGTTATTGTGTCCAGCCCTTATTGCTTTTCTTTTTCGTTTCTATTTGCTAATTCCATCTACTTTAACCCTAAAAGTAATTCTATTTCATAACATCATTCTATGGCCATGGTTGTCATTTCTCTTTTCCTTATTATTGCTAGGTAGCTCGTCTAGTCCCTTATTTGATTTAGAAAGAGCTTATATATTTACATACTTATATATATATATCTGTAACAAATGGCGCGTAGGCCTTGGCAACGATACCGTGTCCCCCTCCAGCTAGTTAGTGGAATAGATTCGTTTTGAAGAGGGGCTGATATAAGGCATTGTTTTGTTTATGACAGTCTGTGAGGGATTCAATGGAAGGTACACCCCACCATATCCCCGGAACTAATATCTTAGCACGGTAGACGTCTTGGCGACAAGAGAAACATTAGCCAGAATACCAGACTTTAAGTTGCGTTTCGATGTAGTTCAGAAGATGATAAATTTTGTTTGAACTTTTCATTACAGTTCTTCAGCTCAAAAAACCTGTACAGATTTAAGGACCCAGAAATCAACGTGTCGTAGCGCAGAATTTATTATTTACGAAAATATGTATATCGGAAAATTGTCTCCTTTTCCCCCTTTCCCTGTCAATTTGGCGTAAATAGAAACGGAAAGCATATCGAATCCCCGAATTTTTGGGTAATTGTGACAATGTTGTATATTTGGCGATTACTTTATTCGACATTATTTATAGCACAGAATTAAAATTAAATTATTACCTGCATTAAAAAAAGGCGTTTATGGTGGATATGCAACTTAATTATAAGTTTATATATCATCAGCATCATTAATTTGTAAGTTATTTGTCCTGCTTTTATTATATGTTTTCATTTATTTTCCAGGATATACCATTGCATGTGGCCATGATAACGCACATACTTATTGCCTGGGATCGTAAGCGTTGGCTCAGCGATCCAGTCAAATGTCGTTTTCCAGCTTTTGTGTGCTGCTGTGCGACGTGGTTAACGGGAATGATAATTGCATTGCCATATCCCATCTATACCATCTATCTGGAAATGGGGGTAAGCTTGAAAAACATATATGCTAGTAGAGATACGCAAGTATAGATATATACATGGATATCTATATAAAATATCCATCCATAAGTCTTCTGGAAGTGATAGTGATTTTTATCTTAGTTTAAAATTTTCATAGCCGCCTTCGAAGGACACGGGTATAATTAAATTGTGATGAAACTCTGGAGATCATTTGAAATATATTTTTGTCATGAATGATTAATACAAGAAGTTTATTTTATTTAGCCATATCTCTACGCGTGACCTTTACGTGGTCTCCCCATCTATATGTGCGCTTGCGTCCCAGTTAGCCTGTTGGAGTATGAACCTTCCTTTACTATTTTCTATTTGTCTGTCCGTCTTCACATCCGATTACCTGTTGAAGAATCTATCTATCCTTCTCTTCTGACTATTTTTTCATCTTTCCGTTTTGCACCTTATCTAACTGTGCTGCTGGACTTATGAATCTTTAGCAAGTATTCTCAGCTGTTTCCTAAGTTGATGTCTCTCACAGGTTTAATTCAAAGAAGATATAACCTTTTTACCTTTTGTTTTACTTAAAACGAGAGGAATTAACATAAATAATAAGTAAGCCATTGGTCGTAAAAATGAAAGAAAATCCTAGCTAAATGTAAAAAGTGTAGCACGCCTTCCGAAAATCTTCAATATCAATCTCATGCAAGATTATAAGGACTGCTCGATATGTGTTATGAGAAATTTATAAAACTTGAAGTTTAGAATTGAAAATTTTCAGTTTTCAATATATTCTCCCCATTAATTGACACCTTTTGAAAAGTAAGTACTCTTTCATAAGGAATCAATTGACAGGTAACATAGTTGTCGGCATTGAAAACAGTTCTCTTGATGTTGAAAATTGTTTTTTTGACTTTACATACTATTGTTCACCCGCCTTCATAGGAGAGAATGTGAGGAAAGCCTTGGCTGTTATATAAGGCTAAAATGGCAAATAGCCATTCGATAGCCAGCGTTTCGGAATTCTCATCGCCGGGGTAAGAATTAGTTTGGCAATGTGTGCAGTTTTATCTTATTTCTCTAAACACTTCTGACGAATAGATACTTATGTCTTCTCATAAATTCACGGATGTTTTTTTTTCAAAGTAGTTTGGACACCAACGACTTTCGTTGGTTTCAGTTCATATTGGAGGGCTCTTACAATCTTACCATTCAATGTTTAGCTCATGTTTAAATTTTGCAATCATCATGAAACGAGTTTGTTTTATTATATCGATGTTTGCCAACTCAACAACCAATGTTGGACGCACTAGCAAGTTTTCTTTACATACGTTCCGTAAAGCAAAAGCATTTTATTTTTTCACTTAGGTTGCGCTGCGCAAGTTTTATACTACCTTACCAGTTACTTATATATTAGCAGAAATATATTTTATGCCTTCAGAGGAAAATATGAGGACACGCTTGAGATGCTCAACTATATGTCCTAAAAATTCTATAAGTCAGTAATATCTGAAAATATTTAATAATGTCTGTTTGTTCGCCTGTTGTACAAATTAATAAAGACCTCAAGGTTTGTATAGGAAATTAAGACTTCCTCCATTTACTAGGTGATCAATTCCAAAACCTAGATGTAAAACTTCTCAAGCACAAATCCGCAGCTCTTAGCCACAATTGACTCAGGAGTAATAATCAAGTGTAATAATAGATGAGATACCAAATACAACGATTAAAAAACCGAAAATACTCGGAAAAATTAAATAAGTTTTAATTATCTATAAAAAAAACTTGCTAATAATATTTGAACTAATTTGGCTTAATGTTATCCTTGACGTCCAAAACGACTATTGATTGCTCTAAAGCGGACGTTTTTTTTTTTTTTCTAGATTTTGGCATGTTGTGAAAAGCCCAGACGAAAAATTATTGCGCTATGATTTGACTTATAGAGATTATGCTCCTATTAAAGGGAAAGTTATTGAAATCAATTAAGGTAATGTCCACAATTATACATTGTACCCTACTAAATTGTAAGATGGAGCAAATGAAGCTGTCTCCACTTCATATACCTATATACCTATATAGTATCATCGCATATATATAGCAAATAGTTCGTGGTAGTTTTTTTTTCTTATAATCTAAACAAAATTTACTAAGCTAAATGTACACCACATCGATCGAGAACGTGTTGTCATTTATTAAATAAACTCCCTTAGATATCATTGCAGAATTTTTCAGATTACTAGGTGGCAGACTGAACTGAATCATTTTTACAGTCATTTTGGACTTCTTAGCCTCTTAACAAATAATAATCGAAGAAGGCAAGGCCCAGACTGTATGGTAGATGCGTCGAAAAGTCCTTCTCAAGGCCCTCTCGCCTTAATTGCTCATTTTAAAATTAGTTGTTGATACTAAGAAGTGCAATCGATTGGCTACGTTAAAACAGGCTAGACAAAACCTGCGAATTCGGCCTTTGCACACTATGATGTATTCAATTTTTACTCTAAAGACACTCCAAAACAATTTACATACTTCCGTTAAAAATGTCATGAATTTTTTCTTAAGCCCGTGAAGGATCGTCGTCTAGATCGCAATGGTATTATAATATAGAGAATTTATTATAACCCATTGATTAATATAAGATTTTGAGTTAAGAGCTAATAGCTGTCCACATAATTATTCATCTCATAGTAGAAATGAAAAGCTTAAACGCGCTGCACACTGTCTGCTCTGCCCTTTACTTTGGTATATTCAATAGACATTGATTCTCCACGCGTTTTTTCGGTATGGAGATTCTAGTTTGTTAGAAAAATGTAAAAAATGGTATCGACGAACATCGCTTTCAATCAACAATATTGTTCTACTGAAGTGATCTTTCTTTTATAGATTTATTTGAACACTTTTTGAACAACCGATAAAATGATTATAGGTCTTGCATTTTACAATGGATTTGTACTTCATGTTGCATTTGCGGTTATGCTGCGATTTCTATTGTATCAGAAAACCTAAGTAAACAAGTAGATTTATTTGGCGACTTTTGTCTCTTAAATGAATATAATTTTGATATCTTTTAAAATTATTTTTCGAAAAACTCTTTTCCCTGTATGCACGGTAACGTACTTTTTAAATAGTTTCTTTATCACATTTGCGTCAATGGACGTTATTGCGTCCAGTCCGTAGGTCCGCTACAAAAATCGAATAAATTCCACACACAGAATATGTCGAAACAATTGATTCATCAATACTGACGCTACGCTTGATTTTGGGAGCCGGTATATATTATTATTATTATTATTATAATTTTAGACTAATGAAATAAATTCTTCGACTAAAAGAAAAAGACGTTGAGCACTAGTAACACAGGCTATCGACTCTAATTTGTAAAAGTACATTAGATATTGAGCATAATAGTTTTAATAAAGTAATATATTGTATTGATATTCTGTTCTGTAGCTGATTTTAGAATATCCATAGGATTAGTCGCTCCAAATGCAATATTTTTTGTCAAGGAAAAGTTTTGGCAGTCACAAAGAATGTGCTTTATAGTGAGAATTTGTACACAATTGCAGATTGGGGAGAAAGACTTCTTCAAGATCCATTGGTGAGTTGCAATTGTATGGCCCAGGCGAATTCTCAAAAATGTTTGGATCTTAACTTTCTCAACATTAGTTGGATATAGAGGTGTATTGATTGGGGGTTAATAGAAGAGTAGTGCTGATGATGGTATTGTAGAACTTCTATAATTTTCTTTTGAGCTTGTCTTCCAATGTATCTTTGAAGATCCAACTTTTGCTTGCTCATTTCCCAATAAACCGATATGACTTAATATCCAAAGCATTTTAATTTTTTCGCCGGATGTTGAAATGATATTCCTTCATTTCTTGATGGTGCTCCATCTCGAAGTCAAAGGATTCTGTATAGCTTTTAATACAGACAAACTGTCAGTAACAATGACGGTTTTAAGCTTGTTTTTATGGAAAAGGTTCGCACCTTGAAGGATAGTAATCTGTATATAGAAAATGCCAACCTTTACCTTCCAGTGTTTAGGTTTTTTCAGCAATCAGATCAGAAGGCGTTATTTGGAGTCTCGTCTTTTCTGTACATAGAGAGCGGAATGCCTTTCGAAACCCGTGGAGGTTTATGATCAAAATATCGGAAAATTTTTCAGGGAATGTTCAACTCTTTTGCGACGTACAAAAATAGTTAATTGCGAATGGTGACTTTCGAATTTTCTTGGCAATAATAACCTTTCTCACATCTTCACCGGGAATAGATTTGTGTGAATTAAGAAGCTTGGGGACTATTTTAGCTTTTAACTCATAAAGTCTATTTTCTAAAGCTGCGAGATCAGTTTCAATTATAATATTATTTATGGGCGTCGTCCGAAAAGAATAACTTGCTCTGAGGGCTTGGTGATAGACCGGTTTAAGGATGTTGATATTAGATTTACAGCTATCGCTATAAATAATCAAAGCATAGTTAATCTTGCTTGCTAAAACAAGCATTTTGTTAAGATAACCAATAATGTTAATGTGCACATGGCTTTTCCAAGCAACGTATTGTATGAAATTCACCCTTGTTAATATGGAATTTTCTAACCGAAGACAGTGTGTTTTCTAAGGATATTTGTTGGAAAACGTGACCCCGAGAAAATGAAGCGTATGCACATTTGGTACTATCATTTGGTAAGTCATTAATATGCATCAATTGATTTCCTGCATCACATATCTGGTTTCGAAAAATGTGCATTTTTTTTATTTTTGTATAGAAATTTTAGTGCCTGAAGAGTTTGCCCATGTGGAAATCTCTCATCCAATAGGATCGAGAATATTGATTGTCTTCGTGCTATCTGTTTCTTTTGTTAAAATATATCAGTGTAGAGACAATGTTCGATTCTCAGTACACGGTAAACAATTTTACTAATTTCATTGAAAGACATCTGAAAAAGCGTGGCAGAAAGCGTGTGGAATGCCATCCATTAGCGGAAAGGAATCAGGCAAATGACTGTTAACTCTACTTCAAACCGCCGATGTGACATGAACCAAATTTATTAATAAGTCCCTTAATGTTCCATTATGATATTTTAAAAACTTTATTTAATTTTAGTGACATTGAAACGAAGTGATAGATGGGTTAAGTTTACATGTCAGCGTCTCCGTCGAAAATGTCGCTATAGGGATTTTGTGTGAATAATTTATTCTTACCAGCAGAATAACTTGTACTTAAGTGGTTGCCTACATTTGAAGTGCAACGAGTGGGCGCGAGTGAATAATTTGAAATTGAAGGCTGATTAAGGGATGGAAGATTGGATTCATTACAACATGTAATTTGTTGACTAAGGTTGAGAGCTGGTGATTCTGGGGAATATAGTTCATTAGGCATTAGGATACGTGTTGTTGTTTTAATTTTTTCAATATTTACTGTTGTTTTGATTTTTTCAATATTAATTTTGGCGGGTGCTGAATCTGGTTTGTCAATATGGTTTTTCGCTGACGGTAAAGCAGGTTTGTCATTGGAGGGAATTGAGGTTAAAGGCTTCTTAGGCTCGATTTGCAAGGCGACAGCAGCGTAGGTATTCCTTTTGTTAGTTCTTTGGGTTCCAGTTGGATTTATTTCCCGGTACTTGCCTCGCGCTTCACCCATGCTACAGTAATTTTCTGTTTTGGTTTTCAGAATTGTTCGCATTTGTATATAACGTGGGCATTGTTAGTGTAACGCCGACTGCTGATCATTGCAATTTTTGCAGAAACTACCGCTACAGCTTTCAGTATGTGTAGGAAGACCACAGTTAGCACAAGATGGACCACTGTTGCACCTTTTGGCCGTATGGTCCAGGCATCGACAGTTTTTGCATCTCATGGGGTTTGGAACGTAGAGTTCCACTTTACATTTACACCAAACTACATCAATTGTTTGCGGTGACCGATAGCGGTCAAAGATCACTCGCCTAAACTTTACGGTTCAAACAAAACTTCGCATCGTTGCAAATGATGCAGATCATCTAAAATGAATCGTACATGAAGTAAATAAACTTATGAATTATATAAAACTTTCAGAGAGGTTGCAGAAATGGTAGTTAATTTTCTTCTCTTTGATCAGGTACAACTAACAAAATCGTCAATAAAATCAAGGACGTGATACTCGAAAATGGTCACCTGAACTTTTGAGAATTAATTCAGGAGGAGAACATACTATTTACTTTCGTTCGCTGAATATATTGAAAGTCTTACCCCACGAATTCATGAAATGTGAATAAAAAATTAGACCAACCGCTGACATAGTTGCACTGCCAATGATGAAGATTACTTTTAAGAACATTAAAATAAATTTATTGAACCAATTGCTTTTGATATCGCCCAATCATCATTCCACCTATTAATTGACCTGCATAGTTCAGCATTGCGGTAAACATCATAAAAATTTGAACGTATAGCCGAATAAAGAATTTTATTGTTATTATCATAAAAGGCTATATACAACTATAACATACTCGGCAGGCATTTGAGTTTCTTTGTTTATAAATTAAGAAATTCTGTCAGTCAAATGTCTCGTAATCGCTATCGTAACCGCTTTTGTTCGCAGTGGAATAGATTTAGTTATATCCACCTGCTTGCCATTCTACACCTAATAATGTCTTTGTTTGTTTGTTGAAGTAATTATTCCTAGCCTGGAATTTTACATATAAGGTCCAGCTCAATCTCAAACATTTTTTGATCGAGCTATTACATAGAACGTTAAATTTATATATATTTATCTATGTAATTATATGAATATCAATACTATGCATTTTATTTAAAATACAAAGACAATATTTTGCAATAATAGATAACATATCGAAAGCGAAGTTTTGTACTAATACGAATAAATTCACGTTCTTATCCTCAGATAGAAGAATAAAAATATAATAAAACATATGCCCCACTCGGCAGATCCGAACGTACTCTTAGTCACATTTTCGACTGACGTCAAATTTTGCGTTATATTACCTTTCCCTAAAGTTGGAATATAAATTAGAAATTTGGCAAATATGTTTTTAATAGTAGATTAAGTTTCTAACTGGACTTCCTTCGCTCTCAAATGCGCTAATAAACAGTTAAAAAACAAAAAATTGTAAGTGGAATACACGCGAGCTATCTTTGTTGTTAATCTGAAACTTGGTGCAAGTTTATAACACGACAACACGCTCAACAAGAAAATGACAACAAAAAAAAAAAAATTTACAAATGGTGGTGAGTATAAAACTATTGCATCGAGTCTCATCTAACCTTTCTACTTCTTTCACCTTTATTTCAATGAAAGCACTGAATCCCTTCTAATCGATAACAAACAAAAAATAAAAATCAAGTATGAAAATTGTATTTGTCTGTGGGCGAAACATTTACACCCATCAATTTTATCTTAATAGAGATCTAAGAAGTGAAAGTTCCGTAGTCTACAATATCGAGTGGACGGGGTTGGTTTTTTTATTGTTGTATCCCAATTTCTTTTGCTTTTGAGAGCGCAGGTCTTCTCTGCTTATGTTATGTTGCAGGCGTATCCTAAACCAATTTGGCCTATTTTCAAGAAGTTTCAATTTCTTTGCTAAATTTGAAGCCAATATCTTAATTTTGGCGACCTGTGTTTTCAACGTTTTGCCAAAGAGAATGCACCCCCATCCTTTGGGAGTGATAATAAAAACGACAATTATGAATTGGTTTTTGTGAATGAATAAATAATGAAAGGCACTTGTCAAGAGCGAGAAAAAACTATTCACACAACAAAAAAAATACAAATCTATTCATTCAACAATTGTCGTGACAAAAATAGGAAAAAAGCAACAGCTTCTTGCTTAAAAAAGTGAACAACAAACAATATAACTCAACTCAAAAACACTCAAAAACTTGAATAGAAATATGAACAGTAAAGCGAAAATCTTTAAATATATATATATATATATATATATATATATAAATAAATATAAATATTGGTGTGTATGTAAACCTGTAAACGAAATGTCTAGAGACATCGCTAAAAGAGTAGTGGAAGAAACGTTCAATAATAAAAAAATTTAATGATACATGAATGCGAAGAATTTTTATTTAAATAGTTAACTGACAAATGTTCACTGGCTGAAGGGCGCTTGTTTAGAATTATGATTTCTTACTTTCATCATAGCAGTAACACTATGAACGATAAGTGAACAAGTTATGAATTTTCTTATGCACTTATACAAATAGAATATGAGAAAGTGTATATTAACGAAGTAAAACTGATTTAAGCGATCTTTTGAATGAACTTTAATGAAACTAATTAATATTGTATTGAAAATCAACAAAAATTCGAAGCTTGTTAGAGATAGCTCTGCACTGTGAACACATGGCCATACTTTGTCATTAAACAACATCGTATGTCAAGCCAATTAATTTAAATTTATTGAATGGCTTTGTTCATAATTAGCAAGACATTTTTAATAAGTGAATTGCGTAAACTATTGCAATTCAGGGCGCAATCGAAAAAGTTGAAAATAATTCGATGTTCGATGTGCTCAATCGTTGTTTAGACCAAACGCCTAATCTACCAACATGACAATCAATAAGCAGAGCCGACACTTGTCATAGAACAACTCACAAAAACTTAAAATTATTGTAAATGTGTCGCAAAACGATATGGAATCATTGCAGGAAGTGAATGGATCTTCGCTCAATTTTGCTTTCAAATATCTTACAAAGAGGTCTTAGTTATCTCCGTCTGTATGGTCGATATAGAAATACAAGGATACGATTGTCCGATATGACGTAATTCTCATGGAAGAAATTGACATGACACAAAAGAGAAAAAAATTCAAAAAAAATAATTTCTTTACATCTCAACAATCTCTTTTTATTTTGACGCTCTTTTTTCTGCAATGTTCAATAATGTCGATAACTTGTTTATTGCAATTTTTTTATTGCTGGTAAATCGTCCAACATCCAGATTGTCTTTAAGCTTTGAATTAGAAAATAATTCCGTTATTTGGGGCATTAAAGAGTAGTTCGAAGTTAATCCCCTTCGATTTTGGCCAACACGATAATTGATGTATGAACTTGTGCCTTGGCTTGGTGGAATAAACTTTTCTGATATCAGCACTTAAGCGTCGCAATAAGTTTTAACTCGTGTAATACTCATCCTTTATTATTTTTCCTTCTTGAAAATAATTAAAGAAAATTATCCTTTCCGCACTTCAAGAACACTGATGTCATCAAAATCCAAGCGGATGGAACTATGTTTGTCTTTTTTTGTTCCATAGTCCGCCGACAGTCTGCTACCTTAAAAGTTTTTGGAACATCTTTGAATACTCGCTTGAAACGTTTGCTTGACGCTACTTCTATGACGTTGTGACAAACGCGATATCCATCTTGCGCATTCTCTAATGTTCAACATTTCGGCCAATAAGCGATGCAAAACATGTTTTGGAACGCTTACTATGTCAGTTAATTCGCCCACTTTCATTCGAGAGTCGTCTAATTCCATTTTCGAGAATTTTTTCACAATTTCTAGTAAGATCATCTCATTTTGTATACGACTGCAATGTTGTTCTTAACAACACTTGAACAGATTAATGGACCTTGGAAAAATCAGTTTATAATCAGACAGTTGTGCGCCTGGACCTGATGGAATTCCATCATGTGTACTTAAGCCTTGCGCTATTGAGCTTTGTGGTGTTATCTCAAGGATTTTTAATTTGTCTTTGAATTTAGGTGTTTTCCCTTTGTGTTGGAGGAGTAGTTACCTTATTCCCATTCACAAAAGTGGGAGTAGACAACTTGTGGAGAACTATAGAGGCATTGCCAAGCTAAGTGTTTTACCTAAACTATTTGAGAGAATTCTGACTCAGCATTTGGCCTTTGCCATCAAATCGTATATTTCTCCAGTCCAACATGGCTTCCGAAAAGGAAGATCTACGGTCACTAATCTGTTAGAGTTTATTTATCAGGTTTTCAAGGCATTTTCCAATGGCTCTTGCACTGACATCATATACACCGATTTTAGCAAAGCGTTTGATTTGGTTAACCACAAATTACTTATCTTTAAACTTCAAGCCGCTGGCTTCCCTTCCCATTTAGTGAAATGGATAAGCTCTTATCTGCACAATAGGTCATTCAGGCTTTTGTTTAACTTCACCACTTCATATGAATTCCACGTTTAGTCAGGAGTACCTCAAGGTAGCTACTTAGGACCCATTTTATTTAATCTATACATTAATGACTTGCCTTCGGCGATTAAATCTAGCCAGATCTTAATGTATGCTGATGATGTGAAACTGTTTTCTTCTTTTTCCTTAGAATCGCAATCACATCAGCTTCAAACTGACCTAAATAAATTGATGGCATGGTGCTCTTCAAATTATATGACACTAAACCTAAATAAATGTAGAAGCTTTCTTTCTCCAGAAGGAAGTCATTCATAACCCATTATTTTATAGATTCGCACAAGTTGGAGGACGTTGAGTCTTTAACAGACCTAGGCGTCCTCTTTGACCGTAGGTTACGTTTCAATTAGCACGTTGAGTTCTCGATAAGCAAAGCTAGGTCCGCTCTTGGTTTCATCAAGAGGTGGTCCAAAGAGCTAGATGATCCGTATATTACCAAAAGGCTGTATACGTGTTTGGTTAGGCCTATACTTGAGTATGCTTCTATTGTGTGGTCTCCTTCTTATAGGTGCTATGTAGACTCAATTGAATCTATTCAAAAGCAATTCCTGTTGTTTGCTCTTAGGGATTTGGGTTGAGATCCGTCTGCTTCTCTTCCCCCCTAGTCTCTTATACACATCTAGATGTGTATAAGAGACAGCCATTAAAGCAACATTGCTTAATACACGAGCTTTGCCAATGTCGTACTTAAACTAGCTCTTAATCCTAAAAAGTCACTATGATTCGAAAAATAATTGTTGTTAACTATTATCGGTTGCCAAGCTTATGCATGTTTGCGATGGCTTAGGGGTTCATTTGCAACTAGGTTCTGTACCGGCTGTGGGTGTGGCTCTGTTCTCTTATACACATCTAGATGTGTATAAGAGACAGCCATTAAAGCAACATTGCTTAATACACGAGCTTTGCCAATGTCGTACTTAAACTAGCTCTTAATCCTAAAAAGTCACTATGATTCGAAAAATAATTGTTGTTAACTATTATCGGTTGCCAAGCTTATGCATGTTTGCGATGGCTTAGGGGTTCATTTGCAACTAGGTTCTGTACCGGCTGTGGGTGTGGCTCTGTGCCAATTGTGTACATGCTTTTTTCTTTTTCTTTTTTTTTCTTTTTTTTTCTTTTTCTTTTTTTTTCTTTTTTTCCTTTTATTTGTTTTATTGTACTTATACTAAGTTTTTTTTTTAATAATAATTAATTTAAGATTTACTTTAAGTGTCATTTGAACTCGACTGTTGCTTGTTTTAGTTGAGTTTCTGTATAAGTGGAATAAATAAATAAATAAATAAATAAATAAAATAATCATACGACACACATTTTTAACAAGTTTTTGCTGAGCATTTACAATTAAGTCCAATAGCCGTGTAGGACAACTTTGTATAGCAGCCTATAAGAATTGTGGTGAGGATTACCTAAATTATCGCATTGCGACGTTAGCTTTTAACTAATCGAACAGTTGTGAATCATAACCAAAACCATAATATTGTTACGAATTTCCACTAATCTTGATAGGATCCGTATCGCTAGATCGTGGATTCTCTGAACTCTAAGTTTCTTTATTTACAATCTATCCTTTAAGGCTCTGATTATTTACATTCTACTTTGACACTTCGACTTCTCAAATTTAGTATTTTTTTTTTTTTTGACTACAAATGCTCTCGTACGACTTAACGTTCCCTTCCGACTAAACTGCCTTCCGCAAATAGTCTACTTGTATACATCTTTACAAGCATATTACGGTCACCTAACTTCATGGCTTCATTTTTAATCCGTTAACCTGCTTTTCTGCTAATCTCTTTCGTCGGCCGGCAACTGCATGATGCGCCGCGAATATGCACTAGGGAATTTATTACTTACGAAAATCAATTAGTTAGCATTAACTGGATTTGGGATTTTCGTAACAACATGTAAAATTAAATCTGACTCCTGAGAGAATAACGAAACTTCTCAGTCGATCTTCACATGTTTACTGTAGGTTACGATATGATATTTATGCAAAATGTCTACAAAAGTATGCCTAGGTAGACATACTATAAGTACCTAAACAAATATGTATCATATCCCTCTAACTCTTTTTCTTATTGCTTATGTAACTGAAGTTCAAAAAAACCAATTAATTTGTTTACAACTTTACATAAATTGTGGCTACTAGTAGTACTAGTAAATGAACACGCTGAAGGTTATACACAATTTATATAACATTATTTATTCAATAAATAAATAAATAATAATAAAATATTTGGAGACACATACTCTGCTCACCTACATTACGTATTACATCAATTACATACTTACTCTAGCTTTACTTTATGTTCCTTATTTACATCATACTATATCTATACCAAATATACCTACAATACATATAGTTTTGAATTTATAAGTAGTACTTTAACACTGTTACTCTTTTCCTTCATATTTTTCGCTTTTAGGAATTTGTACCAAGTTTACACGGTGTTGGATTGTGCATTCTTAATTTAATGGACGATATGCACGAATACATGCGCGGTTTATTTTTCTTAATGTAAGTATAAGGAAGAAAGAAACAGACAGAAGTAACAAAATTTGTATTAAAAGCTGACAGGTCATTTGAGGCCACTTGGTTATCAAATATTCAAATTTTGTGTTGCATTTGTGTGTGTTTAAAAAATATGAAAATTACATATTAATAAAATATATTCCGTATGTACTTCGTCAAAAATAATTATATGTGCAAACATTAAAGTTAATATTAATTTCTGTTGCTAAACTATAGTATTATTTAATTAGTTTGGTATTGTGTTGTCCTTTGACTTGTTGCAGTCTGCGTGGCATAGGCGTCACAACGTTTTTCAAAGTGGTTATATATTAGGCGTAGAATACTGCTTAGACATTGAGTCTTTTAATGGAAAGTATTCCCCAGAGAAGCTTAAGCGGGTTGAGGTCGGGACTCATGGGTGGCCATTTCAGCAAAGGTATATTGCGCGATTGAAAAAATCCTCTGCAACCCGTGGACTATGGATGGGAGCGCCGTTTTGTTGGAACGTCCTATTATCACCACATAACTCTTTAGCATAATCGCTAAATGCAGCCCATATTATAATAGATCCACCAACATGGTTGCCCTTGTAGCACGTTATTCGAGGATATCGAACATGCCCCCATATTTATGGTGACTATCAGGTTCGTTCAAATTAAACTTCTTTTCATCGCTAAATATAATATTGCGGAGCTCTTCCTCCCAAAATTTATATTTGTTGGCAAATGCAATGCGGGCATTTTTATGGCGCTGTGTTTAGCGTGGCTTGGTCATTTTGTGTTCATATCTAAGATCTATATCATCTGTAACAAGTTCTTGCACAGGCTGTTGCGTTACGTTTAGGGCTAATTCTGTCTTTAGTGCCCAGCGACTCATATTTTCATCGGATGCTAAATGACGTTTACGCGCTTAATGGAACCATAATTATCAGTGTCCTTTGAATAATTTCAGACTGTACAGCGATGCGATTTATCGCAAATTTTCTTACCAGCAAGTCTCATTCTTTCAACTTTCCCGCATTCCTCCATCGAAGGTTTAATTCCATGTGACATTATCAACTAACAACAAAACTATGAATACAATTATTTTTTAAAATGTGTTGCAAACGCCTTACTTACTTACTTCCCTACGACGAGATATTTTCTATAAAACACAAAACAAAAATTAAATGGTGCAATTTTCTGCAATAGAAACTCGAATGACGATAACTGTACATATAATTGTTTTCTATTGAATTACAAGCTTACTCTGATCATTAATTTTTGGACGGAATAAATAAAACGATGTTTGAACAAATAATTATTTGTCAGATCGTACGTGTAGTCTTTCCGTTACTAGAAGTGCTAAACGAACTAAAAATACAAGTTTTTAGTTTTCAAGTTTAAGGCTTTGCATATTTCCTCGGATTGGACGTTAGATTAGATTTAAACTTCCACTTAATGAACCATAATTCACATGTTTGGGGAATATTTTCCCAACGCGATGAAAATTTTTGTTTGCTTGCAGAAATTGTTTAATTTTGTTTAAGTACTATAAGTGTGTTCGTGTGCGAATATATTCCACTTTTTAACTTCTTCCATAGAATTTCACTCATGTCTGCTTTTACAATTTTATAATCATCAAATTTATATGATATCAAAGGGAATTCAATACATTTGACTCTTTGCAGAAAACACATATACACGTATTTCATGTTTCCACCATTTGATTTTATATTCGCATATCTGATTGTAAGTAATATAAAAATATCTTTGCTGTTTTTCAGGTATTGCGCACCGACCGTACTGTTGGCTTATATTTACATACGAACTTCACAAGCACTACGACCACCTGATGGCCCCTTATCTGAATATCGTGCGGTTGTCCGAATGCGGCAGCGGTAAGTTTAAATGAAAGGAATGATGAAAGTGAGAGAAAGAAGAGAGTTCTACAGAATGGCTTCTTGCGAGAATATTTCTTCAATGAAGCTGCTAAGTAAATAATGATGGATTAATGTTTGGATTATTATAAAATAATGATTTATAGCGCTTACACTGGGGTTTATAAATTGAAGGAAGTAGAAGAAGACCTATAAATCCCTTAGAATGAAACGAGCGTGTACCCACTACCTTTATATAAAGTGTATGCAGAATGCAAATTTTGCATAGTTTTTCGGTTAAAAAAGCCAAAAATAAATCATATATCAGCATAAATCCGTCTTTCGTGATTTTATGTTTCTCCTTTTGAAATAAAGTTCGTACCACTAAATTGTCATTTTTCCAATAGTTTAGGTTTTATTTACAAAAGCAGCAAATCTATTTACAAATTATTTACAGGAACTTAGTTTTATAACGCTTTAATTCTCTGATTTTGGTCTTATCCGTTCGAATATTGCAATTCAAATCTTTTGGCTCGACTTACTTTTCGACTCTGTTACGACTAGCCCTGCTTTCCACAAATGTTCTGCTTATATACTCTGTCGCCACATTTTTAAGCCGTTAATGCGTTTTTCGGTTATTTGTTGTCCATCTTTCCGTCAGTCGCCAGCTGCTTGACGTAGATAACACGCCATGAATGTTTGGTATTTGGAGAGAATTGGATTTCCCTTCTGTAGCACTTAGTTCCTTAGAAAATCGACTAATTTTCATGAAAACTCAAATCACCAAAAATGGCTTTATCGTAACAATATAAATATTCCGTCTATGATCTGTGTGTTGTTCTGGACCTACCTAAGGTTTTTACTCCCTTTAATCCTTTACTGTGTTCTTTTCAAATACTGTTTTTTCTTGCCGAATTATTTGTGTCCATATCATTATTAAAGTTATTTATTTTTAATTAGATTTCCATTCTGAATTTGAAGTTTCCAATGTTGAACTGGAAACTGGCCATTGTTGAAACCATAAGAATGAGAAAAACAAAGACCTACAACAAACCTATTTAGAATTTTAGAGTGGATTTATTATATATGCAGATGCATTTTTATGTGATATAAAGAGAGAGAGATGTAAAGAGTTCTCCCAAGCTAAAAAGTTGAAATCATGATATTCGAAAAGAGAAGTCCAAAGTAAGTTACTCTGCCTATGTAAATAATTTTTTGTAAGTAAGTTTTTTTAAATTTATTCTCTGGTTAAATTTATAATAATAATAATAATAATTTTGTATGCCTTTCCTCTGTTAATAAAAGTGAGTGTTGTCCCTTACTTCAATTACAGAGAAGAAGAATTTTGTTATACCCAGGCATACCAGCTACTAACAATGACAATGGTACCAATCAATAACACGGTTATCGTCTATTTATTTTTTCTTATTTCAGACTATCTATAATCCACACAATTCCCTCCTTCAGTGCAAATTTGACTGAAACATACAACTTTTTGTTTTTCCTGTAGTCCCACGGCTGAATCATTCTTTGAACAATTCCCGTTGGTTTCAATCTATCAACTAATATTTTGTTTTCTATGTTAGTAATTTTAATTATAAAGTTTTTATTAGCGCGTTCAATAATTTTATAAGATCGACTATAGGGACGTTGTAGAGGCTTCAAAGCCGAATCGTTCCTTAAAAACACATAGACACATGTTGTCATATGTTAAGGAACATAGTTGGGTGTACTTCCGCGTCGATATACCTTATAACTTTGTAGGTTTTGCATATTCTCGCCAAATTTTTCTAGCCTGCCGTTATTTGCTGAGTATGTCATTTTAGAACTGAGCATGGAGATGTAAAACTGTACCGCAAACTAATTCAGAAGGTACGTAACCAGTTTCGTTTACTGAACTGTAAATTCCAAGAAGTACAACTGGCAAAACATCTATCTATTTCGTTTCAATGTAATTTAATAGTATTCTCCAAAGCTCAATGCAATTTCTCAATTTGGCCCTTACTTTAAGAATAATAGGATGTTATAAGGACGACCTTGGAATCAAGCACCTCGGCGGATCCGCGGGATAGATTCAAATTGTTTACTTTGATCGATTGCAGTTCGGGTTGGTACGCCAACTCTGGAAGTGAAGCGATAAAGGAAAACATTAGCAACTAATCCAGCAGTAATATCTTCCAAAGGTATGGCTTCCGATCATCATGGGAATCTGTCAATACGCTTAAGACCATATCTATCATTTTTCGAGAAAGGTAATTACCAATGATGTCGATGTTTCCATGTTTGGAAGCAATCAAGGGTCTCCACGCTGTAGGGGCTAACACAATGAGATGTTATTCCTATTTTCAGGTTGGGACTCCATCTTTGCCGATTTTTCACAGAACTTTGTGGCAACTGACAAATCATATGGCATAGAGACAGTTTTAATTCGTCATAGAAATTCGGCTGTGACTTTTCTTTTTTTCGATGTATCTAATGTCGGTACTATATTGTCCGCTATAGTCTAATTTTTGTGCAAAAAGTAAACGTAAGACGCTTGTGGTCTGGCCGAAAATGGCAATGCTTAAAGACCGAAAAATATTGTTTCTAGATTCGCGAGCATAAGTGCCACAACGACGGTGTGTATACGTAAACATTTTTGGAAAGAATCCAAGGGATAGTGTTATCAAACTTTTCTCATTCCAAAAACCCGTAAAATCAGACCAAGATAGAAGTAATCCTTCGATTCGGCAGATTAGAAGCGAAGTCTCCGTAAATTGTTTTATACAGCAATGGAACACGTTTTTTAGCTCATATATTCGTTTTTCTTTTGATCTCCTTTTAAATCATGGAGCGCGGCTTATGTCTTTAGGAATGAATTTGCAATAAAAATTAATAAGACATAGAAATTGTCCAGGCTCATTTAGCTGTTTTGGTAGCTTGTATTTTTCTATTGCTTTACATGTTCTGGATTTGGTAATAACCTTGCTGTTATTAAATATATAAAAGATAACTCTCTTTTTCCGAATTTGCATTTTGCAACATTTATTATCAAGCCATACTGTCTTAATCGATAAAAAGAATTTTAAGGTATTCCTTATGCTGTTCCCAGCTCGTAGAACCGATAAGAATATTATCGATGCAGGCATAACAAAATTCGAAGACTTCGAAATTCACAAATCAAATAACATCCTTGTAAATTCGAAAAATCTTATTGGTCTGATAATGACTATTTTGGGTATATCCGTTGTTTTAAAAAAGATATTCTTGATATGTAAATTATCTATTTGACTCTTAAAAATATCAATAATGCTAATTGTCAGCAGTAAGTTATCGGCTTTTTATATTTTCTTGCTTAAAATTATTGTTAATATGCACAAGAGCAAGACACAATTGAATTTTAAAAAACTACTATTGGCGTGAAGAGCACCCAAAATTTTTAATATTTCTTGGTAATAGATAGTATTTTGGCATATTAACGTATTAGCACAGACTAGAGACTGTTAACTCCCCAAATGAATTTTAGAAATATATCACAAACGGATGCCAGTTTTGGGGCTGCAATTTTTTGATAAATTTTAGTGATCATTCACTTGCTTGTGTGTGACCATAATACCTTCTTCATTACTTCCAATTCAATGTATATTTGGCCCGAAAACATTATGCACTGCGTACTTTGTTTCAAGTTTCTTCAAACCACATTGAATTTTTCGCCTATGAGGATTTTTATAATTACCATAAATTGATGCTGAAGCCCACAGAATTTGCTTGTCCAAACACAACTTTGTAAAATTTATTAAAACGTGTAATGGATGGGTCGGAAATTCGCAGGAATGAAATCTAGATGTCTCTTATATGAATTGTTATATTTAGATAATCCAACCCTCAATCAGCGCCTGTTAAAATTCCCTATCATTTCGATCAATAGTTTACGCCATACAACGGTCTTAGCGGCCCTTAACTGCGCAAACTAAACATTGCATTCTTGCGAATAATACCGTCCAAGGTCATCTTGAAAAGTTTAAAAGACGTTATACAAACTCTTCTCCATCCAAAGGAAAAACATTGTAATGACGCATAAACACTGAAAAGAAGTGGTTATATCAATGCGAAGAAAATGCGAAGGGATCGCTGAATACCTGAAGATAACAAACGGCAGTATATTCGCTATACTACATCAATATTGGGCCACGAGAAATTTGTTTTTTAAATGGATGCCGTTTTTGCTCACGATGCTTCGTTATAAATCAATGGGCAAAATGATAAAATGGACTGGTTTAACCACCCTACCTTGATGAATAAAGGCCAGTTTTGCAAAAAAATGTCTTTTTCTTACAATTATTTACTCTCTTGCAATTTACAGAAACATTAAGTATTAGAATCTGCAGGTCTCTAAGAGAGGCTATGAGTAGTAGAGTGTGAGTACTGGAAAAAACTGTGACTTCTTTATTTGAAAGCACTGTCTTTAAGTTATACGCAACTGTGAAAATTATCACACTAAAGCGTGCACAACACAATTTCTTGGAGCCTTGAATAGATACAGTTCTGTGCCAAAAAATGGCCATTCATGGGAAACTTTACTTTTTGCTTAACCCGTTGGATAGTGCTGCTAACTTCTTAGGAATAATGGATAGCGGGTACGTTACGTTATCCCCACACGACATGCTGATAGTAGCAAAGCTTACTCAACAATTGTTTAATTCACAATTACAAATAACCTAAAATGTCCGATTAACCCGCTTTTTAATAGATGATGGATTGTTTGTTCAAGCCGCGCTTGCATTCCTAGGACGATATCTAAATATGGGTTGTGTCGTCCAATGGAACAATAAGCTTGAAATATAGGCAAATACAATATGTATCTCCAGTCTCTTGTTTCCATTGCTTCCACGCTTTTTTTCGTAGCATATGCGAGAACAATAGAAAACATGAATATACACTAACTTGCTTCTAATGTGCTTGCGATAACAAACCTGACCTGAGGTATCGTTTGTGTATGACAGGTTGTTTCGTAGGCGTTAACGACTATTATTTGTCTGCTAACCTTAAAAGAATGCTTTAGGAAATAAGATTCGGATCAAGCGATGAAATCAGTGCGGAAACTGAAGCGTATTTTGATAGCCTTGGCATATCGTTCTGTAAGAAAAGTGTCGTAATTTTAGAGAGGTGTCGCATTAGTTATATCATTCTTAAAGGATATCAAATTAATGCATAAACTCAAATTTTGCCAAAAAAAAGAAAAAACAAAAAAGGTTTTCACTTAATTTTAAGAATTTTTGTTCGACTTTTTGATTTTTTTCGAAATGTAGAGCGTTCCCTCTTGCATTTTTGTTCCCATTCACTCTAACCACGCAAGTTCCATAATCGCCAAATAATATATTGGGAAGCCGCTATTGTGAGGCAACATTAATTTTCTTGATTTTAAGGTATTGTACGGACTGCTTAGTATTACAATTTACATGCTAAATTGAGCAGCCTTCTATTCATGATTGTGTGTCTAAAACAGCGGTAGGTAAATTTGAAGCTTATTTAGAAAAATTAATTCGCAAAGAACCTTTTGTTAGTTATAACCAATTATATTGATGTGTCAACAGAAAATGAATTGTTAGAAAATGCTATATCTTTTTATAAATATAAAGCTCATTCGAAATTCAAATGTTTTTTTGATTTTAAATGCAGTAATTTTGTGCAAACATCTATATTTGCAAGCAAGGCAACGCGTAATGTTTTGTAAACTTTTTGAAAAAACTAAAGAATATGCGGTAAAGTAAATAAATTTCTTCGGATACGTACTTCGAGGAATTTATTTTTGTCCGGGTTCTTGTATTATTCGGATTTCTGTCTAAATATCTTTAAGAATTGGAAGAATTATTTATAGCTTTATAAAAAATTTTGCTTCCATTTCTCTAGTTTATTTTATAAACCCTTTTAAAACCCGGTTTGGAGAAGGAATTTGTACTCATTTCGTTTCAAAATAATAATTTTAAAATTACTAATCCTGCTGCGTTCTCTGTTGTCAATTTGTAATTTTTTCTCGGTTTTAGCAATTCATCTGCTTCGTCTGTGGAACGTTCTTACAGTAACGCCACTACAGCTACTGTGGGCGGCGGTGCTATAGCTGGTGCTGGTGGTGGTGCTGACGCTGGCGACGGCGTTTGTGCTGGTATCGGGCATCACTATACTTATTCTACTGGTACGGCTACACGGTCTTATGATTTATATCATGCTGAATTAGATGTCTATCATGAAAAACGTAATCAACGCAATTTTGGTAGCATGGCTGCTGCTCAAGTTATATGTGTTTGCCCCCTAATGATTTTACGTTTCGCTCGTCTCTCTATAGAAGAGAATTATGAAAATCAAAAACATTTTGATTTTATCTATTTAATGTTTGTCTGGATTGCATTCTTGCCAACCATTATATTCCCGTTCATTTACGCAACCCAACTCTTACCCAGGTAATTTCAAACGCATATTTTTAATATACTCTATAAGAATCCGATACTAACCGTTACTTAATTTTGTTAGGACAGGCATTGGAAGTTTCTTTAAAAAATGTATTGATAAAATTATATTATGACTAAAGATTTCGTACACGTTTCGAAAATTTTCAAACAATACTTAGTGTTTGAGCCTTTGAACATTTAACTGTTTTATTTTAAACTTTTTCAAAGCTTTCAACGGCAAACTATCGCAAATACTAAGTAAACTAAAGCATACTGAGTCCTTAATTTATTATCCCAAAAGTACGCAACCAAGTATTCATTTGAGCTTACAGAAATTCATCATAATGTACTTCCACATTTGCAGTGGAAACATAAAGGATTAGGATTTTTTGATGCGTATAGGCAAATTACTTTTAGTTTTAATGCAATGCATCTGCGGTGTAGTTAGTTAACATTCTTTGTTAGTTAAAATGATAAATCATTTATGTTCTCCCCTGCTGCAAATTCTGTAAAAGTCTTACACAATTCACAGATTAGAGCACGTCAAAATACAAAAGTTTCGTTAAAATTTTATTATCATTAAAACATAAAATCGCAAAGCTCTTTAAACTTATGTATACGGTTGGAATAACCAAAAATTGCACTTAATGTTAAAATTGCACGTTGAATGTTGATTTCAAAAGTGGTCAACTAATGTCACGTCAAATTTTTTGCTGGTCCTTCTCGATCTCATAAAAGTAAATTTGTGTTTTTCTGTTCACATCTCTTGCTATTTTCCATATTGGTCAGAACGCAGCAACAACGTATTTGCGGTTACTTTCGTTTGTTCACAAAACACTTCCCTAAAAAAAGTACTAAGACTTTGGTAGATGTTAATACAGCTAGCTCCCGTGAAAACTCCTTTGAGAAGGATGAAAGCACTAATATATCACAAGGAACATGCATCGTATTAAATGATGATGGTTTTATGGGCGAAACGGTTGGTGATTCCAGTGATCGAAGGGCATTGAAAAAAAAATTAAGTGAAACAAAACTCCTTAAATGCCAACGACGCAGCGACGTCAAAAATGTAAATAACCGAAGCAAAAAAAGTCTTTCAAGACAAAGCTACGAAGAGGTCAAAAATGTTAATGAGCGTATCAAAAGTAGTTTTGGGAGCAATGTAAATAATTTTTCAGATGCATTGTCACATAAACGTGAAAAACTCAAAACACAGCTGTCCCAAGATTCAAATGAAGTCAAAATTAATATAATATCCGATGTTATTAGCAAGTCGTCGGCTATGCAACGTCACAACAAAGCTAACACTAGTGGTTGTTCAAATGGTTTAGCAGCTAAGCAACGTAGATTGAAAACTTTGGACAATTGTTCTAGTATGTCCTCATCAACTTATTGCAACGGTAATGGCAGCTTGGTTAACAATTTTGATTCCAACCACTTTGGCGATAATGAAAATTCATCTATGGTTAACGGCATGGTTGTGCAGATTGGAAGTGAAGGTGGTAGTATTGGTTTGCCTCCCTATCATGAAGGCAAAATGCCTTGCTACGCAGAGGTGCTTAAAACGCCTGATTTATCTTCAAGTGATATTAGCTATAATCTCTCGCGTATGAATTCATCGAGCAATTTTGAAAATGAGCTAGACACTATTGATCTTCTAGAACTTGAACGCAATAGAATAGACATGCAAGAACTCTTGGAAAAGCAAGGGAAAACTATACGGGAACGAAGACGTTTGCCGGATATAGACAAACTGTGCCAACGTTCACCGAAATTTAGATCACTAGCAGCATCAACTATTACTTTGTCGGCGAATATGTCCGTGTTCAGTGACCCGTTACAAACGAGTAGTGAGACCCTTGGTACCAGTTCCACTTTAAATGGAGAAACATCTTCAGTGTCCTCGCACGTAATTCCACTGGATAGTGATAAATTCGAGCTCTACTCTCGCTCGACTATTATCAATGAACACAGTTTAGATGAAGGGATATCGGGTGATTTTCACGACGATTATAAACCAGGTGACGCTAAACATGCGGTACCTGATTCAGCTCTTCCGGCGAGTTCACCCGTACAATATCAGTATACGAGACGTTTAAGCCGAAAACCATCACATCATCAACAACATATTAGCGCTAATATGTCGTCACATCGTTTATCTAAACGTGATAGCTTTCATTCGATTCATAATAATGATTTAATCGCGGGAGCTTTTGGTGAAATAGATCCCACTCAACCCCTAACGAAGATGTCTATAATCGACAACCGAATGTTAATGCGCCGCAGCAGTGGAGTTGGTGGCGTTGGTGGGGGAAGTGGAGGCAACAGTAGAGCTTCAGGATTTTCATCGCCCAATCGCAGTTCTACGAAATCACGTGATTACAATCATGGCTCAACTCATTCACCCCAACCGGAATTAGACTTTAGAGAGAATATATTTGCAGAATTGTAAAAACATGTAAAACTTACAATGAGTTTGAAACTTTGCTAATAAAAAGCCAATAACTTGGCCGCTCGTCCAAATAAGCATTTATTAATTCGGTGAAATACAAAAATATACCGTAAATGTGACAGTTTTTTTTATATAAATAAAACTACATTTTGTCGTATAGGTATGATGTCGATTGATTTTCACATAGTTACATAGAATTGACTCCCAGAAATCAAATTATGAATGCAATCCTATCGACTATCTGTACAGTGGTTCAACAGCATCAATTCAAATATTTCAGGCCTATAATAAAAGAAGAGCCAGTCAGAGGTCGAAAGAATTTCTTTGTTATCCAAAAAGAACATAATACGAACCGTTGATTACTTTAAGGGGCACTCGTTGTCGTTAAAAAAAACTTTACATTTATGTAGCGTACTAGGCTTCCGAAGTTGTATTGGTATTTCAGCGATCGTCCACCCCATTCTAGTGTTGAGCTATAAAAGCAAAGTAAAAAGTGCAATTTCTAATGAAGAACATGTGTAAAGTTTAATATTAAAAGCGCCCCTGACGGGCAAGGTGCGACGTGCGCCAATGTCAGGAATCTTTAATGCAAGGTTTTCACGACTTGATAAGCGAAAAAAAGTGGTGAAAATTTCACAAGATAGCAAAGGCCATGCGTGCATATGAAAAACAGTTACATGTCGTAAGCTGCAGAACGTATCTGAACTTTTGCGATTTTGGGAAATGCAACAAGTTTTTTTAATTGGATCTCTGAAGCCATTCTCGAGGTAGACAGAAACAGAAATGTAGTTATATCGAGATTGAAAGTCCCACGTAGGGCCAAAACTAAAACATCTTTAGGACGAATTTCTAAGGTATTAAAACGAAGTTGCTATACTCCGATGTTGTATGTACTAATAAATTTTTAATTATTAGTAAGAAAGTAAACAGCGAAGAATGTATACTTATACGCGTACGTTTAATATACAGAAATTAGTTTTGCGTTAGTGTAGATTTCACGATTTCAGTTTATTAAAGACAACTTTCATAGAGACAACAAGCATAAAATATATAAGTGAAAATGCAAACAA
This sequence comes from Glossina pallidipes, assembly GCA_000688715.1. Taxonomy (NCBI): domain Eukaryota; kingdom Metazoa; phylum Arthropoda; class Insecta; order Diptera; family Glossinidae; genus Glossina; species Glossina pallidipes. The sequence goes on from KK500059.1 coordinate 35,757, forward strand.
AGAACATGCGCTTTTATGGCATAAGCAAATTTTATGGCTACTATTATGCGTTGTTCATGTTTTGCTTTGTAACAAATGTATTTTAGTGTTGTTTCTTAACAATAAAAAGAAAGTATTTTCCTTTAGAGTTTTGTATAAGGAATAAAAGAAAACAAGTTTGGAATTCTTTTAAAAATATTTGGCTAAGTTTTTCGTTCCAAGTAAATGGCCGGTATTATCGGACGTGCTGCAGACGCAGTCGTTGACCCTTCCAAAGGCTTACGATGGTCATGTCCTGACTATAGGAAGCGAGACACTGATTTCTACAAACTGTTCACGGAGACGAGAAATACTTTCTCTAAATTGAGTAAAAATCTCGGCTCAGGGTGGGAAAAGTTTGAGGTAATTAAGTCAAGGTTTGATGAGTGTCGCTTTATTGGGCACTCATCTTCTTCCCAGGCTAGCAAAATAACAACTCGAAGCGTAGCTTGTGGGACGTCACCTCTGATCCCCTCTAAACTTGAGTCGCTTATACAAGTTGGTGCTCCTTCTAACTCCACGTCGAAAGTCATCGTTTCCGATACTGTCGATTTGGTTGGTACCAAGATTGTTACAAACAAGTCGGCAAGTCCGTCTGCCTTAAGTTATGCTGAGGTTGCAAGGGAATCTCCTCCCGGTCCCATCGTTTGTTCTCATCAGACGTCATCACCTAAAAACAAAAATAAGAAAGTGCAAAGTAAGTCTTCTTCTCCTCCCTGCTGTTCGAGTGTAAACACTAGTCACCAAACTGGGCATGTCGCTCAAGCTTCTCGTACAAGTGTGTCAATATTTTCCCCATCTCATAACTCCCAAGCTGTGAACCCTACTATTCCAAGTAGTGATGATATTTGCTTGACGGCAGTTCCTCCTAGGAAAGCATTATTTGTGTCAAGACTGGCACCGGAAACATCGGTAGATAATATAAAAAGCTATCTGGCGGCGAAAGCCCCATTAGTCAACTTAAAGCGCGTTAGCATTTTCAAATTGGCTCCTTCTCAATCTAGAGCAATATTTTCTTTTAAAATACTAGTTCCGACTGAAAACAGTAAGATGTTGCTAAATAAACCACTGTGGCCAGTAGGATCCTTAATTAAGGAATTTATTCCACGACATCGACTCCGTAACACCAAAGCTGTAGTCCTGTCGCCTTCAGAAAACTAAATGCTTCTTCAGGCCCATTATAACTCATTTATCAAAATGTTAGGGGCCTAAATTCAAAAGTTCGTTCTACTTTTCTAAATTCAGCAAGCACTGAGTTTTTCTGTTTGGCCTTCACTGAAACTTGGTTAAAACGTGATATACATTCGTTGGAACTTTTCCATAATTCTTTCCAGGTTTTCAGAAATGATCGATTGAATCGCATTGGTGGCGGTGTATTAATTGCTATATCTGTGTCAGTCCCGTCTAATTCAATAGAATGTCCCACTTCTCCTGACGTTGAATTTATCGCCATTCGAGCGAAAATGCCTAATAAACAGCTACATATTACCTACTCCTACATTCCCTCAAATTCTGATATCTCCATATATAAGAAACAGGCTGCCCTCATTTGTGAAGTGGCCAAGCAGTCTAGACACACCGATTTGGTCGTTGTGTTGGGAAACTTCAACCTGCCTCAAGTTACTTGGTGTAACAGTGATAATTCTGCCTGTTTAATTCCTTCTTTAACATCTGAAAGAGCTATAGTGTTCTTTAATGAATTACTTGACCATAATTTAGGTCAATATAACTGTACCTTTAATTGTAATGGTAGACTGCTTGATCTTTGCTTTGCCAATTTTCCTGAGATTAACGTAAATCTTTGTCCACCTTTTAGTTTACCTTGGGATCCTTATCATCCAGCAATGTGTATTTCTTTTCATCACAAGTATGACGGTTCGTTGAACTGCCTTAATAGTCTAAACCCAACCTTTTCCAGCAAATATTATGATTTTCATAAAACCAATATAGTATTGCTAAAATTTCATCTTTCACATATGAGACTTGACTTCTCCACTGGGTGTATAGAAAGCTTATTGTGATCGTTCTATAATACATTAAATCTAGCTATTGCGGCATCTGTTCCGCTTAAGCAGTGCCGACCTCGAAGTAGGTGTCCCCCGTGGTTTAATACGTCAATTAGGTATTATAAGAATAGGAAAAACAAGCTGTTCAAGAAATTTTTGAAAAGTGGCTCTTCTCTAGACTATTTCGCGTACTCAGCCGCAAGGCATAGATTTAACTCCCTCAACCACCATTATTATTGCAGATATCTTCAGTTCGTTAAATCCTCTCTATTTGCTAATCCGAAATACTTTTTTAAATTTGTTAATTCAAAAAGAAAAATTTCCGCACATCCCTCGCATGTTTCTTTTAATGGCTCCGATTCCTCGGATGATTTTGAAATCTCAAATCTGTTTGCTGAGTACTTCCGACGAAACCTTTCGACTGCTAGTTTTGATTTATCAGTAAATTACCCATATCCTATAACTAACTTAGTTTCAATACCTAATTTGGTTATTTCTGAAGATGACGTTTTTAGAGGGTTGAGTTCTCTAAAATACAGTTGTTCGCCTGGACCTGATGGAATTCTATCATGCGGCCTTAAAACTTGCGCTATGGAGCTTTGTGGTGTTATCTCAAAGATTTTTAATCAGTCCTTGAACTTAGGTGATTTCCCTTTGTGTTGGAGGAGTAGTTATCTTATTCCTATTCACAAAAGTGGGAGTACACAACTTGTGGAGAACTATAGAGGCATCGCCAAGTTGAGTGTCTTGCCTAAACTATTCGAGAGAATTGAGACTCAGCATTTGGCCTTTGCCATCAAATCGTATATTTCTCCACTCCAACAAGGCTTTCGAAAAGGAAGATCTACGATCACCAATCTGTTAGAGTTTACTTGTCATGTTTTCAAGGCTTTTTCTAGTGGCTCTCGCACTGACGTCATATACACTGTCTTTAGCAAATCGTTTGATTTGGTTAACCATAACTTACTTATCTTTAAACTTCAAGCCGCTGGCTTCCCTTTCCATTTAGTGAAATGGGTAAGCTCTTATCTGCATGATAGGTCACTCAGGGTTTTGTTTAACTTCACCACCTCACATGAATTCCACGTTGCATCAGGCGTACCTCAATTTAGCCACTTAGGACCCATTTTATTTATTCTATACATTAATGACGTGCTTTCGGTGATTAAATCCAGCCAAATCCTAATGTATGCTGATGATGTGAAACTGTTTTCTTCTTTTTCCCTAGAATCGCAATCACATCAGCTTCAAACTGACCTGAACAATTTGGTGGCATGGTGTTCGTCAAATTATACGACACTAAACCTAAATAAATGTAAGAAGCTTTCTTTCTCAACAAGGAAGTCACGTTGAGTCGTTCACAGACTTAGGCGTTCTCTTTGACCATAGGTTGCGTTTTAATTTACACGTCGAGTTGCCGTTAAGCAAAGCTAGGTCCGCGCTTGGTTTTATTAAGAGGTGGTCCAAAGAGCTAGATGATCCGTATATTACCAAAAGACTGTACATGCGTTTGGTTAAACCTGTACTTGAGTATGCGTCTGTTGTGTGGTCTCTTTCATATAGGTGCTATGTAGATTGAATTGAATCTATTCAAAAGCAATTCTTGCTATTCGCCCTTAGGAATTTGGGTTGGGATCTGTCTGCTTCTCTTCCCCCCTATGAAAATAGGTTGCTGCCATTGTCCTTACCGTTTCTTGAGAAACGTAGATTTGGTCTTGGCGTTTGCTTCGTAATCAAAGTAATTAATGTTTCTATTGACGCGCCGTCATTACTTGAAGAAATACATTTTAATGTTCCTAACTGCTTTTCTAGGCACTTTACCTTGGTTAAGGTTAGTCAATGTAAATATAATTATGAGCTGTTTAACCCGCTCAGAGTTGTTTGCTAGAACCAAAATGACGTATATCACCTATTCTCATTATCGGACTCTTTAAGGTCCATTAAAGCAACATTGCTTAATCCACGAGATTTACCAATGTCATACTTAAATTAGCTTTTAACCCTAAATAGTCATTATGACTCGACAATGAATTGTTGTTAATTATTATCGGTTTGCAAGCTTATGCTTATGCATGTTTGCGATGGCTTAGGGGTTCATGTGCAATTGTGTACATGAGTTTTTTGTTTTTTTTCTTTTTTTCTTCTTATTTGTTTTATTGTACTTATACTAAGTTTTAATAATAATTATTTTAAGATTTACTTTAAGAGTCATTTGAACTTCACTGTCATTTTTTTTAGTTGAGTTTCTGTATAAGTAGAATAAATAAATAAATAAATAAAAAATAAAAATAAATAAAAAAGATAATATTTTAAAATGATTGTAAACTAATATCAAAAAAAAAAGTTCAAAGAAAAGGGAAAAACGTAGGCTAAATTCAATTCAACATTATACCTATACAAGTACGCACCTAACTCATACACATACCTGCATATTTCGTACGCTATTTCGCAAACACAGTTGGTAAACGTTTAAAATTTCATTGATATTGATGGATATCATAATAACTAAAGGTAAAGCATAACCAAATACTTTGAGATTTTCAATTTTATAATAATAATAATAATTATAATAAGTAAGAAAGTTATATTCGGCGGAGGCTGAATCTCGCGTATGCTTTGCGCATTCTATTCTCGAAGTGCTTCTATTTGATACCCATATCGCTGGTATTATTAAGGAAAAATTAATCGCGGTGTCTACCATATTCATTTTGAAATTAACCCATTTTTAGGCAGATAATATATCTTCATTTGAGGAATGTACAAAATAGTTTTAAGCATTCTGTCTTGTTCGCCTTATGATAAATAAGCATAAAACCTCAAAAGATTAAAAAAAAAAATATATATTTAGCTATTCGTAACTTTGTGTGGGCATGGTCGATTGGTTGCATTTTCGAACCTAGGGAGTGGACTGTTTTGTAAACTAAATGTGGAAAATTTCAGTGTTCTAACTTTAATAATTTTCAAGTAACGAGCAATAATCCAAAAATTTGTGCTAAAAAAAACTGAGTTGCGTTCAGTTTACGTTCAACTGCGCGCGTTTGTTCTGACCAATTTGACCCATTCAATACCAGCTTGCGTGCAGAAATTTCCAATGTTTCTACCAAGTTTGAAGTCGATATCTTCATTTTTGCGACCAGAAGAGTGCCAACAACACACACCACATAGATACACAGACGGACGGACATGGCTAAATTAACTCTGAATGTCACGCTGACCAAGAATATATATACATTATAGAGTCTCTGAAGCTTCCTTTTGGGTGTTACGTATATTTTGGAAAAAAACATAATGAGTCCATCTTACAGTGGTAGGTTGAAAAATAATAATAATGATAACACAAATAATAATAATAATAATCTAAGCTTTCGTTTGTTGGATGTGTTAATATTGTAATCAGGCTAATACTTATAAAAAGTCTACAATTACTTTTTGTCGAGCTTGCTTTACTTATTTTGGACGAGTTTCTCGAAAAATATTAAAATTATTTTCCTCCAATAAGAATATTTGTGCCAAACGTCACGTGTCTGGGTCAATATCAAAGATCGTGAGAATTCAAAAAACGGAAAAAATACAACCGATCTTGCGGTTTAATATTTTGATCTCTCTTTTCTGTTGGTGGATAATCATAAATAATACTATAATAAATAATATTTTCAATTCATTAGTGGTAACAAGCAAATTTTTAAACTTGAAATTATCGTCGTATTACAAATGATATGTATAGCTTATCTAATATTTATATATAGAGAAAATTTTTTATGCCTATATATACTTATTGATATATATCTATATATATATATATATAATATACCACAACAGGAAAAAATAAATCAAACAATCCTTAAATAAGTTATTATAAATGGAAAACCAATCTTGTTTTTTTACCGTCAAATAAGTGTTTACATAAGGTAAGTTTTATAGTCGTATCATACACATTAATACACCGTTCTCTGTCGCGCGAAACTGAAAATCCTTCATTTCGTATAAGCTATTTACGAAAAAATGTTTTAGCCGTGGTTATGGACAGATTCGATTCACTTTTTCGCTTCCTCGGAAATCAACAAAGATTCTGCAAATTTTCGTATTGTATGTGATTTAAGGAAGTAAACACACGCACAGGCACACATGCATGTTTTGATCTTCAATATGAATTTTTATGCTTAGCGCATATAAACATGAAAAAATATAAATTTCTATGAATTGGCTCTTCTTTCAGTAAATGACGTACTTAAAACCATCAGCGTGCAAAACTGTGTAACTATTTAAAAAAAATTTAGTTTGTTTATTCAATATAATCTTATTAAGAAGTATCGAAAATTATCAAAGCAAATTTTTTTTACTCGTTCGGGTTTGTTTTCCTAAATTGGTTTACTTCGTACAACTGGGGATAACATTTTTTTTGTTCCTTTGGGCCATTAATCACCTTACATTGCCTTTCTAAAGGTGGCAAATTGTGTTTTACGTAGAAGAAAAAATAAAAGAGAGACTATGGATCGTAACAAATAACATTAACGGAATACGGTGAAACAAGAAAAAGGAAATCTTCAAAAACATCAACCAAAACCACTAATAGGCTTGTAACATAATAATAATAATAATAATTGTAACGTCAGATATATAAGATGCATCCAGAATATACATAATATAATAATAATAATAATAATAATATAGCGTTTCTGGGAGACAGAGAAGGTAAGTAACAAGTATTAGGATGGGAGCATAAGACTGGTATTTACCTCATTTCATCAGCACTATTTCCAGATACGGGAACATTCTAGGAAGTGGTCATTAAATTCATTATAGTTATTAGAAACGCTCAATCTTGAATACAGAGAAACCCCAACATTCATCAATATAGACGAGGCACAAACAGTAAATACTTTGAGTTGAGTTGACTGTGAGTTGAATAGATTGCAGATTATCAAAATATAGTTAACTTACAAAAAAACATGTAGTAACGTCAAATATATAAGATGCATCCAGAACATACATAATATACATTTCATATATACACAATACATATATACATCATATATACATTTCATGCAGAAGGTTTAGCTTAAAGCTGTTGGATGAGACGATATGTGAACTATCAGTGGATGAATATCACAAAAAATTATCTACAACAATACAGCTTAATATTCGAAGGTAGTTAAGATATTTCAATAAAACTAAACTGGAATTACACGGATTTTCCAACGCTTCAGAATGAGCTTATGCGGCTTCAGCATATATAAAAGTAAAAATATCATAAGGCCAAATTCGTATAACTCTAATTACTGTCAAAGCAAGGGAAGCTCGCTTGAAATAAATTGTATGCAGCGCATCTATTGATCAAAATAATTTCAAAGGTTCAACAATCATTGAATCTTCTAACCATTCATATACATGCTTGGACCAGTTCAACAATTATGCTGGCGTGGGTTTTAGAACATCCACGCAAATGGGAATCTTTTATTGCGAATCGAACATCTACGATAATAAGCGAATCCTCCACTGAGCAAAGCATTCCAGCAAAGAAAATTCCAGCCAACTTGGCAACAAGACAAATGATTAAAAACGGGTTATGGTGATATGGGCCGAAACTATTGGCACGACAATCATCCATTCCCATCACCACCGGCGAACGAAGATCTTAAAGAATTTGTATCGAGAGAAATTTTTTAATATGATTACACTGGCGGATTGTGATCTAATGGGGCGATACTCTAGCTTTATAACACGAATTCGAACAAAACTCACATCTTTTAAGATTTCGAAATAACTGCAAGGCCGATCACGACGGAACAACAAGCTCATCGACGAGAATGGAAATGTTATATGCACATAGTACCTTACTCAGAAAGCCACAAATCTCTATCATATGCCACAGAAAGGTAGCGAAACATAGCGAATATGTAAACTAACATCGAAAAAGAATGTTTTAGCATCATTATCACCTTTCTTTGGTGAAAACCCACTGTCTCGCTTTGCTGGTTTCTAAATTACCTTAAATAAGAAACTCGTTGAATAGGCACTATTATCGTCAACTCAAAGTTCTAGAACACAATTGAAGGTCCAAATTGGAAACGGGTTTCTGGGAAAACTGAAACACATCACGGCTAAGAAGGTCAGTTCCAGACATAAAATTCTGAATGTACCTGGTGACATGTGGGAAAGCAAATCGCACTGGCTCTCAGAGGTATACCAAACAAGGAAAGACGCAGCACAGTACGCTGCAGTCTGCTGAAATCAGAGGCTTACAAAAATCAAGTGACGGGTTGTTGAAATTGCCCAAACCAACGAAAAAAAAGGCATGTCAGGTGTACCTAAGTTGGTTTGCAATTCCCAACTGGATAATTGATGTCGAGCAAATCGAGCGAATGAAAGAGAGTAAAGGGCTAAACATTTATCATCGGAAAACAGTCCTGGTTCCTTTATCCCGAAAAAAAACTATGACTTTATAACGTTCTCTTCAGAATAACGCTCAGATATCAGAAGTAGGCGTCAAATTAATTAATTAATCCGCCACATCGTGACGTCAACCATAATTAATTTAAAATTAACACATTTAGCAGGTTTAGGCAGATAATGTGTTTTCATTTGAGAAATGTACAAAATAATTTTAAACATTCTTCCTCGTTTACGGTATGATTAATAAGCATAAAATGCAAAAAATTAGAAAAAAGAAAAATTTATCACCTATAACTTTATGTCGGCTTGGCCGATTTCTTCCATTTCCCATTTTTTCCACATCCCAAGGATTGACCTACCGGACATTAATCATTTGCTGAAGTCAAAGAGGAGGTGAGCAAACCAAACGTAAACAGATCTTCTGGTTATCATTTCACAAATGGAGTAACTACTAAACCTTTATCATCTAAGCCTGCTGTTTTCTTAACATTATTTTTCAACATTATGTTAAGATCGAACCACTATCCGACTCAATGGAAATGCGCAAAAATAATTATGGTGGCAAAAATAAACATGGGTCCAATGTATTCGTGTTATTATTCACTTTAGAAAAGTCGTTGGAATTAAAAATCATTGCGAGTATGGAGAAGGGCTTCGACAAAGTCTGGTATGATGGGCTATTTTCAAACTTAAAAGCTTCTTCCAAGCCCTATGTATTTGCTGTTTAAGTCCTATTTGCAAAACAGTCATTTCTGTGTTAAAGCTGAAAAACGAATATACGTAAAATTCAGGAAGGGCTGCCCCAGTGAAATGTTCTAAGTCTAATGGTCCATACAATTTTTACTTCAAATTCCTATCAGTGACAGTATTCTAACTGCGACATACGCTAATGACACAGCAATCCTATTTTCACCTAGTGTTCTCATGAATGTTTTTTACGATATACAAATCCATCTCGGCAAAATTTCGCTTTGGATGAACAAATGGAATGCTATAATAAACACTAAAAAATCTAGGCATATGTTGTTTATTCTAAATAGGAGTTTTTGTTCTTCGCTGTTTTTGAATGGCAATAATATCACTCCTAACAACTTTTATAAATATATATATATATATATATATATACATATCTATAAGACCTTTGCTTATATATCGACAAAAAATTAACGTGGAAAAATCATATAAAACTAAACGCCAAAAACTTGACTTAAAAACCAGAAGACTCTTTTGGCTCTTTCGTCTAGAATCTCAACTCAGTCTATGGCGTACGACTGTGGGGAAGAGCCAGTAACTCCAATATTGAAATCTATCGAATTATTTTAATGAATTTTCTAAATTTATATATTTTCTTTTCATTAATTTAAAGATCATGTCTGCATTGCTATACTTTTTCCAGTGGAGGACAAGGGCCTCTGTCATTATTCTCACCTTGTCGTTTTGAACAGATTGTAGACTAACTATGCAATAAAAAAAATTTAATATATAAGATTGCAATGGTGTTGTTAGCACAGGGAAAGGTGAAGTCAGGAAAGTTAAAGGTGTAAGATAACAGAACGTATTGTAGATATAACGGACACACTTACATAAGTAATGTTTGATAGACATATTACATAAACGAACGAAATTAACTATTAAAATGCAATATTTATCTTATACCCTCATAATCCTTCCGACGCTAGTCTATGTAGCTCTGGCTTGGTGGCTTAAGATGTAACCGAACGAAAACGAAGAAAAAACGGCGGCAGTGCAATGAATAAAATTCTGTGATTTTTTGTCCATTGAATATGTTAGAGGCGCCAAAGGACATACTATCTGTTACTATAGTTACAGAAAAAGAGGCTCGTCTGAACGCATTTATGCCTCGCCTACAACAACTTCATAGACAAACCCTTTTTTAATATACGGGACTTTTGCGCTGCGGCGCTAATATTGTCTCAAGGGTTTATGGTGATCATACTGGCGGTAGCTGGTTGGGACTATGAAGTTTTGTAACTCATAGTGGAAGCACGGACAGTTCAAAAGTGGAAAATGGCGAAGCTGGGGCTGGCATTTGCGGTCCAAAATTTCAAAAGGTCGTACCGCTGGGATATAGGTTTTGTCCATATCAAGCAAAAGTCTATGCAGTCTATGCATGAACTTCGGAATATCTAAGAACGCAATGTGAGACAGAGCAAGTCTGCATTCACTTCGACAGTCAACCCGCTTTAAAGGCTTTGAAAAGGTATTTGACATTATCTATGTTTGTGTCGGAACGCCTTCAGACAGTGCATCAGCTGGATAACTATGATGAAGCTCACCTGGTATCGATGGCAATGAAAAGGCTGGCTGCCTAATCAACATGGGATCGATGGATTATGGCAGGTCGAGAATCGATCTATAGCAAGGAGCCATATCAATAGGCTCATATTGCAACGGGCATAGAAAAATACCAGCTTATCATAGCAAACATAGCGCAGAAATACGGCGAGAAAAAATATGTACAAAATTTCCTGGCATAGCACGCCAAGCGGTCACGCACAGCGGTCACCGGCTTCTACACGTGTCATAACCTCCTTAGGTCTCACTTGAAAAATATTGATATATCTGATATCACTACCCGCCACATTCTATATGGATGGACGGTCATATGCAGCGTAAGACACAATGTGTTTGGCGAACATCTCATAACACGGGACACAGTACGACGCTCTGAAACAAAGAAGGTGGCACAATCCAAAAGTTCTAAAGCTAGAAGTGGAAGGGTCTGGAAGAGCACTATAGACCTTGTAGGTGGCGGTGTGGACTGCCTACATAATAAACAGAAATACAAAATATAAATACATGTTTTTTCTTGATTTATACACAGTTATCCTCGGATTCGTATTACTGATTGTTGAAGTTAATTAAGTACGATATATATGCCTTCTAGTTCCTAAATCTTTAGGTGTTCCACTTATCGATAATATTCCGAATATCGCAAAATCGAGGCTTATAATATTTTGCGAAGGTTATTATACAACTATGTTTACATTATAGAATGTATATTATATATATAATATAAGTATATTGACTTGGCCAATTAACAGTGGGAATAGATATTTGTTTCTGCTCATTACCAAACTTGATAACACTTTTAAATTACGAGTTTTCCTTACTGATAACCAAATTGAAGCAGAATATTAATTAATTTAATGACTCTAATTTTCAAACACTAACTTCAAAACACTCATTATCCTTCGTAACAACATATCCTTCTCCAACGACACCTAATAAAATAAACCTCTTGGCTTAATTAGTGAAACATTATAACAGCATTTATTGATTTATACACATCGATATGCGATTTATCGTTGGATATTTTGCAATTTACATGAAACGAGCAAGAAGCGACATATTTTTTTTAAATATGACCAATCACTCAGAAGAAGTTTCCTGTTCGTGTAACACGGTGACGGTGACAAAGAAGTAAGGAAAGAGAAACAGGCAGGGAAGTAAGTAGCGTAAGGCTACAGCCTAGTGAGTGTTTGCCCAATCGAAAAGTGTTTTGCCTTTACTGGCTGAGCACTTACTGTAATAGCTACGACCACAGTAGATTCTACTTGAAGTTTAAACCTGCGAACACTGACCTGATATTGAATGTGTGAACATTGGCTACAGATTGTTTCTGAAAGCAATAAGTACGTAATAATTGCGAATACCCGGATAAGTCGTATTGGGTCATGTTGGGAACCACAGTTTATGTCACTCATGTATAAAAAATGTTTGAAATGTTGTTTATGTAACAGCGGCGCAGAACATAACTCTTCTTTAGCAAAAAATGGTGGCCAATGCATATCAGAAAGAACCGCGGAGCAAAATTTCTTTCTGCTGTTTAGAATAAATTTGCAAAAGAGAGGTAAATAAGCGGTAGAACACCTAGATCTTTTGACAATTGAAACAGGAAACAAAAATTTGTTAATAATTCTGGTTATAAATTCATTATGGCCACGTAACCGTATATGGTAAGATTTGAGAATTCTAATCGGATGGTTTTTGGATGAAGTATTTGAAGCATTATTCACGAACTATTTGAAGCATTATTATTAACTGAAATAAACTGTATTGTTCATTTACTGACATTTTCAAGTTCTCCTTAGGATTAACCTGGGTTAAAACCGATTGGATTAAGGTTGGTATGCCTTTGGGGGCATTGGACGATCCCTAGAGTTTCTTAACGAATGTTTTCAAAATTTTTTACATCTAGGACAGTTAGATTTGGCCATTTTGCGAGCAATTTCAGAAACTCACATCTTTGAATTCCTCAACCGTATCATTGACTAACTGATCCTCCGTAATTTCGCACACAAATTCCTTTAGGCTTGCTATAGAAGTAATTCCCAAAATATAAGTTCTATAGCAATATTTCTATTAATTCACTATCGGGTATAAATATTTCAAGTCGGTCTGTCAATTGCACGAACGCTTCATAATACATATTAAACTTTTCGGAAAACTTCTGCTTCTTATTGCGGATTAATTCTCTTAAATCCTAATCTAAGTCTCGGCCCCTAAATTGAATTCTTACCTAACGATACAGGTGTTCCAATGCGACTACTTATACCTTACAACGTTATCTCCAATATCAATCCAAGGCATTGCATACGACAACATAAGATCACGTAATTTCTACGCAAACTTTGTACAGTGACCACTTGAGTCAGGTACAAAAAGTTATCAACTTCTTCCATTTGATTTCCACCAAATTTTAAATATTAACCAGAGATAATGTTAGATACTTCCTGCGGATTTAAGTTGTTAGGTGAATGCCTAATAGGTGGTCAAGATTACAGCGGAGGCGGATTGGTGTAGATTTGATTACGATTAGCATTACCTTCCTGATTGCCTATATGAACTGGACTTGCGTGCAACATTAAACGCTTAAGCTTGACGATCCGAATCAGACTTTTGTTCAGACGTATCAAGCGAGAAATCTTTATTATATTTGTTGTTTGCATCTTATGGAGCTAACGTAGCAATTTTAACGATTTCTTGATGTGAGCTGGCGTACAATTTGTTTTGATATCTACTTCTTTCGGAACATTGAGAGGTATCTCGAGCAGACTATATGGCGTCAACTTATTGGACCGACAAACTTTTCCACATATAGAAACAATTTTGATTCTCATTTACATAAACTTTGATGCACACCTTGTGAAATACATTTTTGCACGGTGTAGAAGGTCAAAGCTAGGTACTTCCCTAGGCACATGGCAGAAAGTATCGGCAGCTATTAGCGATACCTAACAGATTAGATCCATATAATGAACGTGATTTCATATTTCCTACACTAATCATATAACGGCAAAAACGAACAGACCGATTTGTCTGTCGGATGTTAACATATATATATAAAGGCAATGTGCCAACAAAACAATAGAAACTGTCCAAAATAAAAACAAAATAATACGTATTCCAAGTATTATTTATTCTAATATAGTGTAATCATAATAGAAAATAAAATAAGAAACAATAGATCAAAATATGGACAAAAGGAAAGAACACTTTAGTCTTCGGTTTTTCTTTTTCTCTGAATAAATTGCGCACGGGCGTCCAAATGTGCGTTTTTCTTCCCGGATAAACATAAAAGTGAAGTTAACAGACGGGTTAAGCAAAAAAATTGCTGCATCACTATAATTCCAAGGCTATTCGCAAAGGAATCTGCCCTCGCTAAGCATTTCTCTATGACAATTATCCCAAAAGAAGCTTTGATTCGTTAACATACTAGAAATCAAGGAGCAGAAGGCCGAGCAAAACATTGAATTGATGACGACACCTTGTCAACAGTGCAATAATTCTAACTACGTTTCCTCAGTTCAAGAATAAACTACACTTTTTGTACGGGTGTACCCAGACGTACTGCGACTTCTAAACTAGCGATGGTATAATTACGAGAGGGTACTTTAAATGTGTAATAGTACCTTACGGATTGGTATGGTGAAAAAAACAATAAACATCTTCATCTAAATGGATGGGAAAACACTCAGATGAGGTGAGTCCCACGTTGCCGGCCTCTAATCTTTTTTCACTGATTAGCCAAAGATACTGAGACTAAGTCATAATTTTTCTTACCCATTTCAAGTGCAGTTAGTACATCGAAGTTCAATTAAGACGATTCGCTTCTAAACTATTTTTTTTTTTTGTGCTCGCTTGTAAGAACAAAACCGTTTCCGTTCTCTTAACCGTTTTTCCAATTTTACCAGTCATGAATTTATTGACATATTTTTATTCTCACTTATGTGGAACTTAGAATGAAAGTACGTGCAGTTGACAGAAACTTTACCGTGAATTCAAAACTACGTTCACGTTTCTTTTTAAATATTTCAAAATACATTTATATACATATATTATATATATATATATATATATATATATATATATTATATGACAAGCCACTTGAGGAATTATCCTTATACCTGCTGGCATGATGGTGGTCAGGAGGCATTATAAACGGAGAGGGATGCACGGAGGGAGTGGTGTCTATGTGCGTTTGACTTAAAACTGGAAATATCACCCACGGTGAGAAAGACTCTCGTTGGCCGATTGTTTCAAACGCACTACGATTAAAAAAACGAGATGCCGCGGTGATGTGTCGACAACATACAGCAAATTGCAGGAAGAATTTGTGGAAACGTTGCAAAAATCTTGTGATCATGTCAAAGGATTTAGTTACGGGAAAAGTCTCTTTTAGCTATGCAGGACACTTGCTCTTTATGTACCTATACATAAGCACAACATTGCCCACAGTACGCCGGTGCTAGGGCGTATCGATAAACACTTTCATCGTCCATGAGCATTTGAGCCTTCTACGGTATGTGGTCGGGCGCCTGTAAGCAAGATTTGCAAGCAGCGTAAAGGGTGCATATATCGGCTGCAGTGAAGTATTCTTCACACCGCTTTAAAGAACCTGGTCTTCTAAATGTATCTTTCAACACTCCAAAAATATGTTCTGTCAAACGAACACCACTTTGCATTCTCATGCTCGAAACATCAAGGGTTGCCGGTTTTTCTATATTAAAACCATCAATGGAGAGGAGTTGCTTGTCGCTTTCCTTATGCATTGAAGACAACGCTAGTTTTTGCTGAGTGCGCCTTATTAATTTGAGCACTTCCGTTATGTTTATGAGGTCTCTATTTAAGATGTCATTCATCATGCCGCGTTCATTCTGTACTTCGATGTTGCTGGATCTCCAGGTGAAAAAGGAGGAAAGAAACAGAGTGCTGTCGCCTGCGAATGAATATGGAATATTCTGTGTATTGAGTTCCCAGTCAACCAATTTTTTCGAAAGCCATATCGCAAATTACATCATTGAATTGTAGATATCTTACGCGGTGGTAGTTGACTATGGTGCCCATGGTTTTGGCTATGGCAGGACAGATTGAGGCTGGGCGATAATTAGCAGGATAAATGTGATTACTCTTAAAAGATGTATGCTGGACATTTGTAATTTTCGAGCAAGTTAGGAAGATACCAGCATAAGATCATTAGCTGAAGGGCTTGCGCAACGGCCAAATATGGCAGCACACTTTTTTAGAGCTACGGCTACGACCACGGAATTTCTTGGGCATTGAGAGTAGCAAAGACCTCTTTGATGGTCCTCGTTCGAAAGAATAGGGTAGGCACCAGGCATGTTACCTTTTCGAGCGGGGGCAGCAATTGATCTCTGTGTGGTAAATGAGAGTTTGAAGCAAACAATTTAGCCTATACATTACCTTTATCAACTGGGCAGGATATTATTTGGGCGTTGCTAACAAGAATGGTAATGGATGCAATATATTGGTTTCCGACTCTTTCACGTATTATCAGAAGTTCTCTCTTGATGTTGGAGCGGTTAGAGCTGGGGTGCGCGGCCGTTGCTCGCGGCGTAGTATCTGGTTGCATACCAGATTGTTGCATACTAGATTGTTTGCAAAACAGATTAGTTGTTAAAATTTTTGAATGGAATATAAAGTGATGCTCCATATTGATGATTTTTTGTATCATTTCTGCAGCGACATTGAAGTTATTATTAGGACACATAATTTCTAATTAAAATACCCAAAAAAGTTGTTGAGCTCGCTGGACGCGAGATGAGGAAAAGGTCTACAATGTTTTGTTGCAACCCATTAACGGTTGGAATGTACGTTGGCTCAAGTTGCGTTAAGCAGCTCTTAACTGCCATAATCACTGCGTCGCTTCCCTCCGCAGTTGCATGAGTTGAATAGCGCAACGAGTTTTCATTAAAGACGTTGAAATCGCTAGCAACACAATTTCATTATCGGGGTAACTATTGAGAATGGCGGTTATTGTGTGGACACCATGTAATTCGCATTTGGCGTCTATAATTAATCCGAAATGCAACAAGTCCATATCTAACGTGAATGGTGAATTGGCGTTCCTGATTGCTGTTATGTTGCTGACACTTTCAAGGTATCCAGATAAGTGGATATCGTGTGGATCACTATTTTTAGTTATCTGGTTTTCGCAAACGGCGAATATACCGGACTAAAATTTGCGCCTGCGTGTGTACGCTGCGGAAAGATTTGATCCCAGCCTAGTTAAAAGGCTTGCACTATTGAGTAGTGTTGAATGCACCTGTAGGTGAATATCGCATCGGTAAGTGTTATGCGTTTAACTGATACTGGATAGGATTGGAGGTGAGAATGGCTAGCTATTTTTTTTTCGTTGTTGTTATTCTCTGACTGATGTTGCTGTTGCCGCTGTTTCTTGTGTGGTTTCTATGATTTCTCTGACTTTTAACGCTGCTAGCGTCGACGATGCCATTAACGTCGTTGGTGACTGTGTCTATTGTGTTTTTTGGTTTGTGTTGCTGATTTGCTGTTGCCGTTGTTGTTGCTTCAATTGCTGCTCTAGTTGTTTCTGTTGTATCGTTGCTTCTGCCACTATTACTGTTGATGTTGTTGTATTTCGTTGTGACTATTCTTATTGTTGCTTGCATGCTTGTTTACGCTTGCTTTACAACACCGGTATGGTGTATTGCTTTGGATACACGCTGGTATTGCTGTTGATATTATTCCTATTCTTATTACTGCAAATATGATATTTTATTGGACTTTGTTGCTGCTGTTTTATTGAGGCTTTACTTCCATATCTCACTCAGCAAGGTAGTTTTACAAGGCGTATTTGACATACATAATACATACACAATATGTGTTCTACTTGTTAGATTTTCATTTTTTTTGCTTTCTTATTTACTTTAGAATCTTCTGATCTTTATTACAGTTGAAAACTCAATTTTCTAATTTGGAAACTATAACATATCAATGTATTATTATTTAAAAAAAAAAAGGAATTACCGTTTTGACAGTATAAAGTACAACCAGGCACAAGTAAAGACACGTCAATCTTTTCAACGAGTCGCAACCAACGGCAAGAGATGTGATTGTAAACGACTTAGCTCGAAAGCAATGGAAGGTTGCAATTTCTATCCAACAAAAATGGTCGAAATTTTCTTATCAGATAGGCTGATGGTATTCCCTGGGCTATTCTACATGCTACCCTATCTGTGATTTCTGATTTTTTATGAAAGATCCCGTCATATAGTGCATATCTTTTGTAAGCAAAAGTGTCCATCTACATGTGTCAGCCTTTCTATCCCATGGCTTGTAAAAAAACTTGTGCTTGTAAGGCAAATTTCCTGAGGTCACCATAATCAAGTAGGATTAATAAAATCACAGTAACCTCACATTTAATGGAGCTGAGTTTTCTATAGTTAAGCCTTTTAGCCAATTTAGAATTTTCGATTGTTTTGCAATGAAACATTTCAATAATTTCGTAGCATGCAGAAGTCAAATACTCTAATTTTTAGAAATTCACAGCTAGCATCTTATTATTAAAGCTGCAATTTGACAAAATATACATTGTTTTTACTTATACGTTATGTGTGTCAGGATGTTGTTACTAGTTTGGTCTTTCTACTTATAATAGCTAACATTAAAACTTTGTAGACGGATAACTACATACTACTTTCATGACATTTTTATTTTTACATTTTTTTCGGAAAGCAAGAATAAAATTTCTCGTCGCCGTTTTTGTCATCATTACAGCGTTGCAAACGCTACAAACATTATAGTTTGACTGATTTCCTTGGGAAAACTTATAGTATTCACGCATGTTTTTGTGTAAGGTTTTTATTGGTTCAGTTTTACTATTGTTCCAAAGGAGTGTAATAGTTGATCTGATCGCGGCTGTCAGAGCACATTAACATTACAGACAGCAGCATTAGCAATAACAACAACAACAGCAAGGGTACACCATCATATTCGCTTCTGCACAAATCCATCATTAAGCACTAACAATACAATATGTCGACACGACCGCTCTGTGTGGGTATGATTTTGTAATGACCGACCCTTCATTGTATTCGTCATTGCGTTTCGATGAAATTTGTCAATGATGGCGCTACGACGCAAATGTTTAAGTTGAGAGATTCTGAATAGGCCTTATGGTCATTTAATGTATTCTTTAGTATTTTTGGATATGTTAAGTGTAATGTATGGATACTATAACGTACGTAATTTAATATTTCTAGTATGTTCTTATAAATTCATGGTTTTTTTTTCTTTTATATAATAATTATTTTAAGTACTTTTATTTCTTAACATGGTGGATAAGATTCTGTTAACTTTTCTAAACTAGAAAAAATAAAGTAAGGAAAGCTAAAGGTAAATCCACGATGGGAGGACACACAATAAGCCTTAACGGACGGACGTATATAGTTAATTTTGAATGTACTTGTTACAAGGAACGACCAATAAAAGAACGACGTAAAATGAGTGGATGTCCGACAAACGCCGTCCAAATGTACATTTTTTTAACCCTTTTCTAACTTATTAGATTTAATTAATAATGGCGGCCAAACTGGGCCGGGAAAAGAAAGTGAATTAACTCCTAACCGCTGACGTTAAAAGATCCACATATACTTCATAAATGAAGAGAATGTATGTTTGTTTCCATATTCGTGAATTGGAATAAGGAAACGACTCTTCTAACGCAACAGGGAAACACCTGATTTTAAAGACTCATTGAAAATTCTTGAAATAACACCACATAGCTCGACAGGAGCATGATTTAAGTATATTTGATAAAATCCCACCAGGTCCAGGCTCATAACTACGTTTTAGAAACCAAAAGCCATCTAAAACGTCATTTACTGAAATGACCAAGTTAGGCATCAAAACCGAGTTAAAATTGCAGCAGATATGACAATGTGATCCAATCGATCTTTTCTGAACATGTGGAAAGAATTGTGAAAAACTTCCGACGAATGTAAATCCGGCTTTAACCAAGTTTCAGTGAAAGCCAAACAGGAAAACTCCTTTCCCACTGAATTTAGGGAAGTGGAGCAAAGTTTTGAGTTTAACCCCATAACATTTTGGTAAATGAAAGTTACATTTATTTTTTTGAGGGTGGAAAAACTACCGAATTAATATTACGGGGTCGATCCCGAGGAATGAATTTTTTAATTAAGGATCTAACTAGCCACAATGGTTCCTTCAATGTTTTCAGTCGGAAGTAACACTTTAATGGACGATATAACTCTAGGTTGACATGGAGCTAATTTGAAAACGCTTACACACATCAAATTGACGGATGGGACTTTTGCAGCCAGATAACTTTTTATGTTATCCATAGAAGTGTCAGTCGCCAGTCTTTACACGAACATTGCTTTTCTGGGGGGTACTGCAGTCAAGTAGACGTCGTCCCTACCAAAAACGATAGGTTTCACAGGTAGAGAGTTTCGAGTTGGCGAGAAAATAGAGGGAGTGCCTACAGTTGCACGTACAGCTTGTACGTCTTGCCCCGCATAATAAGCAGCACATACACCCGAACAGACAGCGGGAGAGGCGGATTTGTTATTTTTATTAATATATTTTGGAGATGTACAGACTGAATGGCACTACTAAGAAAAGGTAATCTTGTCACTGTAACTTATTTATTACCGGCCGACTCAGTGATAGCGGAAACGCTAATGTTCTTTGCAGACAAGGATGGAGTACTTACATGAGTCGACGAATAAGAGTTAGGTGAAGTACCACACGCCACACTACGAGTTGGTGTTTTACAAGCTGGTGGAGAACATGAATACTCTGGATAACGACACTCATCGAACATTGCCTTGATTTTTTCAAACTTTCCATACAAAGTAACGAGATTTTTGCTCAATTCAGAAAACCCATTGTTTCTCTCCGTGAACAGTATATGAAAGTGAATATCCCGCTTCCTACAGTAGGACCATGATCAAGGTAAACCTTTCGAACGATGCAGGACTACATCTGCAGCGTGGCCATCGATATCTGCCCACTTTGCATGGCAAACACGTTCGCGAAGTCAGTTATATGGGAAGGCGTTCAGAAAATTTTCCGAGCCGGTTCAACGTTTTCACACCAATTTAAAAAGCCGATATACTACCACTTAGTCACTTTTGTCCAGAAATTTTGGAAGATATAACAATTTTTCAGTATAGGGCGTTATATGGAAAGTGGTCGAAAAAGTGGGCCAATCCATACCATTTTCAACAGCTTTCGTCTTTGGGGTCAAAATACGTCAGTCCTGTAGCTTGAACAGGCATGCTTAGATCGATCCAGGAAGTGTTTCACAAAACAATGTGGCATCGATTGGAATAATAAAAGCTAGGTCTACCTTAAGCTCTTCTGCATGTTACATAGGTCCGCACAAAATTAATATACCCTGTGATACAAGTGGTGTAGGATATAACAGGAACAAACGAACGCTCATAGGCAACGACTTTTAAACGCAAAAACTAACCTAAAAGATTCTGGACAATGGAAATAGCAAAAGCACACGATATTTCAGGCACTCACCAGAAGGAAGGAACAATATACATAACTGGTAAATGTTTATGAAAAATGACAAAGCATAATCATGACGACTTTTTCAATGCCCAATTATTACTGTTGTTGAAATAAAGGAAGGCGTTGAAAACGGTTTTGTTTATTTTCTTTACGTTTTTTCCACCTGCAAATTTAATCTCAATATCGAATTCGTTAAAAAATATCAAATTAGCGCTCTTTGACATGCGCAATCTGCCAATGTCATGTTTGGATGAAATTAACTAATAAATATCGGTTTCGCAAACTGAAACATTCATGTCTAGCATCGGTTGCCAAGTGGCTACTGGCAAGCTCTGCACTAACAGTTTGGTAAAAAATTTTTATAAGATTTTTATTGTTTCAATCATGTTCTTATGTGTTTATATAGGTTGGCTGACCACAATATACATTTGTTTTCTTAAATTAATTAGTATTTTGCGAAGCTCTATATATACTATGAAGTTATTATATATATTCTCTTTAAATTCTATATTTGTTCCTATCTGACCGTTAGTTGAAATGTTCGTAACCAAATTATATAAATAAAATAATCGCAAATAAATAAATAAATAAAATTGATTTATTGACATAAACGATAACAGAGGTCTTCAGCCATACAAAACGAAGAGACACGTGCTAGTATCGCACATTTATTTCGATTGTGATATAATGACATAGTGATTGTGATGGAATTAAATAGGCTTAAACTGGTTGACAACGATTTCGTAAACACATACTTATATGTGACAAGAAGTTTAACACGAATGATTCATAATGCTATATTTAATATGTTGAAAGTAAATATAAATATGAGAGTTAGTTGTAGTTTAAAATGCAGTCTTACATTCTAGTATTTTAAGATTTTACTCTTAGAATTTATTTTGCGACTAAATTAATAACAATAATTGTCAAAGTAAATTTGTAATGAAAAACACTCTAAATTAATTCTAAAATTCTGTAGTTGTAAAAAAAATGTCGACGACCTAAACATTAGTAGCACACAAACAATGAAGTGAAAAAAATGGTATTTTGTTCTGCATTTCTCTGTTAGTTATTTAAATTTGACCTCTCCAGGGCTTTTGGTATCGAAGTCCTTTGAAGAAGTCTGATGTTGTATGGTATGTCCACATTTATTAATTAGTGATGTTACCATAAAATAGTAGGCTAACGTAGCGTAGTCTTTGGGGACATGACCTGATTTATTGAAAAAGATGCTTCGCTGAAAAACAGCGCACCGAGCGGGAGTTTGTCCTGCGCAGCATATGCAATCAATTTTGTTAACGATGATATTGGGTCGAAAGAAAGCTTTTGCGCTGATGAGCATTTTGCCACCAAAACAATCATTTTCCTCGAAAAATAATAGTTTTGCCGTAGGTGTTGGGGCACTGAGATATTGTGCTTGGATTACATTTATTAAATCATCGAATCAGCGTCAACATTCTCGCTTGCTGCCGTAATGTCTTCTGCATTGCTGGCTATTTCGCATTGTACGGCCAAGGGCCGCTACAAAGAAACGAGGTTGACTAGATCTCGATTATCGGTACGACCGCAATGACCGTAAGCTGGCGCTCGAACACGTAAAGCTGATCTGACCAAACGTGAAACATTGCCAAACGATCACTATGTAGAATAGTCACCACTGCAATCTCAACGTTGGCAGAATAACAAGCTTGTTCTCTCAGCATCGATGTTTGCTGACAAAGCAGCTTACTTAACCGAAGCTTCCTTAAATGCACATTTCAGCGAATTACAGCCAATTCCTTAAACCGGATGACAGACGCAGTTTGTCAAACTACCGTTAATCGAAAGTGGGTATAAGTTAACTTCATTTCATCGGAAGAAAGTGTGCAATTCAGTGAAACTAACTAACTTTATGTGACATCCTGAACAATGGAACAGCGGTATCATAAACCATGTCCATAATTCCTTCTGTATTAGCTTCTTAAGATAACCATTGACATTTAAATAATAGATATTGTTACAAATTTCCGCTTTTCTATGATACGGTCCGTATCACTGGATCGTGGATATTGAAAAGAAAATACACTTCAAAGTTTTATTATGTTCCTAAATGTAGGATTATTTACAATTTATTCTTTAAGGCTACTTTTTGACTGCTCAACACAACTATTATTATTCTTTACTTGAATGTTCTCTTACGACTCAAATGTTCTCGTACGACTCGATGTTCTCTTCCGACTAAACTGCCTTCCGCAAATAGTCTACTTGTATACATCTTTACAAGCATATTACGGTCACCTAACTTCATGGCTTCATTTTTAATCCGTTAACCTGCTTTTCTGCTAATCGTTTTCGTCGGCCGGCAGCTGCATGAGGCGCGGTGAATATGCACTAGGGAATTTATTACTTACGAAAATCAATTAGTTAGCATTAACTGGATTTGGGATTTTCGTAACAATTTTAAATATGTCTGATGATTTATATATAACATTTTATATGACTTTCATTGAATCAATTCATTGATTTCGCTACCATTAACAAAAATAACATTTCATATCCACAAAATATGATTGAATTTTGAAATTGAAACCTTCAGAACAAAATTCTGAGAAATTTTTGGAAGACAATTTCGAGGTTGCTTATATGGGCCGCCACTGCCGAAATTGGTCGTAAGACATTTAAAACATTTTTGGTTGCTCTTTAAGAGTAAACTCATAGGAAGAAATTACACTTAATTTGTCAAGCGCATAACTCGTAACGAACACGAAGAAGGTAGTCGTTTAACAGTCAATTAGTTCTATCATTGACCCTACTGTTAAGGCTATCAAGTTTCGCCTATGTGATATTTTGGAATACTATCGAATTCATTTGTTAAATTTTTTATTATATAAATTCAATTCTTAGTTTAATTTTAAATCTACATTTATATAGGCAAAGCAAGGTCATTGGCACACGTGTGATCAGCAGTAAAGAACAAACAAGAGAGAAATAAAGAAAGAGTTGATTAGTTTGGCGTTGCAATCATCTTCATCTTGCTATACAAAATTTTACAATTTACGAATTTGGAGAGAGAGAGAGAGAGAGAGCAAAACAAAATTTCTTCACATTATTATCTATACACATAGGCTTCAACAAGCAATCAACCATTATCATGTTCACGTATAAACCTTTATGGAATCGTATGCTTTGTTGTTTTAGTCAAAGCACCATGAACGGGAGAATTCCAGGTTAACCGTTTCTATATGCACGAAGAGAAAATGTTTTCCCTTTTGTGAGTTTTTTTTTTTTTTTGATATTACCTGAACACAATATTCATCGATTTTGCAATTATTCATGGTTTGCCACTGTATATCAAACAACCACACACAAGCGGGTGACGACAGGTCAAAATTCCGGGGACGTGTGGTAAAATACACTTGTGTTGTCATCACCTCAAAAGCGCAATCATTCGACCATATGGTATGTATTGGAGTATGAACATCGAATATTTCTATTACCTTCATTAAATACTTATATCATTTAATCATTTCGCTATATTCATATATGATAAAAATGTGTATATTTATATGAATGTGCGGCAATAAAGTTTCAGCGTGAAAATTTTTATACTTTTCTATATAACCTATACATTTAAATATATATAAATTATATAAGCTTTACTTATAAGTTTTCGTTGTAATAGATGATAAATGTATTAGTTTATTACTTAAGCCCCTTGAGGTTCTTATGTTAAGATTATCTAAGTTTGGCAATGTTGACATGTATTAAGTTGATAGACCACTCTACAGCCTAAAAGAGGTAGGACATAATAATATTTGAGATTGTTGTTAAGCATACCTTTAAGTACTAGAAAAAATGTTTTTTTTTCGAAATTATTGAAAATTGGCATCACCGCAGCCATTCTCTGGAGTCATCTTTAGCTTAAGGGGCTCTATAGTCAGTAGTATAACTGCTCCAAATTTGAATTAAAAATAAGAAAAAAATTTAATCTACATCGCTATGTCTAGTGAAACTCGTAGAGGTTGTTAAAAATATTGGTTTTTGTGTTTGAATGAAAAAATGAAACTTTTGAAAAAAAATTCGTTCTCTTATTAACAAAAAATGTTTAAATTAATTTATCAAAAAAATCCTACGTATTTTATTAAAGAAAGACGTTTCAAAGACACTACAACAAATTGGAAAATTAATATTGTTGAAGTCACGTTGCTTTTCTAAATTTCCCGAAGAACGCATATAAAAAAGTGCGTATACTGCCATACAATTATGTTGGAAAAATCCAAATTTTTGACCATTCAAAATTTTCCACGCCTACAACTGGGCGTCATTAATAAAATTAATTAATGTAATTTTTAACTATTTAAGCGATCATTAATAAAAGCTAATAAGAAAAAGCTAAGAAAGAACTAATAAGAATAGCTAATAAAATATAAACAATAAGAAAGAGCTAATAAAAAAAAATAGATTTTTTGAAAAATTCTCAATGGTCTACCGCCTTAATGACTTTTTTTAATGTACGTTCGTATGTTACGTTTTCGGAATCTTATGTTGTGCCAAGTTGTTTTGAGATCCGCTTGCGCGCTCTTGCACACAAACATAAATAAGATACATGAACTTTTTCTAAAAAACCTCTGCTTGGTTCAATTTTTGTCGCTGGAAAAGTGAGCACGTGTTCGTCGTTCAGCTTCCATTTATGAATAAATGAAATATTTTCGGTAAATTTCCTTGGGAAATGGATATATTCAATAGTTCAATATTCAAGGTAATGAGTCAATAAGTGATTTTTCACACAGCAAAGCGGAAGTATATTGGGAAAATTGGCCGCTCACTTAAATAAAAACAAGTAGAGACATGATAATCGAGCGAAGTCAACCATTATACACCCTACATCACTTCGCTTAGTACAATTATTCACTCATTTTGGTAATAGTACCTCAAACGTGATACATTATTTTCATGCAAAAGCGTACTTTTCATAAAAGCCCACATACTGGAGAATACCCTAAATATCACATGACGCAATCTAACTTTTTCGAACTTCACTTCTTTCTACAAACTCTATTATTTGTCGGTTTCCGTCATGAAAAACAAGAAATTTTCACCATATAAGAGCTTCTTTTTCATGGTAACCGCTATATATGTTAGGGTCTAAAAAGTAAATCTATTTGATCAAAATTCCCTACACTTAAACTTTCACCATAAAATATTAGAACTTAAATCTTTTTATGAAGACCTTACAACTTTATATTGAATGCAGTCCGAGAAATGTGATTTAAATTCAGAAAGGTTGATTTCCATGCCAATTTACTATTATTAACTAATTTTTTCAACGGTATATGAGAGGAGATTCAAAGAATTGTCCCTGCCAAACCAAACTTTTCATACCAATTTAAAATGGCGAAATACTATTACACAGCGAAGTTTGTCAAAAAATTTTTAAAATTTTAAAATTGCATAATGATTTTTCAAAATGAGGGGCTACACAAACAACAATACATGGACAGACGTCAGACGGACAAGCAAACTTAGATCGATTCAGAAAGTGAATTTGAATCGATCGGTATAACAAAGATGGATTTATCTTAACCCCCCTCCTGAGTGCTAGAGACGTTCGCAAGCACTAACCAGGCGTAACGTTTTCACTTCAGGGTTCCCCCTTCTATAGCCGGGATGTACTTAGGCCCACTGCCAGGCGTTCGTTGCAAGAAAATTTATTGTTTGAAAAGACGTTTTATTTGTTGTCTGATTTGGTTCTTTTATTTCAAGAACGTAGATTTTGGTTTACATTGCTCAAAATAATAATTGTATAGGGAATGATACACGGGCGTGGTTAGGAAAAAAAAACAGCATAGCAAGTGTGTGATGCGTGACGCATTTTGTTTGCCGATTCCCTTAAAATTTCCGTGAAGCGCTGTTCTAGCTTTGATAAATTACCGGAAGTACTATTCTGGATACCGTTTTGCTAAATTTCCGTTCTGAATACCGTTTACAAAATTACCGTATGTCTAATCTGCAATGAACGTAGGTATTGTTCAGCGTACAGTCACTCCAGTTTATTCCAAGGATGTATTGTTCAGAACGAAGAATGATTGACAGTCCTATTGCAGGAAACAGCCAATCATGAACGTTCTGAGGGAATAATAGGGAATATCCTTCAGACCATAGGATGATTGACATTACCATTGCAGGAAACAGCCAATTATTAATGTTCTGAAGGAATAGTATGTTTCCACCCTTTGTTGTTCCGAAAAATTTTTCTATTAATTCCATATTCATTTATCTTGTTTTATATTTTATTGCCTTGATAGATAAAAAGATCAAACGTAATTATTTGTTTTTATTACTTTTGTCAACACAAATATGTGTTTTTATAATGATATTGTACTTTATTTTCCCTTCCAACATGATGCTCGATAGTTATTTTACTCTCGAGTCAAAAGATGACATTTTCCGTTCGATATCCAGCAAACACTCATACGCTGTTGAGCGTCATCAAACAAAGTCTCGTTAACAAGAACCACCAATATGCAAGTTCGATATCGAGTTTGTTCAATAACGCGAACCGTAAACCGGTTCCTATTAAAAAACTTGGTAAATGTCTTTGCCGATTAAATTCGAATTTATCTTCACATCGGTTACAGACAATTCTCTGACGCAAAACCTGTCACATCTATTTTGATTTTTTAAAGTAAATAGATCCTATTTACTTTACATACTTACCTAATAAAGGAGATAAAAAGGGGCATATTTTTTCGATACATAAGAAAACAAAGCGGACTCCTATAAACTACTCTCTACACTCATAACCATGGCGAATAAACGTCCCGACTTAGCTACGTCGCTTTATATTTCGGTGGAATTGCTCTTAATTTCCACCGAAAAGCGATCGAAAAATTTCTTAGCGCTACTTGCCAATTCCAGTAGCCGTTCTTTGACAATTGGAACTTTATGTAACGGTTGCCTTTGAATATTTCAAAATGCGTCCTTCGGATTAACAAACTGAAAGTTGGAAGTATATGTTACCAGAAAAAATGTGGTTATTATTTAAAAGGAAATGAAGGTTTCGTTCTCGTAACAGATGTTCGTAATTATTAAAAGTAATCACTTCAATATTATTAAACCGCAAAACGTCATTTGTAATTGTTAAAATTTATAGTCAACGAACTATCTTCGATGGCGTTTGTTAATTCAACACTTACATCGATATCTTACATCGTGGATAAAGAACATAGTCACTTAGAACTATATTTTATGTGTGTATGGATATTTCTTGAAAAATTTACGAACATTTACGGCAGTAGGCAAAATTGCGTTATAATGATGCAAAAACGGGGAATTATTTGTTTCGCCATAAATCTTCATCAGCTGACGCAAGTGACAACTATAGTGAAAATATTCTTTATTAACTCTTTGACTCCGTAAAAATAACCGCTTGTGAATAGAACCTGGCGTCGGGGCTGGTCAGGACGTTCAACGCATTCTCGCGTTTCTTCAAACAACTTATTCTAATCTAAAATTTTTTCAATACTTCGAAAGCCAACGAAGTCGGACAATTCAGTCGAATCTCTCTGCTTAAGTCGTTCACTTATCTTAAAAATGGAAAAAGCACTTTTTTGGATGAAAGCAAACAAGCGTTTCTGGTTAACTACTAAAGAAGTAATCATCAAATTTGACACAAATGTCAATTAGAAAACCAAACTATTCGTTTGAAACAGCTTGCGCTGTATATAGTAAACAAAGTCGGACTACTCTTTTTCTCATAGGAGCGTAAGCTAAATTGTAGTATTCCTAATGAAAAAAAAACCAGCAGATGCCATGCTGTTGTTAGATCGATTTAAAAATTTTCTTTGGCTGGAAACATATTCTTTGATTGATATTCACACGGAGATCCATGTTACAAACGAAAATGTAAAATTAGAGCAAACCCTCTCTTCAAATGATTTAAATCATACGAATTCATACACTTTCATTTAAGTATGCAATTTAATCAAAAGAGTCACATGTGATATATTAGCAGAGGTTTTGAAGAAAGTTAAATTTTTAAAGCGCAGATTAATAATTTGTACACTGTTTTGACATATATTGCGTATTATATAAAAAAAAATTGCAAATTAATATAAAAAATGAAAATGAACGTCGGGCTTGTAAGAAAAAAAATTCTTTATAATTAATGAACTGAATGACTGAATGAATTTCTTTCATTACAATGTTACTTTACTTTGCAAAGAAAGCACATGTCCTCAAACGAACGATGTGTCGGATGTAATATGCTATAAACACGTTATAATGCAATAAACTCGAATCATTGAAAGATAAATTTATTTAACTTACGAGATATTACAAGTCGTTTTTTTATTATTTTTATTTTACACGCACTTCCGGAAAATAGATATATTCCACTTTGTCATTTGTTTGCAATACCTACGTGCCATACTCAGAGGCCTTGCAAGATTTGTACTACTGAGTTCAAAAAGTAGGACCAACTTGAGTTTATTTTTTTTAAAGTCCATTTGGCATTCCACATCTATTTCGTCGCCTTCAACGCAAACTCTTCACATACTATACATTCACGCCAACGTTTTTTTCGATCCTCGAAACAGTTTTTATAGTCGATGTCCGGAACGGCCCTAAAAGTTTCCTGCGCTTTAGTTGGTGTCTCTTCAATCGACTCAAAGCGTTGTCCCTTAGGCAATAGCCAGAAGTCATATGGGGCTAAATCAAGTGAATACGGTAGTTTTCCCGAAATGGTCCCCAAAGAACTAACGCAGTGTGGTATGGCACATTGTCGGAATACAAAAACCAAGAGTTGTCTGTTCACAATTCCAGTCGCTCTTTCAAAATAGTTTCAGGCAAACGGTGCGCAACACTCAAGCAATTCCTTGTTAACGGTTTGACCCGGCGGAAAGAATTCATAGTGCGCAACATCACGAATAATTGGAGGAAACTGTTACCATGTTCTTAATATTTAAACGATTTTGACGCAGATTTTCGGTCGTATGCGTAGATCCAAGTCTCATCTCCCATATTAATGCGCTTCATGGCCGATTGATAGTGAGATATCATCTCCTCTACTTGTAACGCGACGCTCTTTTTCAAAGAAATTAAGTGTTTTCGGTAACAATTAAAATTTGACGCCAGGCAAAAAATATTTTTTAAAATGTTCTTGACTGATCCGTCTGAAATGTCAACAGCGCCAGCAAGATTCCTAATTATTAATCGACGGTTTTCGACCACCGCACCTTTGATTTGTTTCACATGACATTTACCGATATAAGTTGATGATCGTGCGGGACACTTTTCGTCTTCAACCCGTTGTTGGCTTTCTTTGAACTGTTTATACCACGTATAAACATTTCTTTCTGACAAAGTCTATTTCACCAAAGGCTGTCTACTCGTCCTACTCTACTCTTATACGATTTTGCACGTCCGACTTCATTTCGCAAACAAAATTTAATGCAACCTCTTTGCTCAACAATATCACAAATTGTAAAAGTCAGAAAAAATACGTTTTGTGTCGTTCAAAACGAAGCACAGCTGAAAAACAAATGATCTTCATGATGTGAAATTTGACACAGTGCATCGAATTTACCCGCGCAATTTAACTTGAATATTGGTCTTATCTTATCCCTCATCATCCTTTAATTATGAGTTGATTTAAACTTGTATATTTGTGCAAAGCCCATGACAAAAATTCTGGGGAAACCTTCAAAAGTTTTTTCAGGCGGGTTGGTACTCTAACATAGGCGGAGAACATCTCTGCTTTTTTTGCTTTTTGGTCACTGCACTGTTTATATAGCGGTTATGATAACCATAAGGTAATCATCGTCAACAAATCATAAATATGAATGCGCTGGGCTTCACTGCACCTTATCACTCCGCGTTATGTTAATATTTTTTGTATTATTTGATACCGCCCCATAAATGTTTATAAATAAGTCAAATTAATTAATTAAAAATATAATCATATACATTTTTACACAACAAAAAAATCTAAATATGAAACATTATTTCGGACGCAGAGAACTGCATTTATATGTTCTTAAAATGTAGCAACATGTGGAATATGGGAAACTGCGAATTGCTGTGAAATATAAGCAATAAAACGTTCGTTTCCTTCTAAGTTCTTCCAATGTTCATACTTTCCTGATATCATTTTGTAGCTCTACAAACAAAATATGCAAACATATCCAATATGTGCTACTAGCACAATACATATCAAGGATTGCGAGATGCTAGTGTAACTATAAAGTATTTTTACAATACCTTTTGATTTTATTAATTGTGTGTACATTTCATAAACTTTAGTGAACTGAAGTTTTCGGTAACAGTTCGTAAGGTTACACCTTTCAGTGCATGAGATTGTTCAGTTCACAGTCTATCGACAATATATGTGGACATAAATTCACGTATATAAAAAAGATTTTTATTGAGGAAGATTGGTTTTTCTCTGTTTCTTTTTTTTTTTTTGTTGCTGTTAATTTATACGTACACACGTACATAGCCAATAAACATAACATTTAACTATTTTGCTATTTGACAGTCGTATGCACACGCAACCACGTATAACTGTAACTTGTATGCGTATTCGCATGTGTCATAACGTTTATGTTCCCTTCATTCGAATATGGTACATTGCCAGAAGTATATAGTTATGTATGTAATACTGTATTCAAGATATAAGACCAATATTCAAGTTAAATGGCGCGGGTAAATCGAGTGTCAGTCATTTTTTTTTTGTCAAAATTCGATGCACTGTGTGAAATTTCACATCATGAAGATCATTTGTGTTTCAGCTGTGCTTCGTTTTGAACGACACAAAACGTATTTTTTCTGACTTTTACAATTTGTGATATTGTTGAGCAAAGAGGTTGCATTAAATTTTGTTTGCGAAATGAAGTCAGACGTGCGAAATCGTATAAGAGTAGAGTAGGACAAGCAGACAGCCTTTGGTGAAATAGACTTTGTCGGAAAGAAATATTTATACGTGGTATAAACAGTTCAAAGAAAGCCAACAACGGGTTGCAGACGAAAAGCGTCCCGGACGATCATCAACTTGTATCGGTAAATGTCATGTGAAACAAATCAAAGGTGCGGTGGTCGAAAACCGTCGATTAATAATTAGATTTTTTGGCCTGAAACGCGTCAAATTTTAATTGTTACCAAAAACACTTAATTTCTTTGAAAAAGAGCGTCACGTTAAAATCAGAGGAGATGATATCTGACTAGCAATTGGCCATGAGACCCAAAATATGGGAGATGAGACCGAGAAAACTGCGTCAAGATCGTTAAATATCAACGTGATGTTGGTTAAATTGGTCTTAGCTTTTGAGCACAATAGTACATACATATAAATATATATACACTTGTGTATATTTACGTGTTTTGTCTTTTCTTATACACGTCTGTCAAACCTCGTCGTTACGGAAGCAAGCAACACGCTTTGTAAGCAATGAACGCATGACACCGTGACTTATGAGCCGCTCAATAATGCTCGGTCGTTCCATTTTTTTCTGCTTATATATTACTTATTTCTTTTCAGCCATAATCAGAGTGGCAATGGGTTATTACAAAAAGGACTATAAAGTCAATAGCTTGAAATTTTTTGCCTTTCTATATCTTTTTAAAGGACCTCTGAATGTGTCTATTCTCATATATGTATCTGCTAATAGTTTGCACTCTTTTGTAAGAATAATCGTATATATTTTACAAAATCGCAATTAGTTAATTTTGATTTCCGTTTACCTGTTTGTTTTGCGGGAGACCTTCTTAGAAATAAAAAAAAATATATATGCAGACTGCAAAGACTTAATACTCAAAACGTCGAATTTACTATCCAGTTCTCATTTGATATCCATTTACTTTTTTATTCCCAATTGTTAATCATAATCAATTCTTCGCAAAGTAAAGTGGTGCAAACTGCTAATATTCGCTTAACATAAGAGCATTTTTTTTAAGTTGTTCTGTGTACAAACTTCATTTAATATTAAGTGGTACGATTTCGTGTTGACGTCGAACGCATTTTTTAAATATCAATATTGTTCAGTTTTTTCTGTGTTAGGTGTATTCAGCAATGTTTGTAAATTTCATCATAAAAAGCCATTTGCTTTAACAATGTTTGGAAATTATCCATAATTTTTTATCGAATAATAAATTATGGCTCATTTTTATGTCCACGGTCAATTTATCGTTTTTAGTATGAAGCTAATCTAAGTGTTTGGGGTGGTGTCTGGGCAAGAAGCCTTATCATTTCTTTCAACATAATAGTGTAGATCCCGTTACCGTAAATGGAGCGCGCTATAGATTGGCATTGGCGATTCCTTTATGGTTTGAATTAAAAAGTGTTTACCAAACTTAATTTACTTATCAAAGATATTATTATTTTCTAGTTGCTTCAGTCATAACAAACTCCAAATTAGGCCTTGTCGCCATAAGGTGGTTTGTTTTCATGAGAGCCCCTCTATATGATGCGGTCTAAAAAATAGATCTATGTAATCCAAATTTCCTACGATTGATTTAATAAGGGCAAATTTTTGTCATCAAATAATAAAAATTACACATTTTTAGCTCCGTAGACTCTTTATTCGGATTAGTATCCAATGATTAGACTTACGCGGGCCAAATTCGCTAAGGTTAGTTTTTATATAAACGAGCTTTCATGTAGAAGTGTTGAAAATTAGACTTTTTTGCCACATAGGGATGCAGTTTTCGTGCGAAGAACTGTAAGGCCTCCTGCCTTGCCGCATCCGATTCGATGTTTTCACACCAATTTAAAAAGCGGATATACTATAACGAAGCAAAATTGCAATTTGTTTTCTTATAACGACTTATCAAAATAAGATTATATGGCGAGTGGTCGAAAAAGAAGTCCATTTTTCGTCCGTGGTCCAAAACGCGACAGCATGCCAAATCAGAAACACCAGTTAGACAAGCGGACAGACAAGTTTCGATCTAAAGTTCTTTTGGGTGTTACAACAGTCCGCACAAACTTAATATACCTTGTACCAAAACTAGTATAGGGTATAGCAAGTCCGCCGTATTAGGTTTATTTCCTAGTACTACTTATTGAATAACGGGGAAATTTCGAAAGATTTCTATGGCTTTTCGTAGCTGTTTCACGAAACTCGTATTAGACAAATGTTGAACCGTCAGGGTTTTGAACCGTTTCAATTCGGAATCTTACACTGGTCTAAAATGCATATGCCACACATTGAAATTATCTGTGGCTATAAGGAAAAGAATAACAATATTGAAATAAGTGTCAGGGTAAGCCCGAGGGTGCGGGTATAAACATAATATAAATAGGAAAGGACGCATGTGCCAAAACATCTCGCTTTTATTTTGACTGTCTGCAAATTAAATGTGTTCTTAAAGGGCTATCAATTTTCAAAATAAACAAACAAATTAGGTTTTGAAAGACAATCTATCCAGGCACTATGGCGGCGTTTTCGTTCCGTTTTAGCAATAAAATACTATATGGCTTTGGAACATATCTTCTTGAGAAATTTACATTAATTTTCTCTTTGGATTGGATTGGAATTCGCAGTTTGTAACGTTCCCATTAAAAGAACTAAAAGGTATGTGCGTTCCCATTATTTCTATCTTATGTTGATAGATTAAACCTAAATGTGAGCGTGATTCGCACACAACTATGCGCACAATTGGCAAAGGTTGTAAACAAAATCTGCAAATATCGTAATCGACAAGCTTAATCTAAAGATCTTTATAAAATTTTATGTTAGATGTCGCAAACCAGAACCGGTTTGTAATCCGTATAATTATCCGTCAAGTGCTGGTGCGTCTCATGCAAATGTGAATTGTAATACATAAGATATCGCCATGTTAAAAGGCTTGTCCTGAGTGTTATTCTTAACGCGTTTTAATAAGATCTGAACAACGGCATTGTGAATTTCATTTTTAACGTTTTAACGTAGATTTTAATTACAAAATTAGAACAACACGATTTTTTGAGTAATTTGCAACAATTTGGAGTTTATCACTTTATTTATTCACTTACTACACCTTACACTACGCATGGTGCAAACATATATTAAATTTGTGTGAATGTATGCAACACTCAGAAGTAATTGAGATAGATCCACATTCCATTACACCGATTCAAAAAGTGATTCTAGAGTTTGTCTGTCTGTCTTGTTTACTGGTGTTCAACATACAGGTTGTGATTTGTGTGGCATTTTGACGAAGTATAGTACATACATGTGTCTTGTTCCAAGGACGGACGCTATTGAAAGTGGCTCAAATCAAACGATTTTTCAGATCACTACTCTCTTAACACTTATTTTAAAAGTTCGTTTCAAAATAAGGCGTTGTATGAATAACTGTGGGGTGGTACAGGGTATAGTAGGCCACAGGCCACGGCCCATTATATTCTTTTTAATTGTATTGTTTTAATAAATCCGTTCTTGCTTTTCTTAATTGACTTAATTGAGGTTTTTATAAATACTAATTTCCTTCTTTGAATTCTTGTCTTAAATGTTGCGGTTCAACTTCCGCGGCTGGCGTTTACCCTTTGCTTACAAAGATTCCGATGTGTCGCAAACATCACATAACATTTTATTTGTTAATCATTTTAGATGCCGGACCTCTGCCTTTTATTCGTTATCGGCGAATTTTTGTCAATTGCCAACACCGGAAATCATTTTATAATTTCATAACTTTTGGAAGCTCTGCCGTCAATTAAATTATTGATCCTTTCTTGTTATGATTTAAAAGCTTTAACAACAAGCGATAAATGAATAGACGGCAGTATAGACGTGGCTACCTCTTTTCAGAATCGAAAGGTTATAGGGAATATTTTAAAAAATGTCAAATATAGTTGTACACTATCATTCTTCAGAGGTGGGTACATAAAAATGAAATCGTTATTGTAGCAATAAGCATCAGAGAGTCACCCATGACACAAATATTTAACACAAACACTTTAAAACACTGTCAGCATACTAAACAGTCTACTGAAAGTGCTCGCTCTGTGAGAGGAATGAACAATTATTGTGCTTATTATATATAGAGTGCGTATGAAATTCAACACATACAAACTAATAAGTGTTCTGCATATGCAAATTGCATTTAAATCTTAATACAGTTAATTGACGATTTCTTTAGTCTTGTATTTTTAGCAAACCTGTGTGAGTGCAATTTGAATATTAATTTAACAGAAATAAAGGCAATTACGTAAAAGACCAAACATTGGATTACATATAAAATCAAAAACTAAAAAACTATGATAAACAGTTGACAAAATATATTGATTATAAGCGGGTGAACAATATCGATAAAAACAACGACGGCTTTTAAATCGAAATTTTAAATAAACCTATGCAAAAAGACATGTCTACAAAATTTCTAATATTAATAGTGTTGTGTTGTGGTAAATTGAACTTGGCTCAGTTGAGTTTGCATACAGATGCAAATGCAAATTCCTATCTATTAAAAACGCCGAATTTACAACAAAGTGTTACACGGTACTATGGCGGAGGGCAAAGGGCTGGTCTGCAACAGGCTCATCAACAACAACAAATAGACCAACAACAGCAGCAGCCCCAGTCGCCTATAGAGCAAGAAACACAACAACGCACACAACAGGTGAATTGTACTTATATTTATTTACATTCAGATGATTCGGATAAAGAAGCAGAAGAGGTATCTAATAAAGATGAAAATTCAGAGGAGATTGCTCATTCCTCTTCCTCCTTCATTCAGATATTGACTTAACCTCTACTACGTTCATTATTACTAACGTCAGTCAAATCGTTTGTATAGAATCGCACTGTACAACTGGAGGAGACTACCGAGCAGCTCCAAAACTTTACCAGTAATCTTTCATTTTCCACTTTATTGTAACGTATGTTCACCATTGTCATAGAGTTTGTAGGATAATTACAATGAGCTCCACAATTTATTTGCAATTTTATTGTTTTCTATATACGCAAAATTTATTACTATTATTAGTAAAATAGTAACGTTGCCTGGTTTCTTCGTTTAGGGAACAAATATTGTAATAAATTCATCAAAACTATCTGCGTACACTTTTGCGTTCGTTCAAATCAATACCATTATTTAACTTGAAATGCAAAGCATCTATTCATATTTGTGTACACGTGCATTGCATATAATGCAATTTGTGTTTTATTATTACAAAGTTGCAGAAAAAGTCTAAAAAGGCGAAAAATTGTTTCCTTAAAAGCTTTTCCTACTCGTCGTGGCGTGGATATAAAACTAATATAAATAAGAAGCGACATATATACCAAAACACATCATCTTTATTTTGATGGGAAATTCTTTGCTAAAAGGTTTTCTTGCTGGTATTTCCTTTTAATATAGTGACATGAAACATTCGTAGTAATAAACATAAACTGTATAATTCTATATATCGAGATTAAAAATTTTTTCGTGATCTAAAGTAGTAGTAGGCACTAAATGGAAACTTAATGTAATTTACGACGTGTAGTACTTGCCATAAAAAGTTAACGGATCCCTTGATTATGCAATAACAAATAACACTCCACCTAATACAGTCATTGATTCATTTTCGGGATAATAAAGTAAATATTCACATACGATTTTCACATAAAGGCATACTCCTTATAAAAGCCCTCATACTGTGGGGTGCCGAAAACATCAACCGAAGTGCTTCAAATTCAGCAAATTTCACTGTCTTCTTAAAAATTTTATTATGTTTACGCCAAAAAAAACTCCAAGCTTGACTTCGTCGCCATATAAGGTTTTGCTTATTATGATAAATGCTGCGTATCGTGGGGTCTAAAAAATATACCTACGTGATCCTAATTCGCCGTGGTTAGTTTTTATATCAAACATTAAAGTCTTTTGCTAAAGAGCTAACTATTACTGCGAACCTTTATTTAAAATAGCGCCCAAAAAATTGATTTCGTAATTTTGCAATTGTTGAGGTATTTTGATGAACTGATGCTTTGCAGTATTGACGTGTTTTGGCCCAAGCATAAGCACTATTGGAAGTGGTTCGGACGGGATCGCACTCCCGAGAACTCCCTACATCATACATTATTTTGAAAAGTCATTATTTGGGAAAATATAATAATTTGTAGCATATAGCGACGAAAATTACTGACCAATAGTCTAAATTGTTGTTGAAAATTTGGCTCAAATGTGATAATTGTTTAACTTCTTCCCATATGACCGTTTCCATGAAAACTGCATTTTTATATACTAAAGAGGCTTAATTTTAAATATTTTTTGCCAAAAGCTCGTTCGTGATAATAATTTGACAGAGAAACTGACCTTACCGAATGTGAATTAAGGAGGCCTATTTCTTGTTTCCTGAAATGAAAAACAATGACGTGGCGGATTTCGCTTACAGTGTTGGATGCTAAACCAACGAAAACGCTGCTAGCATGCATATTTTGTGCACACGTAAAATTGTGAGATTTTTCACATCATTACTCATTTATATTTTTCGAAATATACGCGGCAGAAGTTACTTTGCAATTTTTCAATTAGTGTAACACAACGTTCGCTGAATTTGTCATATGTTGCACGTCGTCGATGAAAATAAAGAAATATATCTCTTCTCATTTTCTGCGATATTAAAACTACAAGTAAAATAATCTGGCCCGACTTCGTGACAGCTCCGTATCGATGGTTTTTTTAAAGTCCCATTGCTTTGCTCATTTAACATTTGTATTAGATAAAAATTTTATCTTAAAATCTAAAGAAGTAGTCACAACGGCAGTGCATATATTATGTAAAAATTTTTAAGAATCCATGTCAAGTCCCATAAAATATTTATCATCATTAGATTTAGTACATATATATATAGCTACATCTCTCGATCCGATCGTTTGCAACCTACAGAATATGACATTCTAAGCTGAGTAATCCAATGGCGCAGTTTCAAGATGAGTGCTATTAGCTAATGTGTATGCTCAAAATTTATAAAAATAAAGCAAAAGAACTTTGTGAAGTGCATGGTCCTGAATACGTATGTCTACTTCTAGGATGAATATAACTTTATAGACAGCCAACTGCTTCAAATAATTTGTAACATAATTATTTCAAGCATCTGGTCTTTTGACGCATTTTTACATACCATAACAGAATTGATATAACCTTCATCTTGGCACATCACCGATATATCTTGCAGATCCCATAGAATATGTACATATATATATTCCTTATCGGCACGAAATGCTAATTTGATTCAAACAGATGCATCTGTGCATTCATTCTGTTAGTTGTTATATAATGTTAAAATAATCACAGTTCAACAACTCTTTGTCTTAGAAACTAGCAGGATGCTCTGCCCACAGTTGCGCCCGCAATAGGTCAATGAGTACAAATTAAAGCTAATAACAGATATTGGTTTAAAGCATTGTACACATGTTTATGAAGGCCATTTACGGCCGCAGCGAAACAATTACCGTGATCCGCTTACAGACAAGCTCACAGTAGATAAAAAGATATAACTTTTACTCTACACAAATTTTTTATTTAAAATACAGTGTAAATATTTCTTAAGATCGGCTTGAAGACCATTATAGCAACATCAATCAGTTGACCTTCCCATGGGCGAATATGACTTTCTCAGCTATTTATCTATAATTTATTGTTACTTACTATGCGAACAGTGAATTTACGAAATATTTTATGTTTATTGTCTTTCTTAAATTATCTAAAATTTTATCAATGTAAAGACTTTCCCAAATGTGAATCTAAACTAAGCTTTGGCTTAAACACTAAAAGATATTAATTATAAAAACTATGGTAGAATAATATCTACATAACAATTTCATTGTCCTTAACCTTCTTTTTATAAGTTTCGATGATTTTCAAACGTTCCTGGTCCTCATAATCCTCATGTGTATACATTTCGTAAGAATCATCGCGGAAGAAACCTCGTAATGCATCCATTGCATGCTTCAAAGAGTCCGTTATTGAACGCCACATACTCTGAAAACTTTCAGCAGCTTGTTGAGCAAATGATTTATATTCAAAACCATCGTTACCGGGTATTACGTCACCATTTTCATCATTATAAATATCGGTAAATTCGGAGGAAGTATCACGTTTAAAACGCTTCAACATTACGGTATCCTATTTTACATAACGTCAAATATAGTCTAAAAAACACAATTAAGTTATTAGTGGTTACCTCTGACGAAGTTAACGCGTTAGCTTGATACTGCAACAAAATTATATGTTTTAGAAAAATGAATGAAACTAACATATAAAATAATTTCAACATTTTCTTTTAAATTTTATTTCTTATTTTTAGCTTTTTATTTATTTTTTAAAATATTTTATTTTAATCACAATATCGTTTCCTTTGCCGTCTTCTTAACGTTTAGCGTTACTTAAACCATGAAATAATTTTTATAATTGTTGAGCTCTACTTCCGCTAATTAATCGCAATCACTATTCAGTTCTAATTGGACAAAAAAGCAAAAACAAATGTTGAAGTACATAGGGAAATGGTAGGTTGAGAATTATAGCCGCATTGAGTCGAATTTTGGATACTTATACCCTTTTTTCATTTGTAGCTGTTTTGAATCACTTCCACTCCAAATTTTTAAATCGTTCTATACACATTTAAATCATATTTGAAATCATAGGCGATTTTCAAAATGTATCGCTGTTATCGACTTTTTAAAGCATTTTATACACAATTGCGCGTTCATGAAAGAGTTAAGTGTTGAAGTTAACAGGCAAGATGTATACATATAAATATTAGGAGGTTTCTTTAATTTTAGGCATTTTTTCACTTGGAAATGCCATTTATTGCGGAAAATAAGTACATCTTAGTCGAAATAGTTTCCATAATTTTCTACATCGCTTTACAATATTTTTGGCAATATGGTGATATCAGTTCGAAAGAATTTATATTGATTTGGCAGAGATCCATCCACCGACTAATTTTCGCACATCTTCAACTATGGCCAGCCAAGCCATGCTGCACCGATCTGAACAAGTGGTAATTAGATGGTGAGTACGCTGGGTGCGGCGAAACATCTCATTCGAGCTGCAACAGCGTATCCTGAACTACTCTGAGAACAAGTGGCTAAGAAATGTAATTTTAATTCAATTCGTGTCACCACTTTTAAACCATCGGGGGATATGATGGAGCAGCATCACTGTAAGCTTCTGAAGGTTTGGTGGCCTTCGGCAACAGATTTCTTCAAATAAACAACTAAAGTAAATTGGATTTGGAATTTGGAAGAAGAAGAATTTTGGGCGCTCCATGATTAGCGTCGGCGCACGCTGAATAAATCAATAATATTAAAAGGAAAATTGTTATTTTATGTGGAAGAAGGTGAAAACTATCGAATTCAACCGTTATGTACACTGGTATTTTCCATTTATTTATAATTTTTAGCTACAGATGTCGCTTATCAAAATTAACGCAACTTCCTAGTATACCCCATATGCATATTTTTGGTTATTGAACACGCTGCAAATAAATTAGTTCACGTGATTAGTCTTCGCATGCACGGTTCAGATGATAAGATACACCGCTTTCATTTAATTGGCCCTCATGTTTTTTTTTCAAGTCGGTAGTAAAACGGAAATGTTTACGATGATTATTAAAACTAGTGACAGCATAAATAAAATTGTAAACAATTTTGCGTGTCTTTTTGCCACTTTTTTTACCTACCACAGAAAAATGGGGATATATTCATTGCATTAACATGTTTACAGCACTTAGAAGCAGACATTCAACGATCACATAAAGTACATTTATTTTTAAGCAACAACAAATTCTGAACGGATCTAGACATGTTCTTCTGTTCGTTTTTGCAATATCTGTCGCAAAAATTAAGACATTGGCTTTA
The DNA here is from genome assembly GCA_000688715.1 of Glossina pallidipes. Lineage (NCBI taxonomy): Eukaryota > Metazoa > Arthropoda > Insecta > Diptera > Glossinidae > Glossina > Glossina pallidipes. The sequence goes on from KK500059.1 coordinate 77,803, forward strand.
TGTCATCATAATATTGTTCTGCATGTACGTGAGAACAATCGCGACCCCAATTAAGTAAATAATCAAAAACCATTACGATTAAGTCTCTCAATAAATATATTCCAACAGTTTTCAAAAAGAAAAACAATGAAACGTAATCAACTTCCTAAAGATCTTTACAAGTTTGTTTTTATAAAATAATGGCGCGTACAAAACAGACAATAATAGATCTTAAAATTAATTTGAAACGAGTATAAAGCTCACGTGAAGTCCAATTAATTTATGTTCAGTTGAATTAGTTAATTGAAAGACTTCGAACGACGCTTCCAGTAGACGCTGTTCAAAATATGAGACCACAAACGCAATATTGGTTTTATAATGCTTTATCATTCACTGCAATGATCTTTGATGTTCATAGCCGAGCACAGGTATATACTTAATATTTACGTTTTCTACAGGTATTTGGAAACTTTTACAAAGTGTATAAAATTCGGTACAGGATTTTATGGAAAACGTTGGTCTGGGTGCCATGAATATAGCCGGTAATATGGTCGATATTATGTCAACTGGTGGGGCGGTACGTAGGGAAGATGATCTGGAATTACCATTTGCTAAAATGCATTCGAAAACTGAGATGGGAATGGGTCAAGCAGTACGTTCGCCAGCCCTAGATAGCTCAGAAGAATACAGTAGACTCAAGCGATCAGATCTTACATTCGATGAAATATCGCGGCAAATTTCGCATATACATCGTGATAAACGCTCTGCTTGCCATACCATGATGGGTGGCGGGGCTGATGGAGGCACAGACTTTACCGATGTTGTAGAGAGACGTCGTCGAAAAGTCAACAATTCTAGAAGCAAAAAAATTTCGCGCAAAAAAAAAAAGTTCCTTCATAATGGTGCTGAAGACGTAATAGATGACACAAACGTGGAAGAGGAACCACGTCGTCGTCGTAAACGTCAAACCGAGATTGAGAATTTAAATGCAAATACGAAACAAGCTGAGAAAGACATATCTGAAAGAGCTAATCAATTTGCCGAAAAAGTAAAAAATGCGTGGAATAATTTTGTGGATAAAGCCAGTCAAATGGCGAAAGCTATAAGAGAAGCATTTGTCTCGGATTGATCGGCGGCAATCAGCGATCATTCAGGTTTTTTTATAGTTTCAACGTACATTTAATGTATACTTGTATGTAGAGAGAAATAGTTAATAAATATTGATTTTAATAATCAGAAGTTTTCCACAACTCATTTGGGAAGGGGGGCATGTATATATTGCACAATTAATCGTTATATAAAAGCAAATTTACTTACTTATAGTATCGTCACCCCATTAGTTCTTATTCTATGCTCAAAATACATCTTAGACTTTAAAATTATCCGTACAGAGAAGAATACTACGTAAGGGTAAGTTTAACGTTATACTTTGTCGTAATCTACTTTTGCATTCATGTTAAAAAAAACACAAAACAAAGTTTACACCGATTGAAGCGTTCAAAAATTTTATATCTTTCATAAGTGACACACAATGAAGAAACATTGTACAAAGAATTTGTAAAAGTAGTCTGCGACAAAAACGTTTAGAAAATCCTTTGTAAAAAATTTTTAGTGAATTTTGTTGTAAAATGTATAATACGAAAATGGCGTCCACACCTGCAGCAATCACCACTGCAATTCCCAAGTATTGTTACGCCGTGGTGCGTTTAATCAATTATAAAAAATTTAAAAAATAATTAAGATGTCGGAAAACTCATAAAACTTTTTTTTTCTTTTTCAAGTATACGCCTGTGGGCTCGGGAAGCATTCAATATCAAGAAGCACCATCTGGCACTCACACACCGTACACATTTGCTCCCCCTGTGCAGCAACCACTACAGCCAACGAATTATGCCACTACATCCGGCACTTATCAAGCTCTGCACTATTCCAACCCACCGCAGCCGCCGTCTCCGCCACAATATTCTCAAAGTCTACATCAATTGCGGGGTGTCCCGAGTCAAACTCAACCGCCACAACAATCGTCGCAACCTCCGTCGTTGGCAACGTATGCGGACCAATTGAATGCCGCCTATTACGCTTATCAACAACAGCAACAATTGTATAATCAACAACAACAGCAATTGCTACGCCAACTCTATCGCAGCCATCCAGATCCTACGTCAGCTTCTGCACCGAATCAGCCGATTAACTCTAATCAGTATTATTCGCCCGAGCAATACACTAGCTATACGTCACCTCATCATTATCCCACCCAATCACCATATAAGAGTTCGGTCAATGGTATAAGTGGTGCTCCGACAACAGTGGCACCGCGCAACGGTCTCTTAGGGACGGATTATTCACCCTCGGATAAAGTATCTCATGTAAAATTTAACAGTGGCAAGCTATCGTACAATTTTTAAGCATAAGCACGTAATGATAGATGAGATGTTGCTGGGATGTGCAACGAACCACGCTCTTTTTTCTGTAAATTTGTTTTAATGTAATGACCTTGGCCGCACAAGAATTTTTATTGTACCCTATTAAGTCAGTCAATATCGCTTACAAGAGGTTCTGTGATGCATTTATTTTATAATTCGAACGAAAAAAGAGCCCCACAAAAATTGTAATTAGCAAAATGAAATAAAAAAAGATGTAACAATTAATTAGCGTAAATATTACGATATTTGTAAGCAAATTTGTGGTTTTTTTCACAAACGGTAATATGACAAAATTAAAGTTACTTAATGCGAATGTAATTAGGAAATTGGTGCACACCTATCGGCGCTGCGTTTATATACATAGTTTGCTTACAAGACCCTTTACTTTTTTAAAGTTGTCGTATTTTTTCCGATTTACCTGGAAATGTCGACCCATTGCAGTCGACCACTTGATCGTGGTAGCGTTTGCTTTGATAAGAGTTTTTCTTTATCGAAATTCACAAACGAAAAAGACAACGTTCCATACGTCAACGTATATAAGGGTAATAATCGTGCCAATAAGCGAATAACTCACTAAGCTTCTATATGTACGTTCATGTACGTGTCAAGCTGTTATTGGGCCAATAAAATGCAGAAGTATACAAAGCAAAGAACATTTTCGATTATTAGAATTAATGAATTATGCGGTATTCTTAGGAATGGTACTTTTATGCGACCTATTTGTAAGACATTTCTCATGAAGCGATCGTTACAAGTTGCATTTACTTAGCGACTTACACTGTAACAACTGGAAAAGACATATTTTTGGAATTTTTTTTGGGATAAAGAAATGGTAATACGACAATAGTATACCCGGCAGTTTTTAAGCGTACATTTATCTGTTAAGTGAACATCATATCTGAAAAATATTAAAAAAACGTACACCGCAGCCTTTCTCGCTATGTATCCTTAATTTAAGCGGTGCTGCCATAAGCCATGTAGTCGATGTAAATTTGCATTAGATAAAAAATCACATTCACATAACATGTATATGTGTTACAACACTTTTTCTTATTAACATTTACCATTATTCCGCAATCTAAGGACCATAAAACTGGCCTTCCATTTTCAAATGTTCCTCTTCATTTTCTTTCTGCGAAGGAGCTCTTTAAATACGTTTGATGCACTTCTTATCAGACTGTCAAGATAGCCTATTGGGTGACCTCGAAGTCGTGACTACACTAAATAAAGAGGTCCTAAATAAGTGACGACGTTGACCACGATTATGAGCAAAGCGACCCGGATCCATTTTGCTCTTTTTGGAATGTCAGACATAGAAGGGCCCCTAATCGTGTCGATTCTCAGACACCTTGAGAAAACCCGTTATCACTTATCGTTGTGTCAGCGGGCACTGAAAAGTTGGAAAGTAGTCACGTAAAACTGCCGGAGGTGTATGCCCATGCGTCTATTTGTGTCCACCTGAGTGTGCGCTACTCAATTAAATGAATGTCAAGGAAATTTGAGTCTCAGTACAAAAACGAACTTATAAAATTTAAAAAAACTGAAACAAATCTGAGAAAACATTTAAATAGATTATCGATGAGATGCTAATGTTTATCAAAATTGAATAAAAGTGTTATACAAACAGTCTCTTGATTGGCTTACTGGCGTGATTGCGCTCGACAACAAGTTAGGCTGTTTTTTATCCCTTAGTAGAAATTGTTGAAATACTATATTATATTATTATTATTGTTACGATTGTTTCAATCCAAGTAAGTTAATTACATTGCGTAGTATTATATTACAATCATTCGTAAGTATTAACTAGGTATGAAAGCCATTAACTTAAATATCAGAAAAATACTCAGCAACTACTAATAAATGTTTATCCACCTAAGTAGAATTCCATACAAAAAAATACAACAAGAAGAAAAATAAATCGTCTTTTAGAAATAATGACAGCATAATAATAAAATTTATAGTACTCATTAAAAGCTCCATACACATGGCGAAGTGGGTCGTTAATTTTACAATTGGTACGAGTTTGTGGCAGCTTTATTAGGCAATAACTACGGAAATGAATGTTTATCTTGTTCAATAAAAATGGTAAATAACAGTCCGCTAATATTAATTTTGTAAAAAACGAGACGTCCAATCGAATGCATCTACTCTTCAAGTTTGAGAAGTGTGTAAGCTTAGGACTGTTCTGGTAGGGTAGTAAGGGTACTGCCGGGTGGCACCTCAGGCCATGCTTTTATCAATGTAACACCGGTAGTTTGGGCACTGCTCTACAACGGAATACTTGAGTTTCAAGCAAAGCATTCGCATTGTTTACTCAGGTTTGAACCTGAATATTATAGATCATTTTAGGACTGAATATAACTTCCAAATACAGGAGACTCGAAGCACAGTTCAACTTATAATAGTCAATAGCAATCTAATCCCTCTTATCAAACGTTAATTTCTTGCCTTTTTTTCTGTTTGTTACACCAGACATATAATTCGAATAGATGCGAACGCAGACACATGGTATCCTCCAAACTATTAAAAGAGCAAAATAACTTGAAATCATCTGCAAACATTAGCACTTTTAAATACTGTAAATATTTTGAAAATTGTAAACATTAATAAAATGTAAGTCATTGATGAATAAATTAAAAAGTACAGGATCCAAATGGCTCCCCTGAGGAATAGCAGACATGATTTCTATAAGCCGTCGTGTAACAAGAATTAAGCAACGCAAGCTTGTGTACGGCCAATTAGGTATGACACAGACCGCGAAAGCAAATCAATATAATATAATCTATGTAAAAGTAATTTATGATCAACCCTATCAAAAGCCTTAGAAATCTCTGATCTGCGTAAACAATGTCAGTTTGTTTACACTCAAAGGACGTACTATCAATACTGCCAATTACGTTCAGTGTGCTTGTCATAGTACGCCTACCTTTTTTAACACCATATTAAGGGAGGTTGGTCAAATAGACACCTGCAACGGTCAAAATCTACTCACTAAAATGTGTTTAAGTAATCTGAGAAGGGCTCCCAATTTAATGATCTCTCTCTAATGTTTAACATAGTTCTTCGCTCCGTTCTTAGAAGGGGAAATTTAAAATTGCAGGGATACTAGTGTTTATAAATTCAAATGTTGCATCAAAAATGACATTAATTTATTTCAATGTGTCTTTCTAACACTTGTAACTGAAAGGTAAGTGTCAACATGGCAATACGAATGGTCAATGGGATTTCAAGAGAATCCTCCTTCCTGACAAGATGTCAGGATTTTATTGGCCCTTTACATATACAACACTGAATTGATCATTTATCCCAAGTAAGCTATTCTGGTTTGTATCGATTATTTCAATTAAGGACCTATTGCGGCTTCCACTCTTATGCCAACGCTAAAAGAAAGAGACCTTCGTGAAAAGCCTCCAAACAGCAGCATTCATATTTTGCGACAATACCTTTCACAATTCTTTTGAAATAAGAGTTTTTTAAATCAGAAAAGTGAATGGAAAAACCAAGAAATGTTTAGTTTCGCGTATAACAATTGAAAAAGTTGCGTAAAAATTATATTTTTTATTATATTCTATTTATGTGCTATCCGCCATCTCATTATGGTGGCGATGGTGGTCTGAAATTATTGAGAGCAGTTCTCTACCCTCTAGAAGCAAGGAAGAAAGTAGTGCTCCCGACACAAAAGTACATCAGGAACAGTGGGAAACGCTAAAGAGCGACGAGTTGCGGCAGCTGTGTTGAAGTGTTCTACAGTGAGCAAGAAACTTTAAATCGAATGTGTAGTAACGTAGAGATAAGGGGGTAGTCCTATTAAGTAATTTGATTGGTGGACATAGGTATTTTAACTCTGTGTAACACTTGGCCCTAAGGTACCTAACATATAAGCATAAGGTAAGCACATCAGAGCCTACGCCGATGTTCAAGGATGTTCAGAGCGTTGGACACATTCGCGTCGCCCACTAGCATCTGAGCTTTTCGACAGGCAGACCGCCATGTCGAGGATCTTCATACAAGCTTTAGAAACACCCGTCCACACATTCGAACCATACTTTACTTTTAGTCAAAAATAGGTGGGACAAATTTTCACACCATACTTTCTCAAATACCTTGGAGGTACCCAGCGTAACGACTTTGCCTGCGCCGAAATGCCGAGTAGTTCCATTCAACTCTACAGTGTCTAACGCTAACCCGGATGGAGTAGTAGAGTTAATGGCGTTCATCGGCAAGCGAATCCCTTGACGCACCACCGAAAGCTCTTGCTATTTTTGAACCGAAAAAAACTTTAACTTCTAGTCACTGCTCGTGGAGAATTTGTCGGTATTCTCAACAATAATTTATTTTCCAGTTTGCAGTTAACTCAATTTTTTGTTTCAAATGTTCTCTCCGAACATGGCGATTCAATTAAATCGACTTGGACAAATCCTTTACTTGGAAACCATTTGAAACGGTAACAAATACCAACCTTTGTTCTAACAGGTTTGTTAATTTTCTTAGCAGTTGGATTTCCTTTTTTATTCGTTATCAGGGATATTTATTAATGGTCAGCGCCCTAATGCGCCTTTATCGCTAGGAGAAAGTATGGAAAATCTTTGCGTGCTTTTATTACATATGACGTTCTCATTATTTCTTAGATATGTGATTTTCGTGATAAAATCAACTTTTATTCCCACCAAGGAAAGTTAGGTCGGTCGTTCTACACATAATACCCAAAAATAGGCGTTAAGAGTGCAATAAATCACATGTAGGCGTAGTTAGTTCATTATCAATTTAACAATCTTTTCACTGTACGCTCACAGTGTGTCAATGGGATTTTTCGGTGGCCAAATTAGTATTAGGGTGAATAAATTTGTAATTTTGCTATTTTAACTAATTATTATTACAATCGGATACACCTAATATATAACCTTCTATTCGTCAACGTTAAGACAAAGTTAAAAATCTTACGTAAATCAACAAAATGTTCGCGTAATTAAAAATACTTAAAATAGTATTTTTTCTTATCACAAATATCTGTGGGATGTCGAGCAGGGTTTTCAATTTTTTTTCTCGCTTTATTCCTCTTTTCTTTCGTGGAGCAAAATAATAAGCAGCTCCTCATTGTGCAGATACCCCGGAGAGAACGTTTTTCTTAAGTAATATGGCCGAAGCACTGAACTTTACTTAAATCTACAAGTATTTGCAAGACGACTAAGCGAACCAATCTTTCGTTAGAGGCGGCCTATAAATTTTTAAATAAATCTCTCATTGCTGATCGAAGTCAATCACTAGTACGAATGACTGGTAAGACCCTTCCTGCATCTTTTTGCTTAGCTCTTAATTAGGAGCCGATGAACCTATGTATCCGGGCTCAAAGTGGTCCAGGAAGCGACTTATTTACGCATTGTATCTATATAACCAACTCTTTTGGACACCTAGCTGGTGATGTAATAAATTTAAGCATTCTAAAATCTACACGTTTTTACATATTACGCAAGGGCAAATTTAAAGCCGACAATTTTGCAAGAAACTTGGTTCACAGATTAGCTCGCAATTATCAAACAGCTGAAAATTTTCTTCATTTTTTTAAATTGTGAGTTCAAATCGCTGCTGCCATTTAATAAATTACCTCAATCGACTGAAATGGTTGCCTGCCATTACCAAAAAATCATTAGCGTAAAGTTAGTGAACCGTGCGTAGTCTATTTTTTGCTGACTGACACATCACTTTGCGATGATCTATTTTGTAATTATGCGGCATAGAAAACCAAAAAAAAAAAAAAAAGAAATAGTAATAATGATTATAAAAAGTGAAAAAAGCTAAACAAATGTAAATATAAATAAAAAACTTTATAATATTATATTACATTTAAAAAATCATAAAAAACAAATGAGAGTTAAAATTTGTAGTGCTCCATCCAGGCTTAAAAACCCATCTTCTACTGTTATTGTTGTATTGTTAAAAAAATGTAATCCACCACGTCGTGACCATAATTAGTGTAGGATGAACATACTTAACTTGTTGCATTCCATTCGCCAAGTGCTATTATTTGATACCCGTTTGGATGAAAAAATTTATCCACCACGTCGTGGTATCCACTATACTTATTTTAGAATTAACATTTGGACAGATCACATATCGACATTTGAGGAACGTACACAATACATTTAAACATTCTGTCTTATTTACCTTATGATTAATAAGCTTTTTCCATTTTCAAACATAAATATCTATCTATCTTTCATAACTTACGAGTAATAAGTAAAAAGCAACAAATTTTTGATTAGAGAAACGATGTTGCGTTCAGTTTACGCTTTACTGCCAACGAGTTTTCCGACCAATTTGGCCCATTATCAATACCAACCTGCATGCAGAAACTTTCACTGTTTTTACCAAACTTGAGCACGATATTTTCATTTTTGCGACTAGGGGAGTATCAACAACACACCACACAGATACATGGACGAACTTGGCTAAATCGATTCAAAATTTGAACATTCGTTTTGGGTGTTGCAAACATTATGGCGAAATGAGTACACCTCTATCCTTCGGTGGTGGGTATAAAAATATTGATCTTATTTATCGTAAAGTATCTCTCTACGGATAGGGGAGCAACAAACCGACTATATTGGACAAAATTTTAGAGAATTTGAATCAAATCAGACTTTTTAATAATCTTCAAAACATGTTAAAAGTTGTCATAAAAACCTAATTTCATTGCGATATTGAAGATTCCTCATCCTTCAATAATTGTCTTTTGCGTACATATATTTTTGTAAATAAAGTTTTAAATAAATAGTTGCTGCAGGCTGTAGGTAGCGTGTTTTCGCTCTTTTAACTTCGATTTTTAACTGAAGAACGGGCGGATGAAACGGACAAATCAATTCAAATTTTTACTCTTGTCAGGATTAAAGTTGCATACTTTATGGGGCAGAAATAATTCATAAATAATATCGCCCTCCTATGGTGATAAAAAAATTGAGTGGCATAAGCCAAAATATCATAAAACAACTATACGTCGTAGTAATTTAACGCAAAAAACAAGAAAGGTATTTAGTCAGCTTGGCTTCAAGGTGCTCCCTATAAAACATTGACTGCTGCATTATGACCTTTTTGCATGAGAGTCGCACAGTCAATAGCAAAGAAAGGTTTAAGGCTTACTATCTACAACCTGCCAACAGGTTTTTCTCTTTAGAAGCGAAAGGGGTCTAATCGGAAGGGGCTCCCTTTTCTAAAAAGAAAAGAAGCATTTCTTTCCCTATTTGGTTCTCTTGGTGGAGGTCATCTAATGATGATGGCCAGCGACATCAAGTGGGCTGGGTCGCAGCTGGGTATGTGTGCTGTGCGATGACAACCTTTGAAACATTATTTTCCTTGAGAAAGGATAATGAAGGATCGGCCTTCCGGAACGTGTGGATAGTCAAAAGAAAGTGCTTTATGCGTACAGTATAAGATCACCCAAAGCTGTATAGCATGATGTCAGTTCTTGCTTGAACGATAAACCAAAAAGTTAAAGGGTGTTCACGGGGGTCAGGTTGCCCAAAGTAGGATTACTCCGGCAGGAAGATGCACACTACCCATCGGAATGCCGGACGAATGCCTTCTTGCCTGACTGCTTGGGTACGGCCCTTCGGAGAGTATTCGTGGGGGCTGTGGTTGCCCAAAAGTTTCGCGGGGAGCTATGTAAGAGGTGCCATTTTCTATTGCGGGACTTCAGGATAGTGAAGCTCCCTTCAATGGGGATTGTCTCTCCCCCTGAGGGGTCCTCAATCAATTAAATTGATTGCCAATGGTTGTAGACAACCCGTCTGATTAAGGCACATACCAGGTGCAGACGTTAAAAGACATGCAGCCATCTGCCCCTTTATTCATAAATTTGTTGTCTTATATACTAATAGTTAAAATTCAAAAAAACACATTTGTATTTTAGTTATGTTAACAAAAGAAATGTGACTCAGTTCGATTACATTTCGTTCTCGTAATGTAAATCTATGTGATAATGTGTGATTACGTGATGGTTAGCAGAATTTCTTGCATGTTGCTTCTTGTTTATGCTGGGGGTAATCTTTTATAAAAAATTAAGTCTTCAAGAAAATTGACTTTCAGCTACATGATTACCCCCTCTTGTTATGTACTTTGTAATATCTATGTTTTGACCGCAACAATATTTATCGACTGAAGCTTTCTTACTTTAAACTCGTTTTGAGCAAACACGGGACGAGGGAGTTCTTAAGTAACTCTGAGATGAATCGGACGCGAACCTCTCATAGAATGGATATCTTGCGTCAATATGCAATACTGAATTTAATCGCACATAAGATAAATTCCATTTTTTTTAAAGGAAATTTATGTGTTGAATAAACTTATCGAAATCAAAATTTTCAGTGCGATGAAAAACGAAATGAGGTACTTGAAAGGGTACATCTCAACCGATAAATTTTAATATTTCTCATTTCATTTGCATTTCCTTAAGAAAGTATATTCTAGAAACCTAACATAAGCATTTAAACAAAAGTTAAAAAAAGAACGTGTGTTTATTAAGTTAATTGCGATAACTTAGTTAAACGGAAAGGAAAATATGGTGCTTTGTTAGATTGATTTTAACAAACACATGCAAATCACCTATAAACAATTTCTTAAAACACAAAGGTCTAAACATAGTTTAAAAAGTACGAGTATTAAAACCACATAAAAGTTGAAAGAAAAGTAAAGAAAAGAAAATACTAGAAAGAAGATCTTAAAACAACAAAAAATACAAACAATAAGAGGAAGTAAAGAAACCAAGAAAAAACAAGAAAAAGGATTTGATGACTTATAGTGTGACGGCGGTAAACTCGATTAGATGATGCTTTGAAATTTATTTATTTATTTATTTATTCCACTTATATAGAAACTCAACTAAAAAAAACAACAGTCGAGTTCAAATGACACTTAAAGTAAATCATAAATTAATTATTATTAAAAACTTAGTATAAGTACAATAAAACAAATAAAAGAAAAAAGAGAAAAAAAAGAAAAAGAAAAAGAAAAAAAGCATGTACACAATTAGCACAGAGCAACACCCACAGCCGGTACAGAAACTAGTTGGAAATGAACCCCTAAGCCATCGCAAACATGCATAAGCTTGGCAACCGATAATAG
>KK500059.1:93158-170303 GCA_000688715.1 Glossina pallidipes
CACTTGTGCTGAATGCAAGAACCAAAAATGAAAAACATCAAAATTTTAATATAAATTAAGATAATTATAATTCTTTTTTATAATTCTTACACCTTTACGAATAATTACGCGCAAAAAGAAACAGAAATAAAACAATGCACTACTCTTTACAGAAAAGAACGAAAAAATCACGCCGCGATCAGTTGCCAAACTGAAATCAATAATGGAATAATCACAAATGTATTCATCACAACAATGCTAAGACAATTATTAGCATCAGTCATCACAACAACATCATTGTCATTATTATCATCAGGATTATTATCAGTGGCAGGGTATACGTGAGCAAAATAAGTAACTACTACCTAACAACGTGACTATATTCATTAGGCGTCGGTCCATTGTCATTAACACCGCTATTTTTTTTTTTTTTTGTCACATTTTAAATAATATTACCTTTGTAACCAGCGTAAGCTGAGCTTACAATGTGTACATATACATTAATTTTTTTTGTTTACTTGATTTTTTTCTTTCTTATTATGCTTTGAACGTTCAAAAAGAAGCCATGTCTTAAATATAAATGCAGGGAATTTTAAATAAAAAGGATTGTAGGCTAAGGACTCCAAGACCGAAGGAAACAATAGGTAGCGCAGGGGTCCCATCCGGGTAGTAAGTTTCGAACCTCCGTCTATGTCCATAAGGGTTTTCATGCACGTATATTTCTTGAGTGTAACCGTCTGCGGAGTATTTGTTGGATAGAAATTGCAACCGTCTGAACTACCCAGCTTACCATGACACCTACGGTTACGCGTTACAACCACCGAATCCTGACCTTATGACATTTTTGACTTCTACGGTTTTATTTTACATTAAATTTTACAATTGTTGCAACTTTCATTACCAAGTATAAAACTACTTATGCATCGTATGCATGAATTATAGAAATCAGTGACGACAATTAGTAGTAACCATTGGTGACTCTCAGATCCTCTCTCTATATTACAGTGAGCAATAACACTATAATGCAACATTGTGGCAGCTAATAATACATAAAACATACGTTCAAAAATCTCTTGAAACATATCAAACATGGCCGTGCCAGTGTAAATAAGAAAGGAAGTCATGACAGTTGCAATATATAAATTTAAGTTTATGAAAATTTTAAATAATTCATAACCTAGGAAACTGATAAAAATTAATAACGACAGGTCAACGAAGGTGTGAAGTAAAAGAAATATGATGAATCAAATTTATATGTAGCTTAGAGAATATTAAGAGGTACTTTTTCCTTCGGTGCTGATTAGAGACTAACCGACTATATTCCATTTCAATTGATGTCCGAAGAGAATATAAAGAAAAACAAAACCATTAACGATTTAACCGTTTGCTATACATATAATATACAAATATAATGAAAGTTAAAAAGCACAAATTATAGGTTAAAAATAAAGAGATAGAATGAGCATTGAAGATAGAATAAATAAATAAAATAAATTAATCTTATCCAAAGAGATTTATCGGAAAGATTTATATATAAAAATGACAATGATTCTTAAATTAGAATTTGCATAAAATTTTAAAACCTGCAACGAGCGCAAAAATTAAGGCAACGAAAATGAAAAATAATAATTAGCAGAGGTCAAGCTTGTGTATAACACCTTGAGCGGTTACGCAATATATATATTGTCACTAACCTAGTAAGTTCATTTATATTTCAAATCGACTTTTTATGCAGTTTAGTAGTATTGTGGACTAAAGTCCTTTAGACAAATTCCTTCTTACTGATACATGATATGTTAGTAATTTTGGGTTACCCGCGAATCAACCGAAATGAATTTTACGAGAGTAATCGGAAAACAAATTTATTCTTGTGGGCAAAGTTTTGAGATAGTAAACGCTGTCACAACAAACAAATAGACAGAGAGACAGACGGTTAATAATTGATTCCGTAATTCAAGCTCGATGATGTATCCTCTTGAGCACTACATATATTTGACAAATTTAATACGTCGGTTCCATCTTTTGCCTGATAAAAAATTTGCTAGTATCGTCATAGCTGGCTAGAAATTTTCGACTAAAGAAATAACAAGCAAATGCTTGCAGCTTAGTAGTAGAAAATTGCCTCGTTGACAAGAGAGATAAAACTTCTTTCACTAAATTGTAAGAATGTGATAAATTTTGCAATCAAAATAAATCCGATAAATTCTACTTCGGCTGTTCAAATCGACTAAAAAAAGAACCCTAACAGCAGAATTAGATGGGCACGGCTTTTGTAGTGCGGTAAAAAAACATAGAAAGACAGATCGTGGCATGGGACTGCAAGATTGCGTTCATGAAGAAAATACAAACAAAAAACACAAAAAAATTTAAGATTTGGGAGGCGAGAAAACGGCTTAATTTAAGCAAATACGTTCTGAAAAAGTGAAGTACAATTGTAGAAGAAATTGTGCGGCAACTTAGAGGATTTAAAGTAAATAGATTTAAAATGCCGGTAAAGAAATTAAAACAAATGAGGGCTAATTACTTAAAGCAAATTATAAAAACTCAAAATCGTGTCTATATATTATTCGAAATTGTCTTCAGTTCGAATAAAAAACATGATGAGTATATTGGTTAAGAAAAATAACATTGAAAGCTTAATGTTCTAAATTGAAAACTTTTCCCAAAATTCCATCGCATATAACGTAACTATCACGGACTACAATTCAAAATTACAATGTTCACAATTTGCAATCCAAATCTCTAACGCGCTGCAAAGAAAGTAATGAGATCAATTAATTCTTCAGGGATAGATATGAAAACGTCACAATTCAATGTTGGTTATGAACTGGTTTTGTTCCTTAATACATAAAATCGAAGACATTTATTGTGTAAAAAGAAAAATTACAACTAAACTCACAATGTGCGAGGAACTTACATGTGTTCTATACGTGTGTGCCTATCCTACAATAATTGATGGTTCCAATACCGTAACTTGTTTAAAGCATGGTCTAGCAATTTTGCGAGAATTCATAGATAGAAAAGATCCTCGGGTATCAATTGGTTCAAGAACAGTACAAACATATTGGCGAATCAAGCAAAAGTCTCATACCGATCACGAACACTTTTTAATGCTCTTTGCCAGGTTTTCTAGGTTGAAACCCGAAACCATTTATTGTGTGTGTGTGTGTGTGTGTATAAAACTCGTAGTAATTTGAGTTATATAATAAGAATAGAAATTGAAAAAAATTCGCACAAATTTCTATCAACCCCCGTACCTAGTACGTACTTATGATTTTACCTTGATAGTGTTTGTCATTGCTGCAATAACGTCAATAAAAACAATGCAAATGACGTTTCAAAAAGAGGTGAGAACGCTAATATGCGAAAAAGAGAAGCATATAATTTTAATAAGTAATTTATTTATTTTCCTTTAACATAAAATATTTACATAAAGATGAATGATTAATAACAGATGAGGGTGGAATTTCATTTATTTGCAGCCATGAGAAACTGTTCTATTCTATATACAGTAAATTTCTTATGAACCGCGCTTTAAATACATATTATTTTTGTTTTCTTGTTGTTGTTTGTTTAATTTAATGCCAGTGCATTTCTCTTACTTTGTTTTTCCTTTTTCCTAAGTACAATTTAAATAAAGATTTAAAAAATGATAGCAGTTATTAAGAGAAATTTATATTTTAATATCATTGACAACGAGTAGTGGGACTCTCTTGTGGTTTAATGTAATTATAATATTCAGTATTTTAGTAGTGTACTCCATGTCCAGAAAATGATGCGTGCACTACGGCGGGAGCAGCAGCAATCGTTCTTAAATTTAAAAATAAACAATTTTTTTATGTAAGATATAACATATTTTAAATCTTTGAAAAAAAAATAAAAACATTCGAACTCACTTGACATAGGCGGGGGCAGCAGCATAATGGGCAGTGTAAGCTGGTGCAGCAGCGTAATGGGCAGTATAGGTTGGTGCGGCGGCATAATGGGCGGTATAGGCTGGTGCGGCAGCCGCATAATGGGCAGCATAACCATGGCTAGCTACAAGACCACCATGTGCTATTAAAAAAATTTCATATTTTTAAAAAGCTTGCGGAGAAAAGAAAAACTTATTTAAAAAAATTAGCTCCAAGATATTCGCGGGGGAGGAGCAGTTTCATATCACTTTATTTCGGATATTTAAGTCGATTGACTGGAGAAAGTCTAGAAAAGTTATGCATCGAAGCCCAATTGGGCTTCGAGCAACTGTGTTACTTTAGAGCCGTAGCAGCGGAACAAATGACTGACTAATTTCAAAATAACAAATCATGCAAATGACAGTATTTTGTAAAAAGTGCCACCATTGCAAGTAGCCGTTCATTAATTTGAAACTTACTGAAGAAAATGCATTATTCCACTTGCAACTACTTTAGTTTCGTTCCCGCTCTCGCCCAGGATTCTATTTCAATCTTCGAATCTTAAGAACACAAAGAGCAAAGAAACTTAGCTTAAATATTTATGTAGTCTAAGCTTAGATATATAGGTTAGATTATATATTTATCTAGGCTAAGTTTCTTGTAGACGTCTTTTTTACGCATTTGTTATTATTACAATCGTTCCAGCTATGAAGGTAGGACTTAGACCTCACATATTGTGACACTGTGGCCCAATTTATTTAAACCTGCCAAACTTCGCCAGATAGACAATTGAAACTTAGCATATATATATCTAGTATCTAGTTTCTAGTACTTATAACAGAAGCTAATTTGTAGCTTAGCAGGAGTAGTTATTGGAATAAAAATAGTTACAAAGGGTTCATTATTAATAAAATTATTTAAGATGGATATTTAAGATTCACACTGAAGTGAATATAGTTGATACGCTTTTGAAACTAGTTTCATAATTAAGATGGGCTACGCCATTTCTTTTTTTTATTTACTAATTGTTAAGTAACTGATATTTATTAAATAAAGTTAATTGTGATACTTTTAACCAACTGAGCTTTTAAAACTTTCGTGCAGTGCTGTGCAGAAATAATGGGAATTCATACAAACTGTTCCCATTAGTAATTCCTGAACCTTTAGAAATCGTTAAAAACATTTTATCAATGTGGCAGATCAGTTGTGGGAGTTTGTTCACCAGAAAATTGGCACGCCATAGCCATTTGTGATTCACGCCGCCGCGGTCGTATAATATGGATTTTTTTTCTTTGCGGCTACATCAAAGTCCAGGTCAATGCTGACTGGCTACTGACTTTGGAACATTTGGAGGTGAGTATTGGTCTGGCTATCATAGATACAGCACAGCTGGTGTTGAGCAGCGTAATTAACAATTGGAGCCATTGCGTGCGTCAACGAGTTCAAAGCCGTGGTGGTTATTTGAAAGATATTTTGTTCAGAACATAAATAGAAAGTCTAGCTTCAAAATAAAGCACAGTTTATTTTGACACATTGGATCGTTTTTGTTTTCAAATTTTGAAAAGTTAGTCCAAAACACGTGAGACGAGCAAATTTCATCAAAATACCGTAAAAATTGTGACCTGTAGGGTGAACACGAGCAAACCTGTCGAACAGACGGACATAAAAGCTTCAGAACCGCTTTCTGACTCGATGGGTATAAGGGAAGGTGAGTCTATCTTAACTCTTTCGAGATGTTGCATATATCCACATAAACTTAATATACCCTTCTATTACAAGTGGTGTAAGGTACAAAAACGAGAACGATGCTGTCATTTTTGGTAATTGAAGGTGCCCTGATAGACCGGTTTAAGTAACTTTCGAACTTTGCCTTGCAAAAATAATGAATAAAAACCAAACCGAGCTTGTTTTATTAGATAAAATTTTGAACTGGTAATCGTGATTTCAATAGACGGACAGTATTCGCGCTAACCAAGAAAGTTCGTACCTTGGGAGGTCTCCATACTTTGTTCCATTTTTATATATGTAATTTCTTTTGCACCCCTGCAGATAGGGAAAAATATATGTTAAATATAGTGCACACGATTTGACTGAAATGCTAGATAGAGACAGTTTTTGTTTTCATCTTCTATTTTATTTATATTTCCATTAATGTTATACGGCGAAAAGAGATAAATATTTCATCGCTAAAGCTAAACACTCTGAATGGCATAAAGGAAACTACAAGTTATTTTGCAAAGAAAATGGCGGTAAACGCGAAGAAAATTTGAAAATGTTGGTTTCTATAAATAAATGCGCAAATGAAATTGTTTTAGTTTACTTTAAACTAAGATTTTAGTTACAAACCAATAAATTATTACGTATATTTTAAAGAATCTTTGAATTGCTTGCAAATATCGTTAGTAACTATAGACCGTTAATGTTGTTCTATGTTAATTTCTTAATTAGAAAATTTTAGTTCAATTTCAGTTAATGAAAAAAGCATTAAGTAGTTAGTTTTATAACGAAGCAAATGGAAGGCATGAAAACATGTCAAAGGTCAACACAACCTACCGATAACCGGAGCAGAAGTATATTTGACGGCCGCTACAGCAGGAGCATGTGCTACATAACTGTGGCTAAGGGATGGGGCGGCGGCAGCATAAGTGTAGCCATGAGCGTAGGACGGGACAGCGTGTGAAACGGAAATTGCAGGAGCTGCATGAGCAACAGGTGCAGCAACGGCGTGGGCGACAGGTGCAGCAACTACGTGAGCAGTTTAATTTTTTTAATTCGCAAATCATTTTTATGTTAGGTTACTACATTGTGCAGGTTAATTTTTTTATTGATACACTTGAGGGTGAACGATAAATTGAACATATTTAATGATGTATATTGTTCATAGTTGTGCTTGCGCTATGTTTAAGTATGTGCTTAGGTTTACTATGTGTGGTTAGGCGTTAGAACTCAGTTGGTATTATTTCTTAACTTACCAGGGGCAGCAGCATAAACATCGTTACTATGACTGGTACGCTGTACATGCGATGATGAGTGTGCTGTTTCTACTGCGCTCGAATATTCCGACTGTGAGTTTTGTCCATAATGACCCTTAACGGTATGCTCTTGCGTTTGTCCGAATGACTCGGCATCAGCCGCAGCAGCCGATATAGCATAAGCAGCCGGACCGCCGGGCATAGCATAAGCACAGGCAATTAATGCCAATAAAACAAAAATGATCTGTATTCGATTAAAATTATTTCAAAACAGGTAAAAAAGAATCAAAAACATTAGAGTCTGCCAAGGCCGGCTATTAAATACCTTGTCGCTCGCCCTCATTTATTTTCTTGATAAAATGTAAACGATTGTGCTTTGTGTTCTTTCGAAGGCATACTTTTTATAGAAGCAGTTATATGAGGTATAAAAAATTGACCTACTTAGTCTAAAATTGGTACCGAAAATTTTTATATTAAATTGTCCTATTACCGACTAACTTTCATCGTGAAATATTAAAAATTAGACCTTTTTAGAATATAAACCCTAACTTTTCGTAGAAACGGTTACATGAAAGAGAATCAAAAACTCGGCCCATTCGATTAAAATGTTTCACCATTACTCACCGCTTTTTGTCAAGAAAGTCTGAAAATTGTAATTGTTGATATGAAACCATTTTTTTAAATTACTAGGTTATACGAAGTCATAAATCTTCCCTCCCAAAACACTCCAGTGTACCAAATTCCCCCCAATTAGCTCCAGAATTGCCATCTGCAGATTAAGTATATGGGCACACATCGGACGGATAGAAAACTTAAATCAACTCAGAAACTGATCTGAAGGGCAATGAAAGATGTACCTATCGTAAGTCCTTCCGGGGCTACGCAGGCATACTCACAGAATTGATATACCCATTATACTAAATTCAGTGCAAGGGGTGTAGGGATTAATTATATTCGGTTGTGGCTGAATCTTTCCTATCCATCATCTTTCCTTCAAAAAAAAAAAGGAAAATATCTAATGAAACCCGTTTTTTCTATAAAATTCATCATCAATAAATCAATTAAAATCATCACGTGATCTGCATCATCTTTTTTCTCTGTTATCATCTTTATTGCGGTTGTCAACCCGAAACTCTTAAGAAGATTTTGTGTTAAAAACTCATAACGTTAGTAGATATATAGGTCTCATTATTTGCAGGCCTAATCTATTCTTCTTTTATATACCAAAAAAAATAAATTTATATATAAAGTACGATGCTCGATAATTGGCATTGAAGATTTCTTCCTTGATACACTATTAGGTGCTTGCATATATTTTGGTCATTTTCTCACTTGAAAAAGACATTTATTGAGGAAAATTGGTACAATCAAAATATTTTTCATTTTGTTGACAACTTTTTTCTATCTTTTCTTCTTCAGCATTTCAAAACCGCGTGTCATAGATCTGAACAACTAGTAATCAGAAGGCGCTGGTGAGTACGCTAGGTGCGGCATAACTTTCTATTCGAATATATCCTTGACAACCCTTGCAACGTGTGGCCTAACGCCATTTCCAGTCAACTAGTGACGCAGCCATTTTCCTTGCTTTTGGATCTTTCCCGTCGAATGTAAACGTATAGAAACGGCTGATTCGTCAATTGTTAATCAACTGCAACTGCTCGTTCGTTGAGAGTTTGACTTGAGATTTGTTCAATTCATTGTCTTCGAAGTTTTCTGATCTTCCAGGTCGTTCTTCGCCATTGACGTGATAATTTATATATGATTTAGATCCTCATATGCTCCTAAAAGTGTTTGATGGGCTTAAAGGATACATTTCTTAATATCAAACAACAAAAGAACAGACGGGCAACGCTAGATCGATTTATATATTGATGCCAAGCAGGAATTTGTATATATGGTCATCAAACAAATTCTTTTTTTTTTTCAATTCGTAATAAAAACTAAACGATGAAAGATGAATTTTCTTTTACTTTTAGATATTGGTTCATCGAGTTTTATTTCAAAATGATTTCATGAAAACGGTCGCCTTTGGACTTGTGTAAAAATTCAATCCTGGAACACCTATGTTTGCCAATTTTTCACGTAATCTGCTCCTATTTCACTAATAATACAAAAAATCTTAGCGAGTAGGATCAAAGAGAACACGTGGTCTATTGGAGTAAGCCAATGCTCCAACGTAACTCGAAAGTAAAAGGTCTAATAAAGTCACATCGTACGATCTTTGTGGAAAGCTTTTTGCAGATTACACGATCTTTGAACTCCTATTCCAATAAACTGATTATGTGACGAAATGTAGGGCATGTTGCACCATTTTGTTGTCGTCCAAAACGTATTGTTCAAATGTAACGTTGGGTTCATTGTTTTCATAATAAGTTTTCAGAAGAAGTTTTACGCTGTGCAACTATATACTGTATTCTACCGTTAATGGCAGCGTCCAAACGAGATATTGAAAAAGAACTTGACTCAAATCAAAAATGTATTTGATTTAAGTTCATTTTCAAAATGATAAAAGATATGATTCTATATATACTACAGAATGATAGTGTTACAAGCGTTATGAGTTCTTCTTCCCAGTGGTATGCACTCATATCATGAGTTGCATGGAATATGGATGAAACTTTGCTAAAATTATAATGTATCTTCAGTTGTATATTTCATTCGGAGTCAGCATAACATTTCGCCTGCAGGCCCATCTTTTATACTGAATACTTAAACTAAAAAAAAAATTTTATTATTTTATAATATTGAGTACTCATGATCGACTTTTCCGGTTTTTGTTTAGGTACGTTGACCTGAGAGCACATATCTATATGGTGTTTTGAAGCACCAACTCATTACTTTTGGTAGTTCTGTATTTATTAAATATATAAACGTCTTTGTTTACATAAATGATGTAAACAGAACGTTCAAAATAAAGTAAAAACATTATAATCGGCCTTAAAAATTCTATACCATTTCATCTAACACAATTCTTCCTTTACTTTGTTGATAAAATACCAAAAATTCTCTCTTGCTTTCATCTAAAGGCGTACTTTTCATGGAACGTGTTATATGGGAGAGGAATCACATCGTGAACTAGCGTGGTTTAAATTTAGCAGTGTTAGTTTTCATAGCAAAGATCTTATTGTTTTGTTTTTTTTTATCAGTCTTCGTCTTAAGGTAATAAAAAAATAGATCTTTTTGCCATACAACGGCTTACTCTTCGTATTTCACGAGCCGAAACCCTATTACTTTGCGATTTTTGTCAAGATATTTTAAAAATTGTAATTTTTTTCACATAATGACGTTTTAAAAGTAGGAGTGGATCGTACAAATTTTCCGCTCCAATCTATTTTTCATAAGGTTCGTGCCCGATCCAAGGTACATGGGTATTCGTCATAGCAAAAATTGTGATATTCAGATTGAACATAAAAACGCAAGGTACGACATTAGGGTAGACGGACAAACGGGCTTAAATCAGTTTAAAAAATGATGTTGAACTGCTACATACATGCTTATAAATTTAACATATTTTTAGCACAATTGTTGTAGGGTATAACAAAATTATTTTCGCTGGAAACACGATTTTATCGCGTTACTTTTTTACCTTTAAATATTTGAAAAAAACGTGATTTTTTGCTTATTCACAGCTGAAAATGTAATAATACCCGAAAATGCCAAAAACACTGAAAATACATTTAATGTAAGCAATTAAATTAACAATAATTATGGACTTTCAATAAGCTATGTGCTTTTCTAATATTCAAATTCAGTTATCACAGACCTTTTTTCAATAAACTGGATGAATCTGCAAATGCACATAAAAAGTTTAATGATGCTTGTTTGTCTAAAGGAATGAAAAATATGCTGGCAAAATTTGTTTTGCAAATCAGGCAATACTCAACACAATTCACTGAATTATTTATAAAGCATAGGAAAAAAGGCGGCATTATATAAACATTTTTAACCAAAGTGAAAAACGGATTTCTCTTTTAAACATGACTTTTTATCATCTATCTATCTCTTACTGTCGTGGTTATGAAACGGGATTTGTTCAGGCATAACCTTTAGTCAATCGAGATATCGGATATACCGGGTTAGCATCGTTGTCGTCCGCAAAATGATGTGGAGAATTTGCCCGCATACTTCTCTGTCCACTGTGGATTAACGATATTTCAATTTAAATTGAATTCTATACAAGTAGAAGTCAAAAAACGAATTGTCCGTTTGGCATAGAATTCACGTGCTTTTAATAAGCATATAACTCTAGATGATTCCCTTATACATCTCATATTTCTTCATATTGTAAATGGATGAAACATTTGAGCATTCTTTTGTTGATGAATATAATTGAAATCATTTCATTACAATAACACTACACGTAACCCGGCACTGCACGTTAAACAAACACCAACAATACATGAGTTTAGTAGGAAAAGGTTCATAATTTGATTACGGTCATCTAGTTTTCCATATGCATACATATTAATATTGAACAAAGTTATTATTACCGTTTCCCTTGACAATACAAAATTTGTGTTAAGAAACTGTTCACTTCTTAATATACCGTATTCCATAAATGCACAATTTACCCACATAATAGAAATTTGTATGACATACTATGGATAAATGTACCTTTTTAACCGGTGATATTAAATTTTATGATTTTATGATACTAGCCGCATTTAATATGTACGTAAGTACAAAAATAAATTCTAAGTAACTATATAAAATACTTGAGTGCTTTTGCTACGTTAGGAAAATTATTACACCAAAGTGTATCTTTCTGTATTATTCAGAAATGGATAGAGCCTTTATGGGAAAGATACGCATTTCTGATCAAATTGAAATCCGTAGATGATAAGCTCATTTTCCTTTGTCCGAGAGACACGAAACTTAAAAGCTTTTAATTGGAAAATGAAAAGGACGATTATGTCGAATCGATAATTAAATGGATACCCACATTAACTAAACGACAAAAAGCTGTTTAGAAATTTCAAAAAACATTCACATCGCGATCATATCGATCTCAAAATTTGCTAAAAACTTTTCAATTCCTCCAACACCAAAAAATATCGCAAATTACACTTATTTTAGTTTATTTATCTTGCAAGTGTTCAATATACAATTTAATACTCTATTGTTGTTAATTGAGAAGCCTTGTTTGATGATATAAGCGCAACAAGTAAGAAAATTAAATTCGACCGGGACCGAAACTTTTATATCCATTACCGTTTATCCCGAAAAAAGACAAAAGAAGTGAAAGAACAAAATGCTTATGCTCTATAATATGGAGCGGGCGCAGTTGATTTCGTTTATTTTGTTCGTAGAAGCATGTTGGCGTTGTTCTGTGAAAAGTTTAGCTCAATTCAAATTTCTTTTGCAAATTTTTAGACAATACCTTCGTTTTCACTAACGTAGGCACGCAAATACTGCAAAGTTACGCAAACAGACAGACGGGCAGACGAACAGGTGGACATGTTTAGGTTTTAGAATTTGATGCTGATCAAGAACATGTATACTTTGTGGAGTCTCTGATGCTTCCTTCTGAGCGTTGCAAACGTTTCGACAAAATTAATATACCCTCATCCTTCAGTGATGGGTGTAAAAATAAATTAAATTTACGCAACTACTCTAGACAACCGTGTTACCTTCTAGAACAATATTTATTGACACGCATCCTTGTGTTACATATTTTGGGAAATTTAATAAGACCATTGTAGATTGACATTTCAATGGCTAGAATGAAATAATTGTATAAAAAGTTATAGCTAAACACGGACATAACTAATATCTTCATTTGCTAGATTGATTTTATCTAAATCTTATGTTAGTACTTCCCAATAAAGAGAACATAGCGCAAACTGTCAAGAAGAAAGCAAATAAATAGACTTTGTATCAAAAGTATAAAACGACAGCTCATTCTGGATCCCCTTTTATTTCAATCGAAATAAAATTAAACATTTTACACTAAAGCAGAAATAAATTAAATAAATATGTCGCCTTTTCAAGTAAACAGAAAAAAGTCAACACAACAGACTCTATCGAAACAAAATTGGAACAAAAAAAAAGCAAAACAAAATTACGTACTTGAATCTTGAACACTTGTCGTATTCATATTCTCTTTAGGTGAGGACTGATTTGAATCAGTTTTGCAGAGCTTTTAATATTACTCTTGAGTTTCAATTACAAAAATTTATCAAGAACTATCGCTAGTAGTTTTACTCCTTAAGATAGGTTTAGCGTTTTAGCTTGAGTAAGGAACTTAATTCGATTTTTTTTTCTAAACATCCGCCGATAGTGGCATAAATAAACAACCGGACTTAGTTAAATTATCGAAACAGCAGAATATTAGAATATTTTGACCGATGCTTCCAAGTATGTTCGTGCAAGTATAAAGATAAAATTTATTCTCTTTTCTTAATAGAAGGGAAGTGAAAGACTGCTATTGCATAATTTAAGTTTTAGTGTTATTTGTTTTTTCTTTTAAAAAATAAGTTCAATGAAAACTTTTCCGCGGGGTGGTTTTGGGAGCAATTGCTTTCCTTTCTGTTCACGGAAAGTGTAATGTAAGTACTAATATTCCCAATTAAAAACTAAAATATCAAAAAATTGAATAAAGATAAGGATCAGATATAAGATGAACTGTGTAAAAAAACTGTGTAAACAAGTGTTTGTAGCTTTCACCGTTCGTTCTACGACTATAGTGATAATAAAAAAGCAAATAAGTTTTTCTTCCTATTAAAGTTCCTTATAAACTAAGCAAAATATATATATATATTTAAAACGCTTTACAACAAAACAACCACCTTCTCCCTACAATGAAACAAAATTTTCACAAAAAAAGAGTTCAAAGATTTTAGTCACTGTCATTAACGCTAGAATTACCGACGTTTTGCATAAACTTATTTGTACCAAAAGGGATTAGAATTGTGGCCGTATTAATTTACCAATCGGGACTATTTTTCGACTGACAACGAAGATAATCCTGGCGGGCCTTTGGATAGTATGTTTT
The DNA here is from genome assembly GCA_000688715.1 of Glossina pallidipes. Lineage (NCBI taxonomy): Eukaryota > Metazoa > Arthropoda > Insecta > Diptera > Glossinidae > Glossina > Glossina pallidipes. Next base: position 106,997 of record KK500059.1, read on the forward strand.
AAGAAATATCCTCACGGGATCGATAGTTATAGACAATGATATGAAAAAGACGTCGGCGTTGTTCGAGTTTCATCCATATTGCTGACGAGCACAAATATAGAACACACCCAGTTTTTAGCCACACACTCCTAATTCATTAAGGATGTCAAATTGCAGGTCTCTACCCTAATTTTTACGGCTATAGTAAGGCGACAAAAATAGGAGATCAAACTAATCACTTTTGATAGAAATGGGTATATGTCATCAGCAACTTGAAATTTAGGCATTTAAAGGTCTTTTCATATGATAAGAGTTTCCAAAAAATCTTGGATCATTACATGCTTTAAAACCGTTTTTTTGAAGACCTAAAACTAAAAAGGATCAAAATGACGTACTCGTTAGTTTCAGTGTTAACAAACTATAAGTAATCTTGAAAACTATTCCATTTTTAGTGATGCGTCCGTCAGGATGAAGACTACAAAGTGAGCGAAATAATGTGTTTACTTCACAATATGTTCTAAAATAAATAGAGTGTAACTAAATTTATTACGTGCTAAAATATAATTTTGTACTTGTTGTCCTATATACATTTTATTTCGATTCCGTGTGAAACTCTAATTCTGGGCTTATGCTCCGGCGAAACAGGGATTCTAATTGCAAATGCTTCCCATCTCAAAATACTTTATGGATATAACGAACATCCCAAATGTGACCATATCACTAAGCAGCAACAATAGTCGAGAACAACTAATGCAGCTGAGTTAAGCATTAAACGAAATGTCAATCTCAATAACGTGATTTTTAAGCGTGACGACACCCTCACAGTGTAAAAGCGGTCAAGAAGACCTTGGAAGCAGAGTGTGGCGATGTGCTGCACCTGTAGCCATATTCAATAGACATTGATCCTGTTCTATATGAGCAGCGTTTGCTTTTTTATGAAAACTACATCTGCTAGTGTATGGCCTGAAAACCATAGTTACAGTATCGATGTGGTGTTCATGTATTGCCAGGAAATGGCTAACGATAGACAATGACTTAAATAACGACTTCGTAATCGTTTTTCAGAATAAATCCATTTGCATACGTAAAACTCTCTATAAAGCTATATACAATATCAAGGTTTTCATTTGCATGGATAAAATTAACACATTTTCATCGCTAGTCTACAGACTACAGGAGAGATCGATTTGAAATTTGCTGGAGCCAATGAAAAACTCACGCTAACAGAAAATTTAAAAGATCTCGTAATTAAAAAAAATATATTGACAGCGACATAAAATTCGGTTCAACACATGGGCATAGCTTACATACTGCTTTTAAGCAATGAAGACTTTGATATACAATATATATATATATATATATAAATATATATATAATAATATATATATAATATATAATAATATATAATAATATATATATAATATATAATAATATATAATAATATATAATAATATATATATAATATACAGCTGCAAGCGGACTCTAATTTATAATTTACACTAATAACTTCCATTCTGGCATTAAAAAGTTTTAACCTTTTTAATATTTATTTTATGCTTTTCATGTATAAAAAAAATTTTTTTTATAACAATCTGAACCCGGCTTGAAATCATTTACACATCGCAGCCCTCTTAACATACTTTGTCAACTTTAATAGTATTTAGGCGTTAAAAAATTAACAAGTGTAACTCTACGAAAGATTTGAAAAAATACACACTCGCACCCGCGCACGTGCACACATAAACAATTGTATCCTTCCTGTGTCCTTTTTGTTTACGCACCTTAAAAGCCATGTTTCTATAAATATTTCTTTTGGTTACTTTTCTCTTAGAGTTGTTGGTGTTATTACTTTTATTCCTTTTATCAGTTATTTTTTGCCAATATTACGGTTATATTTTCTTTACTTTTCCTTCTGTTACGTCTGCAACACTATTTAGTTACAAATATGTCTAAAAACTATCTCAAATTTTGATTCTTTCGGTTTATTTATAGCAAAGGCTTGGAAAATGCGTTGATATGCAAGCTATTTTTGCTTTTTATTTTATGTGTAGACACAGAAAACATAAAAATTTACATCTTTGAGAAAAACTAGTTTATTAAAAGAATAAATTTTTCTTTTTAAGTTTTTGTTAATTCAATTTGAGAGTAAAAGAGCGTGAGAGTTGAGCTCGAAAAGTGTTTCATGTTTTCATTTTCGAAACTCATATAATGCACTAATTTTCTTATTCTTCAAAAACAATGTATTATTGATTGGCGTAAGACTTTGTATCCATGTAAATATATCACGATCTGGCCATTTGTCCGTCCGTCTAATATAAGGGCTCTCAAATTTACAAGTATCGAGGCAAAGAGCTACTGTTTAGTAAAAATATTTATAGCCATTATGTCTATTGATCCACGTTCAAATTGGATATGATTGAAACCACAAAGGAAACTAAATAAAAGTTTGTATCGCAGCATTGCCCTCACTAGCTGCTGTATAGCAAATATTTGCCTAAAATTCTTTACAAATCTTTATAAAGGCAAAATAATTTTGATCGACCTAACTGACGAAGAAATATACCGGCCTCACACACGTGCTTGATAAGAAAAGTGAGTATTCAAGATGCGCCGCAGACTCCAATAGTCTTCTCACTTGGTTTTGTTTGAGAGTTAAACCGCAGTGCATGCATAACAAGTTGTACGAAATGTAGGTGCTAGGGGTAAGCTGACAGAATACTTTTGTACACAAAATATCCATGAGCTGGAATTAAGGCGTTCTTGCTGCGGTGAAACAGTTACTACTTGTTTTTGTTAAATGATTTTTACTGAATATATTATAGTTATATTGTTGTAATAATGTGTTAATATCAAATAAAACTAATTATTATCTTAAATCTTTTATAGGAAATTAGTTGTAGCTTTCTAATGTGGGCATCTATAAGGATACATGATACTTAAAGCAATGCTCGTAAGTATTTTTACCAAATTTTAAACCGACGTCCGTTAAAAATGGCATGATTGTGACGGAATAATATTTGTTTTCAAGCTCCATTTTCGACCATAAACTAAAATTTTATTTTCAAGTTTAAAGCTTTTTATTGTAAGCAGGTGAACTGACAGAGTTAAATCGATTCTAAATCTTACGTTTATCAGAAATATTTGTAAACATCCAAATATCCTTCACGAAGCCTTTCGTGCGTATTTCCTCTTCCATAGCCTTATTTACGAAAACCTACGTTTTGTAGCAATTTTCTCGTCAAGGTGAATGCTCAATACTGCTTTTTCAGTTCCCTTACACGCAATTCTCTTGAATTATTTTGACGTTATTTCATACGTCCGAAAACGTTAATACGGCAATTACTATCGTGATCAGGATCTTGGAAATGTCATTCGAGAAAACATTGGGCATTACTTGCAGTGGCAGTACCACGTCAAACCAAAGTTGAATGAAGCAGTACTTTCATGGACGTTATTTAATTTCACCCTACACCACTTGTGGTACAAGAAATACTAACTTTGCGCGGATGTATGTAATATTCAAAATCACTTTGTGAATCAACCTAAACTTCTCTGTCCGCTCGATGTCTGTACATATATTGCTGTGCTTAACTTACAGATCGCAATTTTCCAGATATTTTAATGATATTTGGTTTACTGACGTATTTTGATCAAGGGCGAGAACTATTAAAAATGTTCCTACGTAAACTGAATCTCTTTCTGGGTCCCACCCCAGTATAAATGTTTTTATGACAAATAAGTTTCCATATTTGTTGGTAAGAGCAATTTAATATAAAACTTGACTATACCAAATTTGGATCAAGTAGGTATTTTTTAGGATACCATCGGATACAAGCAGTGTTATGAAATACTTCATAGTATAGTAGCAACCGGGCATAAAAATGAACTGAAAACCCGTTTACAGTAATTGTCGATGATTTAATCTTTATAATTACATATTAAGTTTGTGCGGGCGTACATAGCACTCAAAAGGGTGCATAGAAAAATAATGCAACTTTTTAAAATATCTCCACAAAAGTCGCTGAGTTTTAGTATTTCGGTATTCCAAATTGGTATGAAAAATTTGGTTCGGCGGGGAAAATTTTTTGGACCCCCTCTCATATAACCATTCATATGAAAACTGAATCTTTGTATAGTAAAAATATGGAAATTTCAGTATTTCGATGTGAAAATTAGTTCATAATAGTAAATTGACAAAGAAATCAACCTTACCAAATTTGGATCACATAGGTCTATTTTCTTGTTACCACCGCATATAAGGATTCCCACGAAATGTAAACACCCATATGCCAAAAAGGGCTAGTTGCTAATGTTTTATGATGAAATTTTCTTCATGATAGTAATTTGACATAAAAATTAGGTGAACCACATTGGAACCATATAGATCTATTTCTTGCACTCCGCTTCATATACTATTTCTCATAAGTACTAAGCTCTTAAAAAAGGGTTTAGTTTTTAATATTCCATGATAAAAATTGGTCCATAGAGCCAATTAGTAGAAAAAAATTACCGGACTCTAATCTATAAAGGGGGTATCACGAAAGGCAAGTCCTTATGAAGAGAAAGTCTAATTACTAGTTTTCTGTGACGGAAACTGAGATATAATAATATTTTTGGGAAGTAAAATAAGTTTGGCAAATTTGGCCCACGTTATATGATGTTTTGAGCATCCTCCAATAGGCGGACTTTCATGAAAGGTATGCCTTTGCATGAAAATAAAAAATTTTTTGTCTTATTACCAAAACAAGCGGACAACTGCACTAGGCGAAGTGATATAGACTATTTAATAGTCCGTCTTGCCCGCCTATAATGTCCTTACTTGCTTTCTAGCTGAGACTTAAGAAGGGATTACAAAGTTTTAGACAGAAATGTAGACTGACAAACGGGCATCATCTATTTAGAATTTTGACAACTGGTACTCTTTGCATAGAAACAATTACTGACTTCTCCATTTTTGTTCTGAGAGCCAAAATACATATATACACAATGTACATATACACATATTATTTTAATTAATTTAACAATTAAAATGCACCCAAATATCAAATCAGGTGTTTGTATCGATTACGATAATGAAACCATTATATTTTTTGAATTAACACGTGGGCCAATGAACTTGAACGGACTTGGAATAGACTTATGATCTATTTTATTAAGTTAAAATTGACAAAATCGTGTGTCACAGTGTCGTTATTTTTTTAGAAAAAAGGAAAGAAGAAAACTAGAAACAATCGTTAAAAATGAATAATCTACACTTTTTTAAGCCATTTATTCGACTTTCGCAGGACGTTTATACAAACTAGTTTTTCAATTAAGAGAAAATAAATGCATGGTTCGTTTGTTCATTTATGTACTGGCTATGTTTCCAGGCAAGCAAATAAGATACTGTAAACAAATCCTTGCCAGCACTTAAAATAAAAATTGCTGCAATACCAGACCGCAGCTGACTGAACAATCTTACACATTTCTATTTCACTTTTTACTTCTTTTGCTTGAAGTATAACTAATTGCAAAGAAATAGAAACAAAACTCTTATTTTTTTCTGAATTCACTACCTTTTAAAGCATTCTAAGGCAAGAAAACACGCACCGAAAACTTCGCCGATCACTGTATATTATTTCCATTTTGTCTCTTGATACTATTACACTTTTAAAACTTTGCCTAAAACCAAACAAACACGATCTTAAATTGGGCCAAATCTTAACATTTCCATGTTAACGTTTTTTTTGTAAAAATATCAGATAGTCTTAAATATATAACATTTGTCTATAGGAAAGTTTTCGTGTTACATATATCCAACCTGCACATTTATTGCGTTAAGTATAGTACTTATCAGGGTAAGCATATGCGCGCGATCATTTCAGGCTCCAATTAAGATATACACATAACATGAAAGCTTTTGTTGCCATACTGCTTTGTATTATTATAAACAATACTGTGTAAGGTGTGTTAAGTTTATAACCTATATCCTGTCGGTCTTTGTCATTCTTGTAGTCTATCTAGCGATTTAAAAACTATTCAAAAACGTAAAATCGAGTATTAAGGAGTACCTTTGCTCTGTGAACTATTTCGCAATCTATTTTTATCATCTTAAGATGTTCCTTAAATATGCAGACATGAAGTTTTAACATGTTTTATAGATTGAATGCTTTATGTCGATTTTTCGAGTTAAATTAATGCTGAAAAATGCTTAAAATCGATATCACTTTGAACTGTAGGTCGTCTTTCTAGAAGCTATATATTTTGAGCTAGGCGTACCTTAAGCCTAAACCGACTGGTTTCAAATTTGAAGTGTAGATTGCTGACAACATGTTCTAGTGAAACACAGAAGATTTCTTTGATTCATTTTAATAAATTGTGTAGCCGGTTTTGACAGACTTTTTCAAAAAAACAAATTGCTTTTTATGGCATTTGGTTTCCATACGCAATTTGGTTTCCATTATTAAGTACGTCAATAAATGTGTACAAATGTATGTTGTTTCAATGCTTTCTTAATTTAAAAAAATGAAAAAATTTCGTTTACGTAAAAGTACATTATTATAGGTGGATTTTTTATTCTTCAAAGAGTTACGATAAGCCCACTGTTTTGATGGAACTAGTGTTTTCTTGACATTGTTCAGCCCCTACTCTCGAAGCCGAGGCATAGTATGATTTCTATTTTCTTGTGATATACTTAGTGTATTGCAACGCGCTAACTAATAACATAATGTGCTCCATTTTGGACGCCACACATCCGTAATGTAGCGTACTACTTTTTACAGTTTCTTATTTGCTTAATTCGCAATGAGCAAGCCTTATTGCTCGCCAATAAGTGATCCTAGATTCGATACTATCCTGATTTGATAAAAACACAACACCTCGCGTGCTGTGTGAAACTATCCAACTCAACCTATGCTGGTTACGATTCAGCCAAGTTTGCAGGGTTAGTATAAATTGCGTATTGTAAATTTTCGCGCACAATATTTATTTGTAGATAGAAAAAATGAAAACACGGAATTTTGATTTTGATCGCAATTTGTACAACCTACTATAAGATTATCAGCGACTCAGCAATCTGCTCAGTGCAAACGGCAGAACGGAGAAGGGGTATATTCCATTTGTCAAAACATTTGCAATGCTCAGAAGGAAGCATCAGGGACCCCGCAAAGTATATATATTCTTGATCTGCATCAAATTCTAAATTGATTTAAGCATGTCCGTCTGTCCGTATGTCCGCCAGGCCTCGACTTCAAATTTGGCAGAAACATTGGAGGTCCTTTCGCGCAGCTTGGTATTGAAAAGATGCCAAATCGGTCGAACGACACGCTCACAGTGCCAAGTAAACTGAGAACGTCTCTGTTTTTCAAAAGGAATGAAATATTGCTTCTTTGTTCATTACTCATAAACTGTAGTAAATAAATGTACAAAAATTGGAACGCATATTTTATGGACAATGCTGTAGCATTCGTGCACAAAAATGTAAAAAATTGATCACACCTAGTCAATATTATAGTGAATCAAAATTTAATTGTTTTTCCCAATACCTTTATAACAAGGAGAAACAAATTTCAAAAACCCCATAAGGTATACAAATTTTTGGCCAGTTACAATCCTTGAATGAGCCTAAGCATGTCCGCCTGTTCATCTCTTCATATGTCTGTTGGGGCAACTTTATAATATTTATGATAAACATTCTCCCGTTAGCAAAAGTGAAGATATCGCCTACAAATTTGCAAAAGAATTTTAATTGACTTAAACTTTTCAAACTTTTATTTTGAAACTAGAAAAAACCAGCCGCGCCCATTCCATATGAGAGAGTATGAAAATTTTGTGCTTTTATTTCTTTGTCTTACTTAGGACATCGGTGGTGGGTATAAAAAATTCGGTCACCACCAAATATAATTTTCTAACTTGTTATTTTTGTTTGCGTTCTTCGTTTCCTTATTGTTTCCGCTTAATTGGGTCATAGTGGACACACTATTTAACATAACAAGCTCTTTAATATTCCTTTTCAAAAATAGATTTTTGAAATCAAAAGTGTTCTAATGGGCAATTGCTTTTTGCGGACAGAATTGATCGATTCCATCTCGTCAGCATCTTCACTCCATGCTTGCAATGGATCCAATAAGTTTTTTTCCATTAAATGGAATTTGTGAAGGTATTCGGAATCTTGGAACACGTAGTGTTTTCACAGAGACGCGAACTTTTGAGTTTTAAAATTTTATATATTGTATTGCCCTTCTTTCTTTTATTTATTTATTTATTCGGCTAATTCAAGGCAGCCATTTACGATATACAAAAAGGCTTAAAGTTACTTACCTTGTAGTTTCATTGCAAACTAATAATATCTAATAGTGTAATAACAATCTAATAAAATAATACTAATAGTAACAGCAGCAAACTTATAGTAATTTATATTGAACATTCATAGATACTCAATATCTATTGATATGATTACTTAACAGGAAAGTAGTATAATTTACCTTATAATGAGCTGATTATCGAAATTTTATTTAGCTTACCAGAAAACGACAAGAAATGATAATAATACAAGCAACGTAAAACGAGTTAAAAAGTTTATATAGAACAGTAAACTAATTGGGAGTATTAAAGTAATGCGTAGTATTAAAATTAACTTCGGTAAGTAAAAAGAGGTGACGAAGTTTCACAATTAATTAAATTAACCACAAAGGCAACTCCAAGTGCGAGTCTCCGCCATTAAAGAATCGGGAGATTACTCAATTTCAGACATTTACAAATGGGGCTCCACTCTAGTCCTCGTAAGGAAAGTATGAAAAACTTTTTTCATACAGATTTTAACAGATCAATATCATATTCATAGCTTGGACAGCGCACTATTGGGTCATATTCTAGAATTGGCCTACCCGACGCCATGAATATGCTTCTTTAATATAATAGTCACCAAATTCACGAGACCAGCTTTTGGTGAAACCCAGTATAAATCTATCTTTATTTATAATAAAATGTATACGGAGATTGAAGAGCGTTTGGGGATAAAAAACTATACCCATATCTGTAAAATACGCAATACCCTCCATTATCTGTCTATGTGCATTGTATGTGGTCTTTGTAGGCGAACTTATACGAAATGACAATTTCTTACTTTTATTTAGATTAAGAGACATGTGATTTACTCTGTTCTATTTTGTTTATATTGCATATATTGTTGTACTATACTAAAAAACAAAGCAACATAAAGATATCTGCGAACCAAAAAAACAAAAAGAAAAATGAAAAAGCAATAAACGGTTATATTCACGAATTTACAAGCACGTTATTTACTCGCTCGCATTAATTACTCACTTTAACAATCACTTTGAATTAGTTGCGTTACAAATTAATACCTTCAATAAAAATTATATGGCTGTCATGATTGGGCTTCAATTGAAACTTGAAGGCATCTTTCAGGTCATATATTACATACGATTAGTAGGCATAACCGCAGCATCGTGTTAAATCAATTTTGTTGTACTTGAGAAACTAAATTTTCAAGAATTATAACGAGAGTCCGAATTGTTAAATTGTTTAATATTAAATTATAGTTACCTACGGTAATTCAAAGCATGATCACAGTTAACAATGTCTTTTCCTCAAGCAACATACTAAGAGCTTAAATGCTGTTAACCAACGAATTTCAATTATATAACTGCAAGCAAACCTCCCGAAAGCGGTTTTAGGAATTTGCTTTAGTTTTTACGCTCCCCCCAACAAATTATGTTTTCATTTTACGTGTTTTTCCACTTTTACTAAAACAAAAAAAAAAAACACAAATCCTTTCAAAAATCCATTTAGTTTAACTATAATGTACCACGACGTCAAGCCTAAAATATTTTTTTGCTGACAAACAGTTGTTGCAGAATTGGAATGGATTAGGCTTATTTATATACTATTACATACCAAAGCACACATGTATTTAGAAAAATTTGTGATCGTTTCCATAGTCCGACAGGCCTATAAAATTAAGTTCATCGAAAGAAAAAAGCCCTGGTCGCTTTTATAGTTTGTTGTGTCTTGTTACATAGCTTTATTTGCGTTGTTGATTTTACATTCGAATAATAATTGATTGCTTAAGCATTCAGTAACCCATTTACCAGTTAGTAACAGCAGATATCTTCATTTCAGCAGGAAGAACGTAACATGTGCAATAAAACTGAAAAGAATCCATTGTACATAAAAAATTATAACAAGCACCCGTTTCGCTATCGGCTGAAAACATAGTATCTTACACAAAATCCACATTAGAAAGATAAAATTACTATTAAACGACCTGTAGTTTTCTTGGGCAGGATCAGAGGGTCTTACCTCCAAAATTAACTAAGAAAGTGAACATTATTTCAAAGTAAAAATGCCTTCAATAGTTTTCTCTTTTCTTTCGAATTCTTGCTGTATAGAAGCCATACTTTATAGCAATCATCCACACAAATCGCAATACATTCGTTATTTAAGACATAAAACTATTGATTATCCCATAAAATGAACTCATTCCTATAAAATGTATATATTATTGGTTGATTTAGTTCATCTGCCCTTTCACCCAAGGGTTTTCTGTTGTTGGCATCCACACGGACTAAAGTCAGAATCAAAAGTTAAATCAACTTTAAATTTTGTTAGTAGTAAATCAAATTTTGATAATTCTATCTTTATTTGCCAGTAGAAGATCATAGTAGTTGGTGAGTACGACGCTATAGTCAATTATAATGGTATTGCAAAAGAGGTTGCTGTTGCAATATTACATATGACAAGTCCTCCGCTCTTTGGTCCCTCGTTTCTAAGAGATTTTCATTTTGAATTACGTAAACGAAATCGCGTTATAATAGCATTATACATACATCATTAATAAATTTAAAGCTCGATTCAGCCAAGTATTGAATGGTCCATTAAGCACTTACAATAGTACCAGAATTGCAATAAACGTTGATCAAAGTGCTAAATCCATTTGCTTCAAGCCCAAACCCTACCCACTCGCTTGAAAAGCAAAACGAAAAGAAAAGCTAAATTTATTATGCCTTCTAGAACGAGTAGATACATCGGGGTACCAGTTTTGAAAGAAAATGGAGACATTCGCATATGTGAGGACTATAAAATCACCATCAACAAACATTTGGTGGACTTCGATTATCCGCTGGCACGTATTGATGAAATATTACCATCCTTAGGAGACGTTACAATCTTTACCAAACTTGGTCTATGTAATGCGTACAATCAACTTGATTTAGATGATAAACCTCAATTGCTTTGCCATTAGAAAATACATATAGACACACTAACAGTAAAACGCCTACAGTTTGGTGCTAAAACTGCGACAGTCATATTTCAAGAAACAATGAAAAATTTGCTACGTGATATTTCCAATGTTCTTGTTAATCAAGATGATGTAATAGTTTGGGGAAAGGATTTGAGATAACATGTTAAATCATTAAATGTGGTTTTACAAAAGTGGCAGACTAGTCGTCTTAAACTAAATGAAAAAAAGTACTCATTCTTTCAATCTGAAATATCATATTTCGGGTTTACTATTGACCGTAATGAATTGAAAACGGTTATCGATCATATTTCAACCATGACAAGCGCATGTATTGCAACAAAAATATATTAGAATTAAGAATTTTCACCGCATTTTCCAATTTTTATTTCAAATTTATACAAAATATTGCTCAGAAGATAAGTCTACACATTATTACAAAATAACATACAATTTTGATAAAATACACGATGTCAAGAGGCTTATGATCAAATCCGATATGTTCTCAAATCAAGTATTGATTCATTATAACCCAAAATTGCTAATAATATTAACAACTGATGCTTCATACAATGCAGTACCAGCACTTTTTACTCACAAAATAGGTGATGATCTTAAATCTATATATTTTATATATATAACTTTAACTAAAAGTAAAAAAAATTATCGTAATTTCGAAAAAGAAGCGTTGGCGATTGCCTTTCATGGTTGAAAATTTAAACAATATTGATTAGGCAATCAGCAGTTGAGAGCTGACCATAAACCATTAATCTGCACCTTTAGTGAAAAGAAAGGATTACCAATAATGGCTTCAGCACGCTTGCAGACATGGACATTAATATTATCCCGCTTCTATTATGCTCAGATAGTTTATCTCGCATGACATAAAAAAATGTTGATGGTTACTAGAAGAGAACATATGCCAATCTAATTGAAAGTGAAAATTATATTTGAATTTTAAGGATATTGCACGTGAAACTCGTACAGACCCGTAAACGTTGCCAAGAGCTAGAAATCAGTCCAGAGAAGAGTTCACTTATCGCTTGAATGTCTTATAGTAAAACGTGGAACAGAGTACACATTAATTATACGGATGCAATTAATAACAATAAATTTTTATTTTTTTACTCTTGTTCAAAATGGTTTGAAGTACCTCGCACAAAAAATATTACTTCAAGCTTCATAGTCGTTAAATTACGCGAATTACGCCATATGCGAACTATGCGATAATGGACTACATTTACGTCAACTCAATTTCAAAAATTTTTAGCGATCGATTTAATTGAACCTATATTTACCACTCCTGTATATCCAGCAACCAATGGACAAGCTGAAAACTTTGTGAAAACTTTCAAGAATTGTATTCTTCAGCATATTAAACCAAATGTGATAAAGAAAGAACGATTTAAAAATTTTTCAATCGCACACATTGTGTCACAGGATAATCTCCATCCGAAATCGTGTCAGATATGTCTATCTGGCAATGCCTTCATATTAAATTGCTAAATATTGTATATGCCAATTCTTACACATGTATAGATATAATAAAATGAAAACTATTGAATTAATATGACACACGTGTTTCTTGCACTCGGTTCATTAGAGTGATACACAAAGTAAGTAGTAATCGCAAAAACGAAAAATTCTTCTTGTGTTCCGTAAATTAGCTATCTTAGCCCAAACACCAAGCTGCTGACGTTGTGTCTAAGATCCATTTTCTTCGTGTCTTTTTAGGGTCGTTGTACTTCGTAAATTGTTCGGCATGTTCCTAACAGCGGCATTACTCAGGGCTTTCCAGATGGTTCGCTTCCAAAAAGTTGATAGATAAATAAAAGACTTGGGCCTTCGCGTTTTTGTGTAAATATTTATGTATTTTTACTTCTCGGAAACAATTACTATTGTAGATTTATGCGGCAAGGACGAAAAAAAACCTTGCACAGCAATGTGGTGGCTCGCAACCCGATAATTACTGTTGTCAATTTATTTCTGCGTAGTTTTACTTTGTTAAATTTAACTTAACTTAACGCGTTGCGCGTTTGCTGCGATTCTGCAAAACATAGCAGCCAAGGTTATGATCCAATGAGGTCATTTATTAGTCCTTAAATATCTGTTCAGCCGGATCGATTACGCCTAACCGTCCAAAAAGTTATTCAGGAACAGCGTATATGTTAAGCCTGCCATCTCCTACCCGTAAAGTCAAGTAATCCTATCAGCAGTTCAGGGATAGCGGCCATCCATATTCGTAAGGAGAGAGGAAAGAAAATATTAGTCAATCACATACTTATCTCTTTAGCTGCCATAACACAACTGAAAGATCGAGTGTGTTCTGCAAAGCACTTTTATAGCTGCCATTTCTTGTACCCTTACAGTGTGGCTTAAAGCTATGCTCGTGCCTTTTAGAAGCATACGCCTATTATAGTTACAATTTAGTTTATGGCCAATGTAAGTGTATGAGTGAGAAACAGGTTTTGATGAAATCAATGTGTGGACATATTTACTAAGAGCTAAGTTCACGTTATGTATATGTACGGTGTGGATATACTGGTTTTATCAATGAAAAATTATATATATACAAGCATGTACAGTTAATACGCAATTTTTGGAAGGTTTCAGAAATATAATCATATGTATTGGAATGTAAGCACATCAGTCAAGCAGTCAACAATAGGAACCATGCAATATATTAGTTTAGCACACAAGCATATGATAATAATTCAATTAGTACAGAGAACAATTGCATGTTGACGCATGTTAGCAGATATATGCAAATAAGTATATGTACTTTAGCAATATGGTTGCTTTAGTTGGTGACAAAAATAAATGCATGACAAAGTCTAACAGTTAAGTTGTAATCAGTAAGAGCAACTCTATATTTTGCTTTACCATATGGGCGAAACTGTTATTGATTCAATGTGTATGTGAAAACTAGTGTATGCCTAGGTATAAGATTATAAGTGTATGCATAAAGGAGATTGACCAAGCAATATACATGAAAATGGAAAAGTATATCGTTTTAATGATTGAATGTATATTTTTGTACAGAAATAAGGGTAGGTTTAAGCATATTGATAAGAATAAGAATATTTCTAAAATATGAGAAGATATTATATTAACTCTCACCACAAGATCATTAAATATATATGTATATAATATTTTTCTCAATAGCGTGCATGTTGCTGAAAATTAGGTGCATGTTTATAGAAAAAAAAAAAGAAACATGTTTTTAATAACCAAAATGTATCTTTATAAGAAGATATAGCAATTACAGGGAATTTAAGGCACAATTAATGTATATTGCAAAAGAAATGTGTAGTAATATATAATGATAAGAATCAAATCGTATGCTTGTACCCATAACTATAAGCCAGCATTCCTTCGCATAACCTTTCCGCTGAGTGTGGTTGACTGCTGCGTTTGCCATGGAAACTCCTTCTTGTATAACACGAAACTCCCCTTCCGGTTTCCTTCGTAAACCAAACTCCATATCTCACAGTTCCACCAATAAACGAGTTTACGAAATGGTAGTTTCTTAGGCCTCTTCGTGGAAATACCACACCCCTCTTCAATTTTTTAGATCATGGTCGTTACAATTTCGTTTTATTAATACCAACCTTCTCCTGGCTTTTCTTTTTTATTTTCAGAAGCGACACCCAACAGCCCCAGCAGAATGTAAAGCGCACATGTGAAATAATAAAGACCCGATAAATATTCCGTCTTTTGTGTATCTTGTTAAACTTTGCGTGCCACCAGTTTTTCAGTTTTGCGAAAATTTTCCGCACTTTTCTGATGATAAGGACTATCTGGTTACACGTTTTCATTCATTTCATTTCAATTCATTACGAACTCGTGATACACTTAAAACCACTTCCTTCCTCTACGAACTCAACTCGACTATTATTCATATTTGAGATATATGTGATATATGCGATTCAGAGCTACCAAAGTACCAAACACAAACTAGCAAAGTGTATTAAAACATTCGATCTAAATTGAACAAAATTTTTCTTCCTTTTTAGGCTACATAATAAATTATTCTGATTTGTTAAGTCTGCTCGAACAAACATTATAATCAAGCATTCGTATGTTGTAGCGTACACGCAATATAATAATTTACATAGCTCCGGCGCTAATAGCAAGAAGGTCGCAATCCTCAGGGAAGGGTTAAACGTGTTCTCATCCAATTGGCATTGAAATTGAAATATGCCACGATATCGACTCTTTTATTTAATGTGTGCAATGTCTTCTCTATTTTTGACATTTGCCCACACAATATTGCTCGGAAATCGACAAATTAACAAACTTGCCAGAAAACCCTAATGGGCAATAACCCGTCCAGGAAGGAGACCATCATCAACGTGTCAGAGCAAAATAACCTAGCAGAAGATATGATCATTACAATTGTTATAATTACTACAGTTTATATCGTACATAAATTAAATAACTATTTCATAAGCTACGCAGCAAAAACAAATTATAGTCAACAATATATATTATAAATACAGTAAAACCGTGGAACAATTGTATGGAAAGAATAAAAAACATAATCGTAAGCGTAGATAGCATAACCACTAATTCCATAAAGCAAAATAATAGAGAATAGAGAATGTGGTTGCATGTATTCAGACCATTTCTTCACTTGAAGAAGGAATTTATTTATTGAGCAAAATAGGTACATATTAACCAAAATGTATTCTATCATTTTCTAAAGCTTTTTATCATTGTTGCGGCAACATGACGGTACCTTGTCGAAGGAACAATAGTGGTTTGGCATCGGTCCAATCATCGGCCCATTTTCGCATTTCTTCAGCATTTCGAAACCGCGTGTCAGCGGACCAATGCCATATCAATCTGAACAACTTATCATTAGAAGGCGCTACGTCTGGTGCGTACGCTAACTGCGGCAAAACTTCCTTTTCGAGCTGTAGCAGTGTATCCTTGACAACTCTTGCAACATGTAGCCGATCGTTTTTGTCTGTTAACCGCTGTTGCTGGTCTTTTTTGCAGCGATACATCGTTCAATTTGTTCATTTGACGTCGGTAGACATCTGCAGATCCACTTTTCATCGCCAGTCACAATACGCCACAGAAAACGATTGTTTTTTTTTGCCTGGCAAACCGCGGTATTGAAACGGTTCGAAATGGCATTTTCAGTCGATTGGTGTGGCAGCCATGGTACCTCGGTTTGGATTTTTCCCATTGAAAACAGTTAATTCATCAACTGCTAAGCTTTTCGAAGTTCTTTGAGAGTTTGAACTGAGTTTTCGTACAATAAGCCTTGCAATTCATTGCCTTCGACCTTTTTTATCCTCCACACCTTTTAAACCCTTGAAACCATTTAGATATGATTTAGATCTCCTTAGGCTTCTAAAAGTTTGATGGGCTTCAGCAGCACATTTTCAAACCAAACAACGAAAGTAATGAGTGTCAATAATGCAGTTTTGAACGGTTCAAGATTAGCGTCTGTATACCCTGAATAAGTCAATAATAATAAATGCAAATATGTCATTTTATGTACAGAAAGATCAAAAACACCGAATTTAACCGTTGCGTACATTGACACTCGGCATTACTGTGTTATCTTTAACAATAGATATCGCTGGTCAAATTACGTGCAAGCGTCTATTACAAATGATTTACGGGAAATTTTGTTTATAGTGTTTCTTTTAGTCTTCTGACTTTGTCTTCCGCAAATATTCCGCTTATATACCCCTTTACAAACAAATTATCAATACCTTACTTCATGGCAAGATGTTTGTGTTAATCGCTTATTCTGCTAAATTTTCTGCTAATCCTTGTTAATCTTTTCGACAATCGTCAGCTGCATGAGGCAGGTAAAACCTTACGAATGTGTATTTGGTTTTGCATTTCCCGGCACGCAAACAGCAATTCTATCGATTCCGACAAAAAGTGCCAGGATATTACTGGAAGTTAGCAAAATTAAAATTGGGTGGGTAGTAAGCAGATTCAGAGGGAATGCTGCGGATATATGAAGGTGTGCCACGGTGTTGGGAATTCGAAAGAAGAGAAATACAGAAACATGTGCTCCGGAAAGTCCAGGGAAAAACGCCATCAATTTAGAGACTATATTAAAATTTCGTGCCTATTCCCTTGCTTGCAGAGGTCGGAAGTCGGTGATGAAATCAACTAAATCTCAATCATTGCGGGACAATATGAGAGTTACTTACCAAAAGCACTAGAGATCTAGTCATTCATGTTGCAATCGTAAACAAACCATATTACGTAAAGTAGGAAGCGAACTGGATACAGAAAACGTCGCGCAGGACTATAATTTGGCAAGGCAGTCAATAACCTTGATGCATGCGATTTATCTCGGCAGGCGATTAATTTCTCTACGAAAAATTCATGGGAGATATTGGAACAGTGATTCACATGTATGGAAGAAATGAAACTCCACTATTATTCGCGCAAGGGCGATATAATGGGGCAGTCATTGGAAAAATCTAGAGGGAAGAGCGCTACTGGAAATAATATAATCCCCGATGTTGTCGTGATTAACATACAGACGCAGCACACTTTTAGTAGATATGGTTTTAGTTCGACTACAGATGACACGTTGAAAACGTCGCTTTGTCCAAACGAGGGACGTGAAATCTCAGGTAATATATCTATGCTCAGTGATCACGACCCCATAATTTACGAGTTACAATCCAACAAAAAGAGCAAGAGGCCTATACACCTCACTCAGGTATGAGTCCAGTACGCTTGATAAAGGACTACTGCAGTAGAAAAACATATAAATACCTGACTTTGCCAAAAACATATGGTGCCATATTACAACACACATTTAGCAAGAATGTGGCGGCTGAATAGCTTATGAACGTTCACCAAACAGCAGACACCAGAATATCGGTACACAGAAGATATAGTTGAATCACAAGGCCAATCCGATATAGCAAGAAGACTATTGGAAAGATTCAGACAAACACCTACATATCTTGATTATTAGCTACAGTATAAACAGAAAAAGACAACTTAAAGGAAGAAAAAATGTACTCTCGAAACTGCCGGGAGAGATAAGTAGCGATCGTTAAGGATTGGTTTATAAAATAGCAATGAAACCAGCCTACCTGCCCAAACTTGGACAAAAATACAATATGAGTTCCAAAAATAAATAATGGTTACCACAAACCAGATTCGCGATAACAACGCACCGGCCCCAGCAACACGCGCCAGAGCTAACTTTATAGAACCATTAAACACAAACTCTGCTATCAAACCCGAGTGGGCCAGCTGGTGATCCACCACTCTATGCAAAACGCAATAAAAAAAATGCAGAAATTACAGAGAAAAGGAATTTTCTACACTATTTCGGGCCATTGCCAGAATGATACGAAGTAGTTTTTATCTTGTGAATATCAAGTAGTTTTGTTAGTTCCATGGACAGGGTTGATGTGTACTATGTTTCCTGATCACCTGCGATTGTGTGTGGTACGCCAAAACGTAAAAAGTAATTGTTTACAACAATGTTTGTGATAACATTTGCAGAGGTTTCTCAGTGTTTTCCTGTATTGTGAGATTTTCGATTTTTCGTTTGGAATGCATTGGCTTGATCATAAGTTAATTTCTTTTGTCACGCCTGGCCAAAACTACTTATCACTTATTAACTTCTTCTCACTCTCTATCCCGGACGTAAAATACCACGAAATTTCCTGAATATCGCTTTTCTTAGACTTGCTAGGACAATACGTTTTGGTGCTGGACCTTATCGAATAACAGTAATACCGTGCATTATGCCCAGTTTGGGCCTCTATCTAACGAAAGCATTTGAGAGAGTTCCATACACCAAACTTATTAAAAAATTGTATGTCAAATTCAACTTTCCTCGGTGATCGTAAACAGTTTGTTTCTGTGAATGATTCTAACTTTCCCACAATTGACACTATGTCTGATCTACAGCAAGGTTCCATTTTGGCCCCCCGATGATCCTGGGGATTTGGCTGGTAATGATTGCGCTTTTTTTGCGTATGCAGATGATATCTTTCTACTTTATAATTTCTGCAAATAACTTGCATTCGTTGGAAAACAATATTAACTGGATGATAGAAGCCATGCTTTGCATTAACTCCAGCAACACCAAAGTCTTATTCTTCAACTCTCCCTATGCTGAGTCATTCAACTTAAATATAGAAATACCTGGCTATCCCATTGATCTTGTAGATTCAATATAATATCTTGGGGTAACCCTTGATCGCAAACTCAACTTTGGCCCGCACATTAGCAATGTCTCTGCTAAAGTTTGTCTTACGCTGTATAATGTAAATCTATATCTGCCTCTAAAGGTTAAGCATACCCTTACGTATTCCTTCCTCATGATGCATGTCATTGTATTGAAGTCTCTTCTGTGCTCAATGTATAGTTGAAATAGGCTTCAAAGTATTGTTAGCCATATAACACATTTTGTTTACAGCGTTTAACTTAGAGACCACATCTCCCCCTTCGTTCATGCTTTTTTAAATATCTCTTTTTCCCGATCATCTAAAATTCAGGTCGTTTATCTACTTCTACAAAATCATTCAAACTCGATCTCCAAGTTTTTTAGACTACAATTCTCTAGATCGAATAGAAACCCTTTCATATTAATACCAAGTTTGTTTAACTCATCAACCGAACGATCTTTTATTGTTCATGTTGCTAGATATCTTGCCACTAAGTCTGAAAACTTGCGATTATTCTTTAGATACGTTTAGAAGAAAGTTGACTGCACTGCTAATTTGTATTGTATATTTTGTTGCTGGTAGGAATTGATGAGTTTATGGGTCAAGACACTAGCAGCCATCTAGCTGACTTGTATACTCACTTACGTCATAGTTTCTTTTTGCACTTGAAATATATCTACGTAACTAAGTAACAGGCCTACGGCTTTGTAGTTACTTAATAAATGAATAAATGAACTGAAACGAAAATATCTGAGAAGTTTGATTGTCAAGTATATTGCAAGCAACTCTTGATCGAACGTGTTGTACTTGGTTTCAGAGAGACTTAATTTTGTAGAGGTAAATGCTATTGGCTCTGTTTTACTACAATGGGTTTGCCCCAATACACCTCCAGAAGCTATGTTTGTCACGTCAACTGTAAGACTTAACTTTGTTTCATTATTAAAATGAGTTAATAGAACACTTGAAGCAAAACTCTACTTGATCTTTTCAAATGCTTCTGCTGCTATGTCATTCGATTGACAATTTTGTGTTTTCTTTTTATTAGCATCGTTTATGATATTGCTATAATTTTTTCTTCAGATGTATATCTCTTCCGGATATGTTGTGTTTCAAGAAGTGTCTACGCTACTTGTCTCAAAAATGGATTTATTTGCCTTTATGATTGAATTTCTCCAATCTTGCAAACACGATTGTGAGGCGAAAAAGTAATCTCATCCATTAAATACATCATCTACGAATCTTTGAAATGTTTGCAAAGAATTTCTAGGTTCAAGCGGCATTAGTACGAATTCATACATTCCGACCGGTGTTGTGATTGTTCTTCTAAGCATGTTTCCTTTTGTCGTTGAAAACTGGTGGTCCGCTTTAACGAGATTGGGTAGCTATCTGGAACTGTTATTACATATAGACCTCTGTAAACATCGTAATGGCATGAATCACTGTGATGCTTCTTCACTACAAGATGTAGGAGGTGTTGGCAAACGAGAAGGTTTACAATACAAATAGTCGACCTAATCAAATATTTAAATTCTACTTTGGGGATATGATTACTGACGTCTGAACTTGAAAAACGGAAGTAGCCAATGTTTGTAACCAATCTGCGGGAAATTTTGTGCTTGGCCTGGACTGGAATGGTCACCTGAGCTGCAATAATCAGGTTCTTGTGTTAAACTTAAAGATTCTTTAAGTAATCTGCAATATTGATTTTCTATTCTAAAAAGTTTTGGTGAGGAAGTATTAGCGTGTTCATGGGCAAGCTTGTCAATGGACCAACGAATTTTTTCCGTTTAATGTCCCCCATTAATCTAAATTTCCCTAAAAAACCCGGTTCAATAATGAGTTAATTATAATCATAATAAATATGAAAGGGAGAGTTTTATGTAGACCAAGGCTGACATTAAGCCATTTTATGAGTATGTTTTACTCGTTGATCCATTAGTTGCAACTAGAGTAATATCGGACGATATGGACCTGGTGGTATTCCTTCATGTATACTCAAGCCGTGCTCTGAGGAATTACGCCGTGATGTCTCAAAAATGTTGTAATGGAGGATGTCTCTAATGATCCCCTCTGTCTGTCTGAATATCGAACTACTGTTTTTTAGGGCTACTCTTAACCGCCACCTGAAGTCGATCGGAGGTTGTAGAGAGTGACGCATGTATCATTACTGAGTTAGCTATTTCAGAGATATGGGGGTTTTAAATTTTTGTTCCACGAACTTTCCACAGAAATTACACATAGGTTACATCTAAAAGAAATACACGGGTTTTACGCTGTTAGGAACAAACGCACCTATGAAACCTACCGAACGGGCAGGTCATAATCCCTTGGCCAATCTATGCCGTACCCTACTTAAAGTCTCCTTCGGCCCTTGATTTGCAGTGGAAGACGCCGAATTTGGATCCCACGACCATCTAATCTGCTTTCCTCTCACAAAAAAATTACCCTTACAACATTTACACATATATACATATTTGCTTTTTTTGGTTTTAATTCATATTTATTTTAATAGCAAAAACCTTATCAATATCTCTACATTAATTAAAAGAAGACGTGATAAATAATTTGTAAGTATATATGTATGATTACTTAAATTATGTTATATGTTATAAGCCGGCTGCTTGCTGCTGCAGATGATAAGATTGATAGTAAAGATAACGAAGTTATTGATGAGGTTGATGACGTAACGAAGACTAGAACTTAGTATTGCTATTGTTTACTTTAAATATTTCGTAACCTCAAAAATTCAGCACGAACAATTCCTGACAAACTCATTGTTTTCCTTCAAGTTTACTCTTATTACTCTTTTCTTTATTCTCTGCGGTTTTAATATGCCGGTTGCGAAGAGATCGGGTTTCTATGGCAATGGCGAAAATGGTGTTGCAGGATATTTTTCAAGCACTTGCTGTTGTTTATAGGTTATTTGCCCTTTTCTTTTACATGCATTTCTCTGCTTTGCTCACCTGCGCACATATTATGTAAGCACAACTTTCGTGTACACATATACACATATTCATCTATATTTATGTATACATATATATGTATACAACTGTATATATAAATATTTTTCTAATATTTTTACACATTTATTTTAATATTCCAATTTTTCTTCGCTATACATATGAAAAATTCGTCTGCCTTTAATTCTTAATTTTGCGACGAATTTTTTTTTATAACTGAGAAATAAATTTTCTTATTTATATCAGTCGCCTGAATAATGCAAATATCTCTAAGCAAATATCTATCATGCACTTTTTCCATGATTTTTTTAACAACAATTTCACTGATTTTTGCATGTATTTTCCCACGTGTTCTAAAACTAGCTACCCTGTTTTTCTTTATTTTTTCTCCTCAAACGTCATGCTAAACATCAATCATCTCTCTACGAGTGAGATTAACAACCCGATCTTCTGCAAGGTTGTATTTGTAGCAAATATTACAAAAGCTTAAAACCAGTATTACAAATGACAGTTCTTCTCCCTTGCTTGGAATTCCACACCTTTTCACACTTTTTTGCTTTGGGATTTCGAGATTGTCTATAATTTTGATATTCCCTATTATCCATTCGTTTTTTAATCGCGTCTACCTCGGTATGTTGTTTATGAAATATCTCGCATATTGTTGTTACAATTGTTATGAGATCCTGTAATATATGCGTTGTTTATGTTTGAACGTGTATGAGGTGATGTGTTTATTATGTTTTTGGAGGGAAAGTTCTCAAGTTTTTTTAAATATATTTTTAAATACTACAATTTTCTATACAATGTAATTAATTAAAGTATTGTTTAGCAAAATTTTTGAACTCTTTTTTTATTTAAAAATGTTTGTGTAAACTTGGAATAGTTTTCTTTTTTTTTCTTCTCTTATTTTTAAGTTAATACTACTAACAAACTTATCATCGTCATTGACATTGTTGAAACGGTTCGTATTGCTGTTGTTTTTCTTCTAAGACCGTTTGGACTTCCACTTTCCACAATTTATGCCAATTCCGCAGTTGTTGTCGATACGGAATTCAAATATATTTATTTTTCTTTTTTTTTGCTTCTTAGAGAAAATGGATTAGGCCTGTATGTATCGATTTAGACCCGTAATCCAATAACATAAAAAGCGACGCGTAGGTGATATGAATCCGATTTTATGGTACGTGAGTGACACGTTTTTTAGAGTGATTTTTTAGTTTGAAATTTTTTTTTTTTAATTAATTTTTGGTGATACTTATGTTTGTTAGATGAGCGACGTTGTGCACCGCAACCATTCCCAAAGTCTTCAGTACGGTGTGGTTCGGTCGGTATTCCGGCAGATAGCGCCGGAGAAATAAAAGTATAGGCGATCTGTGTTAGCGGACAAAGTTATGAGTAAAGAAAGTTTAGAAAGAAAAATCAGCTGATTTGATAAAAGCAGTTAGTTGCTTCAAATACCTAAAGTTTCCAGCACGAAATATTTCATATAAGTGGTTGTACAGGCTAAAAATAATGAAAGACTATCTGGGGATGTCAAATTTCCTGCATTCAAAGAGTTCGGCAGACTCGGTGATGTTACATTCTTCACAAAAATCAGTGGAGAAGGCTTTTATCATTTTAAAATATACCTATACACATAAGTCTACGAAGTACTTTAAATTTCCATGTTGTAAATTTTCCTTCTGGTAGAAGTCTGGGTGTAAAGAAAGGGTAGATTCTGTAAAAAAGCCGATTGCTTTTTTCTCTAGCTAAGGCATGATATTCATCCTTCCATTCTTTTACGGTGAGTTTTTTGATTACGAGGAGAGCTTCGCTGGGAAGGTAGTTTATAGATAAGACCATGTCGTCAAGCCGAGCTTCACGTGCATAAAAGTCAGCTTTTTCGTTGATGCCGAAACCACAGTGACCTGGGATCTAGATGAGGTGGCATTTTTCAATGCTTGGATCTTTTAAGAGGTCGTAAATGTCAAACACGTACATGTTATATGGGTCTTTATTCTTGATTAACGACAAAGCCGATTTCCTGTCAGAGAAACATACAAATTTTTTCAGTTTATTCTCAATTGCGAAGAGGATCGCCTGCCTAATGGCCAGAAGTTCAATGAACGTGGATGATAGTTCCTGCAGAACTTTGAATTTTCCTAAAAGTAAATTTGGATATTCTATGATTGAGAAACTAGGAATGTCCGAATTGACAGATCCATCCGTTGCGTATATTTTGAAGTTGTTTTCGACGAAGTAGTTGAGTTTTTGCAGACATGCAGTTCGAAGACAAGACTTTGTCCGATTTTTTTTAGAATTTGTGATTGAATTAAGAAGGTTTAATTTCAATACGCACTTATCGTGAATAATATTATTCCAAGAGGGCATTGAGTTGACTTTATTGAAGATGTTACTGAATTTTTTGAAACAATTAGAGTAACTACTGAAGGCGTCATTATGTTTGGAGACAACTTTGTCTAAAAAAGCAGGTTTAAAGATTTTTACCTTGAGGAGTTCTTTTGCAGTTACAAGAAAAATTCTCTTGGCTGCTGGGAGTTCATGTAAGATAGAACATAGGATTGGTATTGGTGTCGAGGGGGACAAGCCAGTACAGCGTCTTAGAATTGAGTTTTGAAAGGTTTGTATCTTTTTGATTGTGTAGGCAGGAACATTGCATGATGTGGAGTAAGAGTATTCGATTTTTGATTGAACAATAGATTTGTAAACATTTAAAGCTTTTCTAGGTGGGAGTCCATTGTGGAGGTTGGTTAAGAGTTTGATGACATTTGAGCCTGTGTGGCAGTTTTCGAGGTTATCTCTGTAATGCTCGTGAGTGGTCAAACTTGAGTTGATTATTCTGCCCAGAAAGTTGATAGAGGAGGATTTTCTGATTTTTATGCCGTTGACTGCGATGTAGAAAATTTTTTTGGGACCCTTAGCAAAGCGGATGAGTTTTAATTTTTCCGCGTTGAAGAGTAGATTTAGATCCGCACAAAGTCTATAAAAGAGATTGGCGCTAATGTTGAGATTATAGACTGCTTCTATTAAAGATTTTCCGGTAAAAATAATAAGGAAATTATCAGCATTTTGAAATACGTGGGTTGTATTGTCCTGTAATCGATGTAGTCCGGCTGTGTATAGATTGAAAAGAACTGGATTGAGACAACTGCCTTGAGGTAGGCCCCCACGAACTTCGACTGAGTTTGAGCCCATTACAAGAGTTCGCGATGTGAGGAAATTTAAAATCCACAGTTTACATTGTGACGGTATTTTAAAAACTGTTAGAATTTGACCTAGTTTCCCTAGATGGACATAGTCGTAAGCTTTATTGATGTCTAGGCCAAGCATAACTACCTGGTTTCCGTTCGCTTCCTCACTTGCAATTGTGAAAAGGACTTCATTTAGACACATGCCGGTGGAAATGTGGTTTTGATAGGCAAAGGATCTTGAGGGGAGCAGTTGCGAATTGTGCAGAAAGTTAGTGAGTGTTTCTTTAACCCTTTGGTTTGTAATTTTTAAAAGTACCGGCAGAAGAGATATTGGTCTGAAATTAGTGAAGTGTTCAAGATCTTTGCCAGGTTTAGGAATAGGTACTATTTTGATGGTACGCCAAACTGTGGGAAAAGAGATGGTCATCCAGCGATCATTTATTGCAAGTAGTACAGCATGAAGGTTTGGCACAGGAAGGACCTTTACCATATCATATTTGATTCCGTCATGCCCGGCTGCTGTGGATTTCTTTTTTGACTTATGGACGTGCATGAGTTCATCAAGTGAGAATGGAGAGAATTTATCTACCTGAGAGTTAAATGAGGGAACTTGGAGAACATTTATATAGGGAACTTGGGCTTTTAACCATTCTAAGTATATGTTGTTATTCTGGTCGTCCCAGATGACGTATTTGTATTTTATTTTGGTAGTACGATGTCCTTTTAAAAATTTCCAGAAAGATTTTGTGTTGCCGTTTGTGCAAAGTTCGAAATATTGGGGTATGTGAAAAATTTTTGTTTGGCCGTTTGCAATCTGCGGAATTGTGAAGTGAGCGATTCGTTCCACTACGCTTTTAATAAATAAGATTCGGATATTTGGATGTTTGATTTGATATTATATATTTCTCGTTGAAAGGAGCACTGGATGGACTTGAGGCTCAAGACATATATGCATGAGATTTTTCAGGAGTTTTTTCGTCGATATGAAATCATTTATCTTGGGAGCAACAATGAAAGTTGCGCTGAAGAAAATAGGAAGATGATGCCTGTTTCTAAGGTATAAATCTTTTTTGACCCCGTTTGAACGTGACATTGGTTGAGTTAGTGAACGTAAGATCTAAATTACTGCCATAACCGCTAGTGGTCGTAGGTTGGGGTATTATCATTTAGACAGTAGAAATTACTGAATTCCATGATTTCATACAAAGCTTCGCCTTTATTGTTTGACATAGAGTCACCAAAACAAGGGTATCTTGCATTAAAATCTCCTGCAATGATTACATTGTGGAAGCTATCGAGCATATCACGAAGGTGATTAATTTCATCCCGGAAGGATTGAATGGGGGTGCTGGGTTTGAAGTAGCACGCAGCAATGATAATGTTACGTTTTAGGGAAGAAATTTTGACAATTGCAATGTCAGCAAATGATTTGAAAGGGATTTGTTTGAAGGAGATGCCTTTTCTAGCGAGGATAGCAATATCTCTATTGCCGTCGCTTCTACATAGGTACGCGGAGTTATAATTTGGAATTTTGACTTCAGAAATGTTTTCGTCGGACAGAAAGATTTCGCTTAGTATGGCAAAGTCAGTGAGGCTGGAGTTAATAAAATAGTCCAGCGAGTGGGCTTTACGCCTGAAACTTTGTATGTTATATTGAATGAAAGAGGTCATTGAAGGATATTGAGGTTTGATACAACCAGCTCAAATGGACCTTGTTTTAAAAGCTCGAATGCTGATTTTAGGGTGGCTATTTTTTCCTGGATGGTTTGGAGATTTTCTTCGTGATGGGTGGTTGAGAGAATTTTGAAAATTCTGTCTAAAATCATTTCCATTTCTGTGGTTTTATAATTGTAGGTGAAAGTGTGCTTTTTAGCAGGAAGGGGAGCTTTTGCTTTGCTCCTGTGAGTTAAGGGCGTATTTGGAGAAGTTCTTTTCATGGGTTTGGGGATAAAAGTTTTATTTTTGACGACTGCATTGAAGTTTTTTCTAACTCTTATTTGTTTCTAGAGTTGGGTCCCTGATGTTATTGGGTGAGGAGCTGTTCTTCATTGCAGGGAAGTTTATATCGTAGTTCTCCAGTAAGTTGTAGGGGTTGTTTGAGAATTTTCTTTGTATTCCCTTAATTGTTAATATCTTTTTTAAGTCTTCCTCTTTTTTCCTTTTGGGAAATTCACGAAAAGTTACATTGTGGTCTTCCGATCCACAACCCAAACATTTGACTGAAAGACATGAGTGTGTATGGCAGGCATCTTCTTTACCTTCCTTACTTTCAGCCTTCCTTACTTTTACAGAAGTTTGCAACGTGGCCAAAGCGGCCCCAGTTGTGGCATAATTTGATAGAGGGAATGAAATAATCAACCGGGATGTTACAATAGTTAAATTTTATGGATTTGGGGATTAGTTTGCCTTTGAAGCCAATTTTAAGGCTGTTAGTTGGAATAAAATTTTTTTTCATTGATAGAGTCTCTTCTACGAAGTCTTGTAACTGACGGGATTTCGATGTCAGAGCTAGCTGACTTAAAGAAGTCCTCTTCCTTGATTGTGGGTGGGATCTTTTTCACGATGGCAAATTTTTCGGTGAACATTCTTGGGATGTAAGCCTTAACTGACTTAGTATGGAAGTCGTTATTTAGGACGAATTCGTTCGCATCGACTGCGGTGGCGAAGCTGAGTTTTGCTTCGCCATTACTGATGGTTTTTATATTGGTCAAGCCTTAAAGTTTGAGGTCTTTGATATGTTCAAAGAAGAATAGGCTAGAGTTTAGACGAAAAGGCTTGCCTGAGCTATTGAAATTTACCTCAATGAAAACGTAGGATTCGCCAGTTTCGTCATCACCGTAGAGATTTTGACTTGGTGGGTGGGAATTTTTTTCCGTAGAAGTTGTAAAAGGAGCAATCGGAGCGTTAGATGAGGCGGTGTTGACACCCACTGTCAGGTCTTTTATGGGTGAAATGTTTTTATCTATGATAGCTTTTCTTAAAAAATCCTTATCTATGATAATTTTTTTGGAATTATTGTTTTGGTTTAGAATTTTTCTTTTAACAGGAAATTCACTAGGATTAGTTCTCACAAAGTTTTCAAACTCTTCATTATCAGAAACCATTTTTGTAAGCGTCACCCCTTGTGGGGCGGGCGACTTTTAACTTTCGTGATGGATTATATGCAAAAGATACAGAAAAAACTGACTTACTGTGAAAAAGGAGAAATATGGAAATCAGCAGATACTGTTTAAACCGGCAGCGACAGGGAAGACAGAGAATGTAGTAGGTTAGGAATTCCACAAGAATCGCCGCCACTTGATGTCCAAGTATTTGTGAGGTGACAAGTTGAGTTTTGTTGGGATGATTATGAATACAGCAGGTGGTGCTGCGCACCCTGCGTAGAAGCAGGGAGAAGAGAGATTTCGAGGGTTTTGTTGATTCGTAAATCGCCGCAACAACACAATGTGTGTTTTTTACGAAGTAAGGTTAGAGACGACAGGTGTTGTTGCAATAACTGCGTAGAAGCAGAAAATTGTTGAGAATGTTTTCGGTTTTGTCCAAACGCCACAACTCGACTATGGAAGTCTTTAAACCGCTTGGAAGTTTTCGAAACAACAAAGTTTATGAGGGAAAAAGATTTTTTCTTTAATGAGTTTTAGAAATTTTCACAAAATTTTCCGCGCAGAAACAAGTCACGTGTTATTTCGTGCAGGGTTGCCAAAGTCACGAAATTCAAATAGACGTATAAATCGGTTGTCCTCTGTTTAAATTATTTATTTATTTATTTATTTGTTTATTCTACTTATACATGAAACTCAACTAAAACAAATGACAGTCGAGTTCAATTGACTCTTAAAGCAAATCTTAAATTAATTAATATTACAACTCAGTATAAGTATAATAAAACAAAAGAGAAGGAGAATAGAAAAAAGGGGATGTACACAAATAGCGCAGAGCCACACCCACAACCGGTACAGAACCAAATTGCAAATGAACCCGTAAGCCATCACAAACAAGCATAAGCTTAGCAACCGATAATAGTTAACAACAATTAATTTTCGAATCATAATGACTTTTTAGGGTTAAAAGCTAGTTTAAGTACGTGTGTTATGCAATGTTGCTTTAATGGACTTTAAAGAGTCCGATTATGAGAGTAAGTGATAGACGTCATTTAGGTTCTTGCAAACAGCTCTGAGTTCATAATTATATTTACATTGACTAAGCTTAACCAAGATAAAGTGCCTAGAGAAACGTTCAGGGAGATTAAAGCTTATTTCACCAAGTAATGAAGGCGAGCCAATAGCACTATTTATTACTTTGATTACTAAGGGCACGCCAAGAACAAATATACGTTTCTCAAGAGATGGTAAGGACAACAGAAGCAACCTATTTTAATAAGGGGGAACAAAGGCATTCGGGTCCTAACCCAAATTCCTAAGAGCAAACAGCAAAAATTGCTTTTGAACAGATTCAATTGAATCTACATAGCACCTATAGGAAGAACTCCACACAACAGAGGCATTCTTAAGCATAGGTCGAACCAAAAACATGTACAGCCTTTTCGTAATGTAAGGATCATCAAGCTCTTTGGACCGCCTCTTTACAAAACCAAGCGCGGATCTAGCTTTGCTTAACAAGAGCTCAATATGCAAGTTAAAACGTAACCTATGGTCAAAGAGAACGCCTAAGTCTGTGTACGAATCGACGCCCTCCAACTTGTGCGAATCTATAAAATAATGGGTTATGAATGACTTCCTTCTAGAGAAAGAAAGCTTCTTACATTTATTTAGGTTTAGAGTCATATGATTCAACGAGCACCACGCAACCAAATTATTCAGGTCAATTGGAAGTTGATGTGATTAAGGAAAAGGAAGAAAACAGTTTCACATCATCAGCATACATTAAGATCCGAGGGCAAATTAAATAAAATGGGTCCTAAGTGGCTCCTTTGAGGTACGCCTGACGTAACGGGGAATTCATATGAAGTAATGAAGTTAAACAAAACCCTGAATGACCTATTATGCAGATAAGAGCTTATCCATTTCCCTAAATGTGAAGGGAAGCCAGAGGCTTTGAGTTTAAAGATAAGTAATTTATGGTTAACTAAATCGAAAGCTTTGCTAAAATCAGTGTATACGACATCAGTGCAAAAGCCACTTGAAAAAGTCGATTTGATGGCAAAGGCCAGATGCTGAGTCACTATTCTCCCGAATTATTTAGGCAAGACTTGGCGATGCCTCTATATTTCTCAACAAGTTGTCTACTCCCACTTTAGGGAATAGAAATAAGAAAACTACTCTTCCAACACAAAGGGAAAACACCTAAGTTCAAGGACTGATTAAAAATCTTTGAGATAACACCACATAGCTATTATGTATTGCTTATTATGTTGTTCTGACGGCTTCCGATTGACTAAATGTGCTTTTAGCTTGTTTCGCCTGCAGTGCTGTTAATACATAATGTAACTTCATTATCACCAGCGATAAATCAAACGATGTAAAACCAAAATAAAATCCTGTATCAAAAATAATGCCGGTAATTGAACTCTGTTATTATATTACGCACATTTCTGCTATTATTCTGTGCTGTCCATTGGGCGTTGTGTGACGTCACTGCGAGCGTTACACATGTATTTTGTTGAAAACTAGTCGTCTTAATAACATTTTATCACGTCGCAATGTGGTGTCTGGTATCGTCTCCGTCGTGCAAATCCGATGTGAATTCCGTTTGTTCATGCTTCATTAATTTTTCAGACAGAACTCAGCACATTTCCAAAATATTTGGATTGTTCTTGTTTTGTCCTTTTTGATTTTGATTTAACAGAATTTAGCAAAAGACCGGTTTTATTCTTATTTTGTTAATTTTTCAATACCGTTTGCTTTTATTTTTTGCAGAATTGTCAGTTATATGTGCACATAACGTTTTTAAAGCGAAAAATCGATTTGTTACTAAAAAAGCTTTTTTTAGATCTGGCAACTTTAAATTATTGAAATTGAAAATTGGCACAAAACACAAAACCTCCAAAACTTAGGAATACAATATATTAGTGCAATCCTCCAAGCCCCTACAGACGTCTGTCCAAACTGATTGACCTCATTGCGATTGACAGGGCAGACCACTTGACCTGTTCTATAAAAGGTAGCATATCTTTAGTTGTTTTCCAACTCATCGCGTGTTGCATGAGATCGTATGCTACTGCCTAGCACTTCGCTTTCTTTACCCATGGAAAATTTGAACTTTAGCGAGAGATTTACATTCCCTTCTGCACCTACTTAACTGTCAAAATGAGAGGACGACTGCAAAGATTAAGGTAAAGGAAGTTAATCCGAATTTCGTGACCAACGACTTATGGGCACAATATAAACTTGGTATTTTGGAGAATCCGTGGCTTACAATGCGTTGAAAATCTCTGGAATGAAAACTTCTTTTGTATGGTGGTGTGTATTATTCCATATATGCATACCGACAAATGCCGAAAATGACTGTGCTATAGTAAAATGCAATGGCCCTAACGATCAATATTCTTCTAAATTTTTATCTCTTAAGCCACGTAATTTTTTCCGGTTCATCTGCAATTTCATGAAACCTGCGCAAATTAAAGGTGCGAGTAATTCAAAAGTACACCCTTTAGCGCGAATATAGGTTTTTAAAGTTTTTCGCAATTTCTGCATAGCATAAGCTTGTAAACTTTGCTAATTTTCCTATTAATTCTGCGATTGGCAAATAGATCGTTCATGAAGTTTAATAACTAATTTTATAATAATGACAATTCTTGTAAATGTGTTTGCAATACATTTCTTGCAAAAATTTTCTCACCGTTGATTTTTAAAGTTTATTTTTCCCTTTTGCCTAAGTAATGCTACAGATTATGGTTAACATTTAACATTGCATTCAATAGATATCTGCAAGAACTAGAAAAAGAACTCTCACACAATATAACAAAACAACAAAACAGTCTATTGGTCATACTTTAATGAAAAATGATTTGGATTTATTTTTTTTTCATTATTTTATTTAACAAACTACCACACCTAACCCAAATAATCTACCGCAGTTAAAACGACGGCGTGCCTATTGTCTACATACACATATACTTGTTATGCGGTCGCCACTTTGCATAAAGCAGTATATCGCTGTGCCGGTATATGCCCACATATAAAAGCAAAAATAACATTTATATAAGTTTGACAGTTAAATAGAACTATAAATAAATTTAAAATATCAGAAATACATTGTTTGCCGCCGCGTTTTAACTTTAAGCCAATCTCACCTCTTAACCAACGTAAAAATCACACGTTACACGTTAAAGTTTACTACAACGTGTTTACATATTTCACATTAAAATATCAAGAAATAAATTTGCGTCATTTGTAAAAAATTTTATACATCCACCCACACGACGCGACAAAGGTTGTCTGTCGGTTTACAGCATCCAGAAACATGCATCAGAGGATCTAGAAGATGTATGTGTTTTTATCCAATGTAAGATTTTGCGTAGATTTGCTCATGCTTGGTTTGCGATGTAGGAAACCTCATGATTGCAAAAATTGAGGTGGAACATTGGAAGTTGCTTAGTTGAAGGGAACTGATTAAAGGGGTTGCAATCACACTGATTTAAAATTTAATCTTCCCTACTTTCTATTTTCTAGTGTAAGCTCCCATATAAGCCAACTAACAGGTCTTTGAATAATACGTTGTAGTAATTACGCCCTAGACTACTTGCAATAAAAGGTGTACTAAGTATATACGGACGCCTATACCACGTCTATAAACGGCTTAAGATAGATCCACTTTCTATTATATAAATAGATATGTTCGTGGTCTAATGTTTTAAAATATTGTGACAACGTTTTGGTGCACACAAAAGGATTGGATCAGAGGGTTTTATAACCATTCCCCACATAACGTCTTCTTTTGAAAAAATTTGTATAGAAAAAGAATCGCAATCTTAAAAAATTCTATTTCGAAATAACAATAAACTAAAGTCAAAAATTTGAAATGAGATGGGCCGATGTTTTCAACTCCCTCTTATATAAGCGTTCCTACCAAAGGCAAGCCTGACAAAACGGTCTAATTTTTAATATTTCGCAGTCAGAATAGTATTTCGATATAGAAATCAACTGTAACATATGTAGACTACGCATGTGCTTTTTTACGACCGCATCTGTATACAGGTAGTCATAACAAGAAAGCCTTTTCATGTCAAAAAGGGCTAATTTTGAGCAATTTATAACAAAAATAACTGAAAATTGCATTAGACCAAAAACTGCAGGGTATATAATTACAGCCTTGTCCAACTATAATGCTCCTACTTTTTTTTTAAGATTTAAATGAGAATAGGAAAGGTATAGAGATCACTTTCTTTATTGCATAATTCGAAAGCACTTTATAAAGACATTCTCTTTGTAATAGAAGGGTTTTTACGAGCTGGTCACACCCCTTAAATACTTTTTTCTTGTTTCATCAAATGCCAGTAAACAAAGAGTTGATGCGTCAATTCCCAGTGTAGAGTATTTCACCACGTACGTATTGCAACAGTGAAAAGAAGAAGTAAAAACTTAATGGCACAAAGTCCTAAAGATATGGCAAATGCTAAAAGACTTGATACTCGAGCTAAGCTTTGATAAAACTAGTCGCAGGATGTTGTAAGTTTTCACGAAGAAATCGCGTAACATAAAGGCGCTAAAAATAAACGTCTTCACAAATTGAAATAGTACCTACAGGCTAAAAAGGCCCGCTTTCGCCTTCAAAGAGCAAATCTTGGAAGTTGGCTTTCGAAAAAATAGTGTGCATTATATATCCACGCACACTCCTTTCACACCAACGCTTGCTCGTCACTTATATATGTATTCTTTAACTTTAATATAAGGATGAATTAGTTCAGAAACTTTTTCATCTCTATGAAAAACGGAGAAATCGTGAGTGAGTCACCTTTAGATTTCATAATCAGAAAGAACTGTAATATGAAAAGTGCGGAACACACGTTCAATTTTTGGTCAGCAGTTTATAAAATCTTCACTTTTTATTTCGTCGAAGCGAAATTGGTAAAATCTCTTTTTTGTTGCAATAAAAGTCCCTGTTTCCATTAGTGGAGGCTTTGTTTTATATCAACATGAAGAATTTTATTTTCATTTCGAATTTCCTTTTTTCTTTTTATACCCTTCATTTGTGGTACAGCGGTTGTGCGCAGAAATGCTTAAGACAGACCCCCTTCTATTATACCAATCGATTTAGAAAGTGAATCTGAATTGCCTCCCCGTTTGTCCGTCCACGCTTCTGTCGGTCTGTCCATCTGACGCCTATTCATATATTTTTGTGTTCAACCTACAGGTTGCAATTTTTGAGATATTCTGACGAAACTTAAGACACTGACATGCTTTGGCCTAAGGACGCACACTATTAAAAATGGCTTCGATCAGACCAGTTTTGTGGCCACTTGTCATAAAACTTATTTCGAAAAGGCGGTTACATAAAAAAAATTGTAAACTTGCTCGACAAAAGCTGCTCAGTAGAAATATTTCGACCTACTAAATCCATGTGCAAATTTAGGATCGGATGAAACAATTTCTTCAATCCCCTTCTATACAACCTATAAGAGCTTTCTTCAAATTGTCCTTGGAACTCTTGGTGTGCTGGCGAATTTCCCTATCGAGATAGCTCAACAAATTCTCGATAAGGCTTCTACCTGGACGCTGGGCTTGTGTGTCCACGACATACAAACAATTGTATAACAACCAGTATCGGATCGCACATTGTAAGCCTTATGCTTAGCGTCACTGGCTTGCTAAAAATAAAAGTATTTATCAAGAGCAATTTTTTTCTTGCGAACGAGCAGACATTCTTTCAAAACATTAAGGTGCACATGCTGATCCCTAATGCCCTCAACAAAATCCAATACACCATGCCCATACACCATGCCATAACGACCCACCTCCGTGTTTCACTGTTGGCTTGATATTTTTGACAAGGAACGCTTCATTTAACCTCTATACATAGGGCTTGCTATCTGAGCCAAACCGGTTGAACTTGCTTTCATCAGTGAATAGCACGTTCTTCCTAAGTGACAAATTACTCCACTGGTGTTCCCTAAAGAATCGGATCCTTGCTTTTTGATTTCTTTTGTTGATAAGTGGTTTATGCTTTGCTCTTCTGCCAATGAAATCAGCCCTGTTATTTTGATAGTTCTTATTGTTTGTGGCCACCACTTTTTTTCCAAATCCCTTTCGGCCATTTCTGCGAGTTTCGGCGCACTTAAAAATGGATCCGTTTTGACTTACCGTAGAATGTATTACTCATCACTCAGGGAAAAAATTTTGTTGCTGGCTACTTTTGATTTATTTACATCCCTTTTTTCAGGTTTGTTTTGCTTTATTATAAACTGGATAGCTGATTTACTAACTCGGATATCTCCCGAAACTTGTTTTTTTCAAATGATGCTGAATTATTAATTTTCTTATTTCAACACTCGCTTGTACTCTTTGTTTTCTCGATTTGTGTTTCTATTATCTTTGTTTAACAAGCGACACAATCGATAT
Organism: Glossina pallidipes; assembly: GCA_000688715.1. NCBI lineage: Eukaryota > Metazoa > Arthropoda > Insecta > Diptera > Glossinidae > Glossina > Glossina pallidipes. Next base: position 143,063 of record KK500059.1, read on the forward strand.
TTAAAAATTAGGCAAAGAAATTTAATTTTATGGACTCCCCAAATATTTTTCGCGAAAATCCTGAATTAACAACAGTTTTGCTAAGAGACCAAAACTGTACGACTTTGGCTTTTGTGTTGAAATTCACTGCTTTTTAAAATATTTATCTTTATTTATTAAAAGTTTAAAATTTCCCCATTAAAATTATGCAGTTTAATGTGGTACTTTATGTCATAGAAAATGTATATGGATTTTTTTTTATAGTACGTTTAAATTTAAATATATCACATAAAACAAGCATTTTCGCTGGGTGTATGAGTTTCGTTTAGAGCTACTATATGTGTATCTATTCGTATTCTTGAATGTAGATTTCTGCAAAAATCTCGATTTTCAAAAATAAATATAATAACATAGCTTTTTATTTCTCAGCATGTCGCTTATTTAAGCTAATTTAACTTAGAATTCACCTTATTTTACAATTTATTTAGGCTTTTGCGTCCCTGGTCATAGCTTTGAGTGTAGTCCATGAAATGCAGCAATTCACGTAAATGTTCCTGGAAAGCTGACTTGCAATTAAAACAATTGAACATATATACATACATACATATAAAGACAAAAATTGAATTTAGAAGAAATTAAATTAAAAAGAAAAGCAAGTGTTTTTTAGAATGCAGTCGGGTTGCTAAAATAATATGTACGTTTAACAACTGTAGCAGGCAACTTTATAGCTATTTTATTTCCTATGTATTTATTTGCAATTTACTTATGCTTATAATGGTTATAAAAAATACGCAACAAGAAAATATAAAATGTGTGAGATTTACCTGCAGGGCTACCTAAGCCCTTACTCTATGACTAACAATAGTAATTGTCAGTTGTCAAAGCCCATGAAATTTACATGTTTAAGAATGAGGTTAATTTTCTTTTAAAATTAACAAGGATTTATTAGAGAATTTCAAAGTCTTTGTTAACGCACTCCAGTGCCGAGGAAAGAGAATTATAAGTAATCGTTTGGTCACAGAGAGTTCTATATATGAAATGATTCTCTAAAAGTGTAATAGTTTATTAAAAAGCTGGACGGTTAAGATCGAACCATTTTGTAAAGATAGGTAAGCGATCTAAATTTTAGATTGTAGTGCACGGAGAATTTTAAAAATGCATGAGCAGGAAATGTGACCTCTGACTTTCACATTATAAACAAAACGTGTAATACGGTCGCCAATAAGTTCGAATCCATCCAAGTTACGAGATGGAAAACTGGAAAGAATTTCAATACAATAGTTGACATGCGACATAGGAAGAGGATGTCCAATAGTGAATTTAACTTAAAGAAACAAATCCAGATTCAAATTGTACAATTTTCGTAGCGTAAGTCATATGTTCGCAAAAATATTGTAAGTATGTATGGAAAAGTTGACTTTGCGATTAAGACATTGCCGTGAGTTCCTAAAATCAATAGAATTGTTTGTTAACTTAATACGAAAGCGGAAAGAACCGGACCGAGGAGTTTTAAAAAGCACGATATTTTTGTAGCGTTGCCACAAAGCATATTCTCCACTCTCCAAGAATTAATACATACTAAAAATTCATTAATCATGGCTTCGAAGATGTGAAAATTATTTACGTCACAAGTATAGCGCAGAAAACTATCATGTGCGTAAGTAAAAAAGTTAAAATCATTCAGAATGAGATTAATCAGAAAGAAATACAAGAATTATAACATAAAAAAACAACAGCACAAGAATGCATATATTTTCATTATTGAATGTATCCCTAATCAGTTCGATGAAGCAAGTCAGAAACTTGGAGATACTGCAGCTTATTCTATAATCAAACTTTTTATCATAAAAGACGTTGCGGTTGTTAAGAGTCAATGGAACTTCCTTGTTAACGATGAGCTCCGTTATTTTAAAAAGGCAATCTTCGCAATGCAATCTTCGATTAGCATTCTGTTCATCTATCGATGTGGGACGAGCTCTTTTCAGGAGTAAATCTTATTTGAGCTATTTTCCACCCACATCAGGAAATTTGAAGGCTCTTATTATGCTTTTAATAGGATTTGATAGGTAAGGAAAGATCAAGATAACAAATTCGACTTTTAGTACTAATAGAGGCAGACGTGATTTTTCGAAAGCAAGTATCGATGGCATTTTAGTCAATATTTTCAAATGAGGAATAACTTTTCTGCTTATATGAAATATGTGTGTGAATCATCGACGTTTTATTGATTTAGTATGAAGAGCCCATGAACAACCATTACATCAGTTTCATCAGGATCATCAGAATTCACATTTTCTTAAAATTGGTAAAACCTTAACTTTTTTCCATTCACATCACACATTCTACACGATTACGTAATTTGAAAAAAAATTCGATAATCAATACTATCAATAGATCGAAAGTAATGGTTGCAAGTAATCTCTTTAAGACATCTTTAATACAATATCATGGATAAGCCCAGTCTTTTGTTTTATTAAAAGGTGAACACACAGTTAGGAATAAGGTTTAAGAAATGGAGAAATTTCCTCTTTAGGAATGATGAATCGCAGTCACAACTCTTATTTATTCTAATACACTCATATAGAGTATGAAAATCCACAAGAGTTCCTTCAAAGAAAGAACTGTAGGAAAGTAAACCACACCAGCAAGCATCTTATTACAATGAAAGCTTAGTTCAATAAACAGATGCCCATAAATTCTTTCTTCCAGCGTTTGAAATACAACCTTGTTATTAAGTTTAGGAGAAATTTGTAGGGAAACTCGCCTGACCAAATGCGAGTACTTCAGATGTACTGTACACAGCTAGTAAGGCGATAAGACTAGTAGCATGTTTTTTACTGTCAAGGTACACTTAAGGCGGATGTACCAAACATATTACCATTAAGAAAACTTCCAAGTTCATCAAATTTAATCGATCTATTAGAAGGGCTAACACTTCAACATTTCAAGTGTGCCATTTTAAGATGTTCATTCTTAAAGACGGGGCGAAAAAAAATTTTTGTTGGCAATCAGCCTCCAACTCATAACGATTACACAATGTAGGAGTAAGTTAATGGACAAGGCGATAAACCTATTAACAATAAAATACCACTTTTATAAATCAACTCGGCTTAAACAAAGTTCATTATCAATACTGTAATATCCTTTACATTAGAGTATTCACTCGACTATAATCAATCGGTCTAAAAATACAAATATGGTAACCATCCTCAATAAATTTAAAAAACTTTACAGTTAAAGTCAGTTGCGATAGATGAGATGGAGTAGATCTTCGCAGATCATTCCGAAAAGTCCGACTAACTGAAAGAATTATTGGAATTACAAAGCAACACCTCATATTGTCTGTGGAAAATTTTGACGCAGTCAATATGTCGGCCTCTACCGCACTGAATGGTTGCTCCTTTTAAAACTCTTTTTTTTGCCCAAGCTGGGACCATAACTAGCAGCCGCTGTGGCAATTATAAGCACTAATAAGTAAGAGCAAGGCAAAACTCGTATAAGTGATGATGAAATAAACTAAATTGTACAAATTAGAAAAGTTCACCGCGATTAACTTTTCTTGGTTAAACGAGTAGAACGCTAGATAAAAGAAATGAGGAAATCAACCGTTTTAAGAATTTTAATTTAGTTTAACAAAATTCTTTTTATTGTTATTGCAATTTATTCTTAAGATTTAAAATTGTAAACTTAATTGAAATCTCTACTTTATACTCAACTATTTTTTGGTTCTACACATTTGCAATAATAATGTTAACAATTATATTACTCTTCGTGTCAGTAGGTTGCCTTGGAACGATGTAGTATTTTACGCTCCAAGTCTCTTTCTCCCTCTTCCTTATAAAACCCAACAGAGCTGTCATTAGCAGATTTTTCTTTTTTACGTAATGTGTGGTGAAGTAAAACTTTACGTATTTTCATCTTTTTTCCTACTAGTTCCCTCATATGATGAAGTGAAATTTTAAGTTTGTGCCTACTTTTCCGATTCCTTTGGTGAAAATGAAGAATCGTGTTATGCTTTCAGTCGTTTTTAAAAAGTGATATTTCACTATTCCGTCTCCCAATAGAGTCCAAAGTAAGCGAATGGTGCCGACGGTCAGCACTACGCTCAAAAAGAGTGTAAACAAATTTGAAAGTGTTACTAAGTTTTGCGCCAATTCTTTGATGCTCACTCCCCATCACGAGCAATCTTACATGAAGTGTTTACATAGCTCTGAAAAATAATTGTAACGACTTGCAAATTCGCTACTAATCGCAAATTACAATTTATTGTTTAATTTAAGTAAGTTTGTGGACCGTCCACTCCTATTTCTAAGCCTAATTTTTACCTGTCAATTAAGAACATATATATATCCATCCATATTCATTTATTTCAGTCAGTAGCTCCAAAACCGACATTTCAAGACCTAAGGATAATACAACCAGAAATTCTTACTTACGAGTATTTATGTATAAAATAATGTAGCTATAAAAACTTTGTTTAAATTAAAGCTGCATTTTTTCTATTCATTGAAAACTAGAAAGGGAATATATATATATATATATATATACGCACACATATATTCGCTTACACATACAGGTGTACATCACATGTGCATATTATATAAGTAAATAGTAATATATAATGTTATGCATACTTACAAAAATTATAGATAATTATAAAAGGAATATGAAGAAAATCGGCCGATAATCGGCTGATAAAACAAATATGGACCGGGTGAGTTTCATCATACTCATCGTTTTATACATTCCTTCATTCGAAAATGTAGTACACATCAAAGGATTCTACAGGATATATATAGTTATTGACTTCAATATCGATAGTGGAGTAAGATTTTTCAAAGAAGTTAACAAAATAGTCACTTATAAAAGGTGCTTTCATGTATTCGAAACTTCTGTAATTTATCAGCGATAGAATGGTTTTAACCTTACGTCTCGAGCCCATAGATTTGTAAAGGTTTTTACAGCTAATGTAAAATTGCTTCCTCCTTTATTTACTTAGATAAGGTTTTTAATTAAGTTTTGGCAATTACAATGATCACAAAAAGAAACAGACAGGTCGTCAGGTGAACACACTTGGTTAAATCAATTGAAGACCTTGCGCTGATAAGAAAAATACGTATACTTATGTATTACATTTTTGAGACACTTATGTGGACGAATAACGATAAGCGCACCGAAAAAGAGGTGTAATTGATAGTTCGCATATATAAATTGAACTGTACGAACGAAATGCACTTTCGTTTCGAGCAACCTTAATAATCTTTTACACTATTTGTTTTCATTTTCGCAAAACAACATTATCTTAATAGCTTTACGATTTAAGTGATTGAGGCTCACATTAGAACCACAAATAAATAACGATTTGTGATTGCTATCATGTATTATCACCCATAAGAACTTTTGTTCGAGGCAAAAGTCTACAGCTAAGTTTTCGAAATTTTGTTATTCTTTCATAATACTGATAAGAATCTACTATAGCGGTTACTAAATTTTATTTGTAGACGCATAAACAGCCGCACGACGAGGCGCGATTGATTTAAGCACAAAAATTTTCAGACAATTACATCAGCTGAAAAGCGATGAAGTAAAGTTGCGGAGGCTGCACTGACTGCATTACTAATGTTAACGCAGATAACCATGTTTATAGATCTATCTGCTTGGCAATTTATCACTTTCTGCCTGAAATATGTGGTTTTATTTAAGCTTTAAATTAGTTTGTAACACATAATAAAAATAAAAACAATTACGACGTGTGGACGATAAAGACGAAATCGTCGGCACATACGTAACTGTTGCTGTATCCACCAACAGTAAATGAAAGTGGTTGAGACTCTTTATTTTATTTGCACTTAAATGTAAGCATTCGGAAGAACTAGACGTATCTAACCATTACTAGAATTGTTTTACGTATAAATAGAAACAAAACAAGAAAGTTTAAATTTGAGAAACGTAAGTGTTGTCAAACAATGTTGATAAATAATCTAGTAATGTTGGTCAACGTATAAATTGTAGACGGAATGATTCTTATGCTCACTTTATGTTGTTTTCCCGAGAAAGAAATCCAGTGATATTCATTGGACTGCGTTGCAGAAAAATCCATTGGTTTATACACCAATTTTCCTTTGCAAAAACATAAATAAACTCGTGGTCACGAGGAACCCCGATGTTGGAGCGGATGTCCCCTACGCTACTTTCCTCAAAACAATAAAGGAGCCATTTTTATATATTTTTCGTGACCATAAAAACATTATAAAAATTTATTGATTAATTATTTATTAATTGAAACAAACTTCTACTTTTTTATTGTTGTTGTTATATATCGGCTGTTTTTGTTGTTATTGAAGATGACAATGTGTAAAGGCAAGACAACAGATTATGACATTTTCCTTTAGCGTTTGTCAAATATTTTGCTATCAGTTTATTATTATGTTACGGCAATTAAGTAGCCTAAACGATGTAATTGTCGTTATCAACCTACAATACGAATTCATCATCACTATCTCTAAAAGAAAGCTCATATATAATTTACGTATCAATGAGCAACTCAGCTGAAAGTATATTTGTTTCTTCTTCGCTATTACAAGGCTATTGCTCTTATTGTTGTAATTTGTTCCTCTATTCACATTAGATAGCGTCAAGACTTCTAAAGGTTTAATTTAGATAATAGGGATTGCCATAACGTTCGTTATGTACGTAGGAGTCCATCCACGATCAAATTACACCCCGTTCAATTTCTCATATTACACGACTTATGATCCCTTATACAATTAAAGTCGTATATATTCCATTTTGTTGTTTATGTTAAAACAAGACAAATTCCACTAGATATACTATCGGAATTGCAAGAAAAGATTGCCTTTTCACATTTTTTTCATTTGCTAAAGCCGAACTTAATTTGACATCTTTCCATAGTCAGATCAGAGAAACGAGAAACTTATTACTACAATGTCCAATTTTTCATAATTCTTTGTAATAATTCTTCACCTTTTTTATATTCTTTCCAGCGAAAGTTTTTCACAGCACTTCCCCAGAAAAAACCAAAATCGATCTTCCTATCTTCGCCTTCTTTCTTTTCCTTTTTCCGCCGTTTTCCTTTTTTTTTTGTTTACTTTAGGCATGCCAATGTTTCAGGCTTGCCAATTGATCGTCGGTGAATTTACCAACCCCACCTTCTACAATGTTGCAGTGTTAGATATGAGTAAATCTAAATCGTTTGAAGTTATAAAAACTTGAAGAAGAACTGGAAATTTGTACTGCTACTACCCGTCTATTTAAATCCATCAGATGCCTATATATGTGTAAAAAAACAATGAAATGAATTTTTTCTCTGGTATGAAATATGTATTTCTTCTTAAGGTTTTTATTTAAAATATTTTCAAACACATATATACTGCTTTAATCGAACAGAGGAGAGGTTAAGTGTAAATAGAATAGAGTGCTCGCATTTATGAAGAAAACATACTACTTTAAATGAATAAACGGTGATATTCTATTGCCATGTAGAAATTATATAGAGAATGTAATTGTGGTAACTGAACTTTAAACTCATGCAAACGCAAAATTTTGCAAGGATATTGGTTCAAATCCACATTTTTACAGTCCAAATAAAGTTGATGAGCTTCCTGTTTTAGTTTTTGGCTTGTATCATGTTGGTTTGATAAAAGTGGTTTGTCTAGTGACGATGTGGCAGTATAGATGAAGTTTGGAAAGAACTGATGAAAGAGTTCTTCTTAATTAGGAGTCAGAGATGTGGTGGTAGTCGGTTAACTACTATCTATTCTGGGGTACCAAATTGTTTGCATGCGCAATTAAGATGCTCAGCTGATTCTGCTGTGCCGCACTCTTCACTAGTATCAGATGGCGCTGCTGGATCAACTTTTTCGACCACTCTCCATGTAACGACTTTCCAAAATAAGGTCTTAAGACCGAGACAAACCATCATCAAGCGTCGTACGTCCTTGGGTTAAAACACGTCAATCTATCAAATTCCATTAAAATAGCTCAAAAATTGCGCGCAAGTGTGCGACCAGACATCAGACGGACAGCTTAGTTTTATTTTGAAAAAATTGCAATTTTCAAAATTTCTCGAGAAAAGTGCCTAAGTAAAGGTATATCGGCATTCTAAATTGGTACGAAAACTTTGGACTGGCTGGGGCAACTTTTTAACCTTACCTTATATAACGAAAACTGAAGTTCACATGACAAGAAAGCATGATAAAAATCAAATCAGTAATTGAAGGTAAAACGAGCAAGAACATTACAGTCGGACAACGCCGACCATTAGACATAGTCACTCGTCTAGTACGGTTATTTGCTCGTTTTGGTACTAATACATCTAAGAGAACACACTATTTTCACGTAAAGCCATAATTGTCATGAAAGTCCACGCATTGAAAGGTTATAATTTCTTTCCATATAAGAGGTTGCGCTTCGTGGTAGCACCTATATATGTTATAGTCCAAAAAAAATAGACCTATGTGATCCCAATTCTCTACCGTTAATTTTTTTGCTAAAACGCTATTATCAATTAATTGTCATCATAAAATATTAAAAATTAAACCTTCTTCTGAAGAATTTACTACTCATGGGACATCTTACAAGGAGTGGGGCCAAGAAATATACCCATGTAGTTCAAATTAGGTGCTCATCATTTTTTTATTGAATTAATATCATAAACAAATTTGCATCACAAAAAAATTAACAATTAGGCTTTTTGGCACATAAAAGTTTATGTTTCGTAAGAATCTTTATATGCAGTGATATCCAAAAAATAGACCTACGCAGTCCAACGTAGATTTCTTTATCAATTTACTATTATGAGCTTGTTTTCACCTTGAAATATTGGAAATTCGATCTTTTTACCGTATTAATACCATATTATGCCGTCCCCTAGGAACGGTTATATGAGAGCGTGTTCAAAAAATTGCTCCAGCCAGTGCAAAGCTTTTACAGCAATTTGGAGTGCCGAAATATTACGGCTTAGCCACTTTTGTCAAGAAATTTTTAAAATTGCACTTTTTCCCCATATAAAGACTTTTCAGAATACGGCGTTATATGAAAAGTTGTCGAAAAATGGACCAATTGGAACCAGTCAAAACACGCCATTGTACCAAGTTTCATCATAATATTTTAGATTTACAGGTGGACAGAAGGACAGACGGACAGACAGGCTTAGATCAATTCAGATTATGATTCGGAATCGATCGGTATAATAGAAGATGAGGCTATCTTAAGACTCTCTGTGTTTTACATACGTCCACACTTAATATAGCCTATACCACAAATGGCGTAGGATATAATTAACTCTACAAAATTTGGACCACCTACGCCTATTTCTGGATCCTACCTAAGCCTTTCCTTCTTCATCACATTTGTGATATTCATATAAACCTATCACGAGCTCATCAAGATTTTTGGAATTCTGTGGTTTGTCCGACATAGATTTATGGCTTCCAATAAAGAAAACAGACTTGAACCGAAAACGACTTTTACCATACCGTACTGAATACCATCGCAGCCAGCAGTTCAAAACTTCCGCCTCAACTGTAAAATGTTCGAACGTTCTTCCAACAAGAAAGCAGACGCTCTCTCCGCAGGATGCTGGAGAGAAGGATTACTGTCGGCTCATGATTTTTAAGCAAATTGGGATAGAGTTTGCTGTTTTCATCATTCCATATTGAGTGCTAGTACACCCTGTTTGCATAACGCTGGTCATTTATAAATTCCAAAGAATATTAGTATAAATTTCTTGAATTGCTAGAGAACGATGTTTCCTTTTCATTCTTCTCCCAAGTACTTTCCATTCTTTTTATGTCTCTTCGAAATTATTAAAGGTGGTAATTTTTGCTTAGAAGCCTGCAGATTTGTGAAAGATCGCAGAAAGCGAAACATTCCAACATGGCTTAGCTGAAAAACTACTCGTAATCTGAAGATTAACTCGTGTAGCTTTGATTTCATATTGAAAAGTGTTGTGGATTAAAGCTATATCGTTCTCTAGCTTTAATTTGACTAAGCCATGCAACAACATTTTGCGGGATGTAAAGACATTGATTTTTTAGACATGATTGATCTTGAAAGTAATCGGAATACGGCGGCTGTTCCCACGTTGTACATCTCCTCTGATAGTCCATTCAAATATTGAGCGATTCGAGTTGGAAAGAGCCAAGTCTGAAACGCTATCAACAGTAGAACTACCATTAGAGTGAGGAACGATTGGCATCAATGTATTCAGGCAATTTGAGGTAGTAGAGTTTGTAATATTGAAAAAAGTCTTGCCAGTGTTATTTGAGACTGAATCACTAAGTGGAGAATGTCTCTTATTGAAATCTCCATCAAGAGCTACATTTTGAAAGCTTTCTAGGAAGTCACACAATGTTTGCATGTCATCCCGAAAGATCTGGATAAGAATATTAGGTAGGAAGTAGCAGGGTGCTACCACCATTATAGGCTTAAGAAACTTAGTTTTGACAATGACGGTATCTGCTGAAGACCAAAATATAATTTGAGACGTTCAAATTTGACACATTCTCATCGGATAAGAAGGTCTTACTGCAATTAGCAAAATCAGTTGCGTTACAGCTTAGAACAAATCCGGAGAGTAAGCGTCGCGTCTTAAACTTTGAATATTATATTGCAAAAGGAAGCTCATTTGTAGTTATTTAGGGTTTTAAAATGATATTTGACCCAGATTGTTGTAGCTTATATAGATATAGATTCTAAAGTGGATATTTTGACAAGTAAAGTTTCGAGATCGGTTTGGTTTTCCATTATTGAGAAAGCCTTGAAGTTTTCATTAAGAAGTTTCTCCATCTCGATGGACTTATGCTTATTATAAATAATTTTCGATTCAGGGGGAGTACTTGGGTGACGTTTTAAAAAATTAACGTGTGAGGGCTGGGGAAAATGAGATTTTTCTTTAACTACAAGGTTGAACCCCTTCTTGGTGAAAATTTTGATGACATCATCAATACCACTTCTCGTGTTAGTTGGAACTGCCCATATACTTAAGAATACGAAATTTTCATCATAATCGATATTATTAAGCCATTCAAAATAGTTGGGAGTGTTACCATCCCCAGCAATAGAGGAAGCAGCATTGTCACAACCAATTTCCGCATCTGTCACATTCTTGGAATGTAATCGTGTAAATCATAGAGAGAAACATTCATATCAGCAGCCATATTCTCAGCTAGGAAGGAAAATATAAAATTCTCAATATTTTTCGTCGGTAATAATAAGTGTTTTCTGTTTAGAGACTTCGAACCCTTACGTTTTATTCTATCACAACTTTTCAAGAATTTATGAAAATCTTCTTCATTTAATACTGTTTTTAGCTATCTCGATCCCTTGCGAAACAGGCTACTTTTAACAAGCTCAGATATATAAATGCGGAAAACTATAGCTTGCGATGCGTAAGGGACTTGAATTGATTTGAACTTTAAAGCCCATACTCTGTACGGCTTTGTCAGAATTATAAAAAAATAATAAAAAGTTAAATTGTGAAATGAAATATTTCAAGAGCACAAAAGTTATGTCATTGCATCAAGGCATTATTTAAATTCGTAACTTTTCTCAAAACTTCTTCAAGCTAACCGAAACTTACGTTGAGCAAAAGAACAAGAACGTGATTTCAATTTTCATATTTCTTCGCGACATGACACTTTTAGTAAATATATATAAATATGACACTAAACCTAAATAAATGTAAGAAGCTTTCTTTCTCAAGAAGGAAGTCATTCATTACTCAATATTTCATAGATTCGCACAAGTTGGAGGACTTCGATTCGCTCACAGACTTAGGCGTTCTATTTGACCATAGGTTACGTTTTAACTTGCATATTGAGCTCTTGTTAAGCAAAGCTAGATCCGCGCTTGGTTTTGTAAAGAGGTGGTCCAAAGAGCTTGATGATCCTTACATTACGAAAAGGCTGTACATGTTTTTGGTTCGACCTATGCTTAAGAATGCCTCTGTTGTGTGGAGTTCTTCCTATAGGTGCTATGTAGATTCAATTGAATCTGTTCAAAAGCAATTTTTGCTGTTTGCCCTTAGGAATTTGTGTTGGGACCCGATTGCCTCTCTTCCCCCATATGAAAATAGTTTACTTCTGTTATCCTTACCGTCTCTTGAGAAACGTAGATTTGCTCTTGGCGTTTCACTCTTAATCAAAGTAATAAATGGTATTATTGACTCGTCCGCATTACTTGGTGAGTTAAGCTTTAATGTCTCTAACCGTTTCTCTAGGCACTTTATCTTGATTAAGCTTAGCCAATGTAAATACAATTATGAGCTTTTTAACCCGCTCAAAGTTGTTCGCAGAAACCTAAATGATGTCTATCACTTATTCGCATTATCGTACTCTTTAAAGTCTATTAAAGCAACTTTGCTTAATACGCGCGAACTACCTATGCCGTGCTTAAACTAACTTGCGTTCGTAATATACCACTTTTTCGAAAATTATATGGTGTTGTTAACGTGTCGATTGCCAAGCTTATGCATCTTTGGAATGGTTTAGGGGTTCACTTGCAACCTGGATCTGTTCTTGTTGCGGGTGTGCTTCTGTGCTAGCTGTGTACATGCTTTTTTTAATAATTATTTTTAAGTTTCTTTGATTTTGTGTTTTTTTAATCTTTTTTCATATTTTTCTTTATATTGTATATTACTTTTAAAAGAATTAGTATAAGATTTACTCTTAGGTTGTATTTGAATTCGACTGCTAATTTTGTTTAGTTGAATTTCATGCATAAATAAGTAAAATAAAATAAAATATCAATTTTTTCTTTTATTTCTTTCTATTAAATCGTTGAGGCACAGATGAATAAGTATCGAGGCTAGCACGTATATATATGTCGTCTCCAATTCTCCATATTAGTTTAACTAAGTTTTAACATTCAAGCGACACTTGTGGTCGTTTTATGTCATTTTGATGTTCTTGTTACTAGGGAGAGAATCATAATCTCTTGATACTAAACACCACGTTATTTTTTTCTTGTGTTAGGCGGACGAACATATACACATATAGATCGCTAAATCGATTTGCTATTATTTAAAACATTGAATCTAGATATTCAACGTAAAAGCAAACCCATACTTAAGGTAACGGTAGGTACGTTGCGGTGTCCGAGGAGGTGAGATTTCTAGTAGTAAAACAAAAACCTTACTGGACCATACAGATAGGGAGAAGCTGGCATAGCTTAGCCAGTAATTTTAGCTACTTGACCCTACTGATAGGAGATAGGTGACTTAGCTAAGCCGTTGTCCATGAATGACTCTTAGGACCATAGGACTAGGGCGTCAAGTAGCTTAGCATAGTCGCTTACCCCTACGTCGCGACTACACGAATAGGGTGTAGTTGGCTTAGTAGCTATCCCTGAATAACCATTTGAAGGGATAGGTGCAGAATATAGTAGGTTAGGACCACGGATAATTTTTTGTGACTCGCTGCCGTAATACGAAGTGTTTCTTTTCAGGAGCAAAGGAATAATATTTTAATCCGTGAAACCACGAACGCGAAATCATAATCAGATTCGGCAGTAAAGATGATAGCTCATGTCGTTGGTGCTGGCTTTTCATTACAATCTTAAGTGGTAAGGACATTCCTCGTTTGAAAACCTACTCCCCTAGAAAACAAATAAAGTTGAAATTGCAACACCCAACTCGAAGATCAAAATATTTTTATTTTATTGTTACGAAAAGCCCAAATCCATTTAATGCTAACTAATTGATTTTCGTAAGTAATAAATTCCCTAGTGCATATTCGACGCGCCTCATGCAGCTGCCGGCCGACGAAAACGATTAGCAGAAAAGCAGGTTAACGGATTAAAAATGAAGCCATGAAGTTAGGTGATCGTAATATGCTGGTAAAAATGTATATAAGTAGACTATTTGCGGAAGGGAGTTTAGTCGGAAGAAAACGTCGAGTCGTACGAGAACATTGAGTCGTACGAGAACATTTGAGTTGGACAAGAACATTTGCTAGTATAGAATAATAATAGTTGTGTTGAGCAGTCAAAAAGTATCGTTAAAAACAAAATAAATAATAAATTGTAAATAATCCTACATTTAGGAACATAATAAAACTTTGAAGTGCATTTTCTTTTCAATATCCACGATCTAGTGATACTAACCGTATCAAGGAGCGGAAATTTGTAATATTATAAATAGGGAATAATATTTGGATCAAATGACAAAGTCATTGTAGAAACTGATACGTGTTTTAGGAGTTTTGGACTATTGTTGTACAAAAAAGCGTTGAAATTCCAGAGAAGCATTGGATCAGTCCCAAAGAAGACCATATTGATGAGTTAAAAAAAGCTTTGGAAAAAACTCTTTTTCTTACTTAGTCACGGGTCTTATTGACCGATGTATTAAAATTTTTTTTTTTAATTTAAAAAAATTTACTTTTAAAGTCGTGTTGGTCAAATAGAAAATATTTATATAGGAATTCTTGCTTTTATTTCTTTGTATTTGCTAAAATATTTATTAACGAATATTTAATTTAAAACAAAAGACTGGATTGGAATTCGATTTGCTAATTATATGAATATGTCCTTTGAAAACAAGCAACAACAATCTGCTGGTCTTTGCTCACAGATTGTCGATTAAAACGTGCTGATATTTCCAACTTTTTTTCTTGCTTTAACGCCTATTGAAACTTAATATGTTGAATACCTGTATATTAACATATCGTGTAAACTGAAAGGTAAAAAAAAGCGAATAAACAGTAAATCCAAGTCTCAAATTCTAAAGTAAGCCTATAGAGTTTGAGATATTGTTACTGGCTCCCAAATTGCAGGCCGATGGCTGCAGAATGAACTAGCTGTTATCTTCTTTTACTCAGCTCCTAAAAAATTCCTATATTTTCTTAGATAATTCCATCAATTTTTACAATCAGAAAAGACGACGTATTAAACTTAGCAAAATTTTATACGAACTTATTTGTCTGTCTTCCGTCTGTGCGTTGTATCAGTTGGGACTAAACGAGCTCCAAAATTCGTTTTTTTCACCATTCTCGTTGGAGTATATGATATGATATGGCCTGTATAAGAAAGAATATACCGTATACAAACTATTAGTAGATGAATTCAGCCGAAAATAAATGGAATTTCCTTCACATTAATATTAAGGTAGATTTGGGTATATTTCATCCAGTAACTAAATTCCACTACCGCTAAATCTGTGTTATTGCTTATGAACAAAAAGGTAAGTAGGCACACGCAGGTGGAAAGTTTTTGCAAACGGATTTGTGGCACGAAACAGTGCTTGAAACGAGAAGAGAAGACTTAAAAATAATTATAATTCACTAGCAAAGAATTAAAACGTCAAATCGGTTTTATGCACTCTTGTCGTTCATTTAAATTTGCTTTTCGATCTTTCCATTTGCTTAATATGTGTGTTTTAAGACGCATTATTGAAGATTTGATGTTGAACAAATCTTATTGCTACGCACAAATCTTATTGTCTCAACCAGAATTCGCATTCGTGACTATGGATCAGCGAAAATTTTTAAATCAATTTAATTAATGCATCCATATGTACGTTAGTTGGAAGATCGAGGCTTTAAAAATTTGTATAACAGACGAAAACGTGTATGGGAAATACTCTCCAAATCCACAATTCAAATTTAAAACTACAGATATTGGCAAAAATATTCAAACCAAAATGATAAATAAAATATTTAATATGTGCGCGCTAACTAAAATTTAAGTAAATCTCTAAGTGTTTAAAAAAAGAGTAAGCTTCTGAGATTCATTTTGAACTTCCGTGCGCCTTCCAAATAAGTCGACCCTTCTTTCTTCAATTTAAGCAGAGTGTTCATAAATAATTTTCAAGAATATTTTCAATTTGCGCCTTTCAAGTTTTTTCAAAAATCTGTTAGAGTTTTATCAAGGGTACATATTTTCCCGTATGCACCATATATATGCTATACTCTGTTTTATTTCATAAAATTTTCATTTTATGCAGAAGTGCAAAAACGCTTCGTTCAAAGATTTAACTGATACCACACACTATCTTCAGTTTAACAAGTCTGCGCGTGCGCTGTGGTCGTACTGTTGCACTTTGCGTGAAGCAATTTTGCAGTCTCTTTTTTTTTGGCTTATTGTCAAAATTAATTGAACTATATTAAACCTTTCGTCATAATATTCATTTTCGTTTTTGCGATCAGCACTTGGTGCTCTCGTCAATAAGTCTCTTTCTTGTTTTTTTTGCGCGTTTACAGTTTTCCTCCTGGCTAGGTCTTTATTTATTGTGTGTTTAATAGCGTTAAGTTTGCGTATAGTTTGAGAGATTATTTTTGAATACGTGACAAACTGTTTTGTTTTTCTTTGTTCACATTTTCCATTTCTTCTGTTGCTTTCTGACATGGAATGTTGTTAACATCATGCCAAACAAAACACACCCTGATTGTGAACGATTCACTATTTGTTGGCTTTACGAGCATTTTTCCATGCAAAGGGTGCAGGTATCAATAGTCGTGTTGCAAATGCAGTCTTGGCTCTTTCGAAAGGATTATGTTGATCGTGCCCCTACTTTTATAAGCTGTTCAAGGAGAGAAAGAATGGGTTTTCTGAATTAAGCAAAAATCTCATTACTTTGTGTGGAAAGTTTAAAAAAATCAAGACAATGTTCGATGAGTGTCGTTATCTAGAGCACTCATCTTCTCCACCAGCGTGCAACACACCAACTCGTACTGTGGCGTGTGGTACTTCAACTCCGGCTTTATCTAAATCTTATTCCGCTATCGCTGCAGCGGCCGGTGATAAATAAGCTACAAATCAGGTGCGTAGCCCTCCTCGTTGTAGCTATGTTGAAGTGACAAGAGTATCTTCTTCCAGTGGCGCCATTCAGTCTGTACATCTCCAAAAAATATTAATAAAAATAACAAATTTCCCTTTCCCGCTGTCTGTTCGGGTGTATGGGCTGCTCACCATGCGGGACAAGTCGTACAAGCTGCACGTGCAACTGTAGTCACTCCCTCTATTTTCTCGCCAACTCGAAACTTTCTATCTGTGAAGCCTATCGTTTTTGGTAGGGACGACGTCTGCTTCACTGCAGTACCCCCAGAAAAGCAATGTTCGTGTCAAGAAATCTGCAAATAACATAAAAAGTTATCTGGCTGCAAAAATCCCATCTGGCAATTTGAAGTGTGTAAGTGTTTCTAAATTAGCTCCATCTCAACCTAGAGTTATCTCGTCTTTTAGTTCCGACTGAAACATTGAACGAACCATTGTGGCCAGTTGGATCCTTAATTAAAGCATTCATTACTCGGGATCGAGCCCGTAGTACTAATTCGGTAGCTCTTCCACCCTCAAAAAAATAAATATAACTTTCATTTACCAAAATGTTACGGCGTTCAACTCAAAAATTCGCTTCACGTCCCTAAATTCAGTGAGTAAGGAGTTTTTCTGTTTGGGTCTCACTGAAACTCGGTTAAAGTCTGATTTATATTCGTCGGAACTTTTTAACAATTCTTCCCAGGTTTTCAGAAAAAATCGACTGGATCGCACTGTTTTGATTGCCATATCTGCTGCAGTCCCAGCCTAATCATTTGAATTTCGTACGCCTCCTGACGTTGAATTTATTTCGGCGAAAATTGCTAGAAACAGTTATACGTAACTTGCTCCTATATTCCCCCAAATGTGGATATCTCTATTTATAAGAAACATGCTGCCCTCGTTTGTAACGTGGCCGGAAAGTCTAAACCTAATGATATAGTCATAGCGCTGGGGGCTTCAATTTATGGCCCCCTCTTCAAAATCTGATAGAGCTCTTGTGTTTTTCAACGAATTATTTGATCGTAATTTACTGCCATACAACCGTACTCCTAATTGTAAGGGCAGACTACTAGATCTTTGCTTTGCCAATATCTCGGAGGTAGTTGTACTTCGCTGTCCACCTTTTAGTTTACCTGAGAATCCGTATCATCCACTAATTTGCATTTCCTTTTATTACAGGCATGACGGTCCGTTGAGCTACTCTAACGTGGCAAATCCAACTTCCTCCAATAAACAGTATGATTTTAATAAAACAAATATTTTACAGCTTAAATCTATAATGTATTAAACCCGTTTCGATCAAGCAACCCCGCCCTTGAAGCAAGTGCACGCCATGGTTTAACAACGGAATTAGATACTACGTAAATGGTAAAACATGCTTTTCAAACAATTTATGAGAAGTGATTCTGCTTACGACGATTTCGTCTATTCTATAACACATACATTTAATTACCTCAAGCACCAACGTTATTGCAGATACTTTCAATTGATAAAATCTTCACTGCTTGTTAATCCTAAATATTTTTTTAAGTTTGTCAACTCCGAAAGGAAAATCACCATATATCCTTCACATGTTTCTTTCAATAGCTCTGTGTCCTCTGGCGATATTGAAATCTCAAATATCTTTCCTGAATACTTCCGACGAAATTTTTCAATTGCTAATTCCAATTTAACTGTTCACTATCTTTATTCGATAGTTAACTCCATTTTGATTCCTAACTTGGTCATTTCAGAATTAGATGGTCCTGATAGGATTTCATCATGTATATCTAAATCATGCTCTGTTGAGTTATGTGATGTTAATTCAATGATTTTTAATGAGTCCTTGAATCAGGTGCTTTCCTTTTTTCTTGAAAGGGTAGTTTCCTTATTCCAACTCACAAGTGTGGAAATAGATAACGCTAAGTTGAATGTTTGAGCGAATTATGGCTCACCATTCAGCTTTCGCTTTCAAATCTTATATATCTTAATTCCAGCATGGCTTTCTGAAAGGAAGATCTACTGTTATGAATCTCTTAGGGTTTAGTTCCCACTATTTTAAGGCTTTTTCTAGTGATTCTCGCACGGATGGCGTATATACTGATTTTAGTAAATCGTTTGACTTAGTTAACCATAACTTATTGATCTTCAAATCCCATGCCTCTGGCTTCCCTTTCCACTTAGTGAAATGGATAAGCTTTTATTCGTATAACAGATCATTCAGGGTTCTGCTTAACTTCATCACCTCGGATAAATTTCCCGTGATGTCTGGCGTCCCTCAAGGCACCCACTTAGAACCCCTTTTATTTAATTTATACTTTAATGATCTCCTCTCGGTGATTAAATGCAGCCAGATCTTAATGTACGCTGACGCTGTTAAACAGTTTTATTCCACAAACTGACTTAAATAATTTGGTTGCAAAAATTGCAAGAAGCTGTCTTTCTTAAGAATGAAGTCATTCAATACTGAGTATTTTATAGATTCACACAAGTTCACAGTACTAGAGTATGTCTTTGTTGTGTGGTGTTGTGCAGATTCAATTGAATCCGTTCACAAGCAATTCTTGCTGTTTGCCCCTTAATAATTTGGGTTCGGACCCCCTTGTCTCACTTCCTCCTTATGAAAATATGTTGATTCTGATACCATTATCGTCACATGAGAAACATAGATTTATTCTTGGTGTTTCCTTCTCAATTAAGTTAATTAATGGTACTACCGATTCGTCCATATTACTTGGTGACATAAGCTTTAATGTCGGTAATCGCTTCTCTAGGCACTTTAATTTCATTAAGCTACGTCAATGTAATTATAATTATGAGCTGTTTAATGCGTTCAGATTCTTCAAAGTCTATCAAAATAACTTTAATATTTCATTATGAGTCGAAAATTAACTGGTGTTGTTTATTGTTATTGTTTGCCACGCTTTTGCATGTTTGCAATGATTTAGGGGTTCCCTTGCAACTTGAACCTGTACCGGTTGTGGGTGTGCCTCTTTGCTAACTGTGTGCATGCTTTTTTTTTCCTTCTTATTTATTTATACATAAATTATTATCTAATTGTTGTGTGTGGTCTTTTTTCTTTTCTTTACATCTTCTTTTATACTTTATATTAACTTTTAATAATAATTAGTATAAGATTTGCCTCTGAGAGTCAATTGAATTCAGCTGTTAATTTATTTAGTTAAATAGTACTTTAATACTAAAGTAAAAAAATAAAAAATTATTTTTCCAATATTCTTCTGACAATGGTAGGCAAAGTTTAAAAAAACCATATATATTACAGGATCAAAACAAATATAAAAGCTATTTGTATTTTAGAGAGCCTCTTGACTATTTGAAGATGGATCTGTGACCTTTTAGGCTTCAGCCTTCTACTTCGGCGTTTATAACAATCGAAAATAGAACGACTGAACGACTTCAATTCTCCCAAAAATTCGATATTATTAAGAACGGGTTTTCTTATTTTTATTTGTTGTAAGCAGTACTCACATCACCTGCTGTGGTGAGCGTTACAGGTTAAAAAAGGTTTTATGACAAGTTTCATCTTAATAACTTAATTTTCAGCGTAAGATTTCCAACAACAGAATATGACATTAATCAATATTGATGTAGTTTTTGCGGAATGCTATATAGAATTTAGATAGTTGACTAAAATGGTATAAACGTTATGTAGAACTAGCATTATTAAATACTTTTCTTTTAATAAAACATATTTTAAGCAATTTTGGATCGAAGGGTTTCAAAAACGTAAGAAAATATAATGATTGAAGTAAATTCGACCAATGATCAAGGGGCATGTCCATGGGACGACATAATGAAGCTCTTAAGCATCTGGCTCCAATGCGCAATCTTTCTCTTTTTCAAATATATCTTCGAGTAAAGAAGCCGCAAATAACGTAGAGATTTTTATCAAAACATTCGAAATAATGTGCGATGTGGAGTTATGTTACGTTACGTATCCAATGGAGCAATTGTAACTGTATGTGAGCTATGTTCTTTACAGTTCATACAATTTCGTTTCAAAACAATATAGTTTTGCTTTGCGTGAAGTTTAATAAATATAATTGAATTCATTTTTCGTGTTTTGATAAATAAACATTCAGATTTTGAAAATATTTTTTTATTGTGTTCTGCCACTATAAATTGGAAATTCTGCAAACCTTTCAATTTCAATAAAATGGAACAAGAAAAATTTGTAAAAAACTGAAGTGAGTGAGTAAAAATAAAGTAAAATTCCAACAAAAGATAAAAAAGTCCTCATTATAAAAAAAAAAAAGAAAATTACATTCGGTCGTGACCAAATCCTTTACACCCATCACTGGCTAAAAAAAAGGAAAGGAACTAAATTTTTATACCCTGTAATATTAGGTGGATGCACTTGATTTTGTCTATTTTCCGAATAAAAGTGGAAAGTTATATGCTATATGTGTTGTACGCTACAACAAACAAGCAAAAAACACGGCAAGTAAAGATGTTGACAGTTTTCGTCGTATGGGCGTGTTGTCCTTATAGGTATGTCCTTTGACCGATTTTAATAATTTTCAAACTCTTTCGCAAATTTTGTAGGTGAACGGGAGAATGTTTACTGCAGACACTATACAGCTGAGCAGACGGGCAGATGGAGAGAGAAAAAACGGAGATGTTTAGGTGCATTCCGAATTTGAAACTTGTCAAGAATACATAGACACTTTTATGGGTTTTTGAAGCTTGCTTCTGCGTGTTTAAAGGTATTGAAAAAAAAATTCCACTTTAATTCACTATAATATTGGGTAGCGGTGCTCGATTTTTCGTATTTTGTACAGATACTACAACATGACCCATAGAATGTACATTTAAATGGTATATTTATCTGCTATAGTTTTATATTACACAGATGGACAGACTGGCAGTCGCACAGAAGGACGGATGGACATGGTTAAATCGATTTCGGATTTGATGCTGATCAAGAGTATATATGCTTTGTGGGGTCTCTAAGGTTTCATTGTGGGCGTTGCAAACGTTTTGACAAAATCACCCTTCGGCGATGGGTATAAAAATATGCTAAAAATTATATTCATAGTATTCAATTTTTTTTTCGAAATAATTCGAAGGATTCGAAAGAATATGTACAAAAAGCTGTGACATCAAAAATCATTCAACGAATGGAGGACGAGATATACATGCACGGTCACCTATTGAAGCGTTACCTATGGGCGTATTAGTAAGCCGAGTGGGACCATTTCGAACCCGAGAAGCTAGTCTTAACAAATATCTCGGTAAGAGTTTTCAGCATTTATCTGTATAGAATTGTGAGTTATAATCGCAAACATGGAATGTTTTCGGATCTTTTTCGACTTTAGTTATTTCAGCTTTTGTAGGCAGATTATATTTACTTTCTACCATTATCTTTGTAATTAATTAGAGAATATAAATACCGTAAACAAGTAAGTCACATTGGTTAATTTTGGTAAAAATATGCCTATACAAACCGTTGATCGTTTTAATGTTAAAAAGATTTTGCACAAAATTTAAAATTTATCTTTACTGCACTCCTATTTGTAAGAGAAACGCATGATAATTTTGCATACGGAGAACATATATACGTATAACGTATACGTACAACGTATATTGTTTTCAGATTATATGCAAGGCAGGCAATTTAGTCATTCATATGTATGCATATTTAGGTATGATCAATTACAACGTTAAAAAACTTCTTAAACATTATTGTGGGCCAAAAAAATGTATAAGCAAAACTCGGTTAACGCCTTAGATCGCAGACTTGTTTAATTGTATTTAGCTGAATATGTGTGCGTGCGATTTAATATTATAACAACGCGGGCTTGAGTTATCTGGTGCATAAATATTATATACGTTTGTGTGTGTGTTCATGCGTATCGAGAAATGTGATATACGTCTGCATGTGGTGATACTAGTTGTTTTTGCATTTTTTTTTAAATTTAGTTATGGTTTTGGTTTTGCTAAAAACCTGGCAATTATTAATTGCACATATACTCAAAACTGAAAGTAAAAGGTGTATAATTACATCTTTGTGCGTATGTATGTATCGCGCATAATCAAAAATGTCTTTAGGCATATTTATATGCTTAGCTTAAATAAAGTTAATTATGATTATATGCAAAAAAAAAAAAAAACGTAATCATGAATAACATTTTAAAGCATTGATGCAACTTCCACTCGCAAACTAGAATTGTGTATACGAATATTCTTATCTAACTGCTTTAAAAAACTTACCAGTTTACATATACCTATTAAGTCGCAAAAAGAATTTATGCAAACCTCAAACCTCACATGTCCGCTTGTTTCCTGCTGCTCTATATCGTTCATCTGTACCGCTGGCCGGCCTCGCTTAGGATCATGTATGAATTTTAAAACTTAGTACTGCGTAAACCATAAAGAAATTTCGATACTCTTTATTTTTATATATCATAAGCACAAAAAAGAGATAAAGAGGTAGAGGAATGCATTCGCCGACAACATTATTTTCTCCTCGAACGAAACAAGAGGAAGTCGTTTTGCACTGGAAATAAAAAGTGGATTTATTTTGAGAGTCTCAGGCATAAGACTTCATGAGAAGGTCTAGACCTACTCCGTGTTTACTGGAACCAGGAAGGTTTAGTCTTTTAAAGTATAATAAAACAGTTAATAACAGACACTGCTAACAACAGTTTCGAATAAAACCTTTTTTATTATTTTCATAGAATAGTCCTATATTTTCTTTATATAATTTTTTCAATATTTAATTCTTTTTTTAGCCTTTGGTCTACTGAAATTCGTACTCCCCTCGTCAAGCTTTTTTATTTGATACTCATATCGTTATTTCGAATATACCAAAGACAAAATTGTCCGAAATATGAACTGCCGTTCGGGCACATCTTATAGCGGTCGCCATTTCGTATAAATAGAAAAAATTTATACTGTCAAATTGTTTTATCGTCGTCACGCTGACAAGAAAGTAAGTTAAAACTTATGGAAGGCTTATAGCTTGAATGAAAACAATGAAAATATTATTACTTGAATATACACAAGCAAAAATTTGTAACGTGGTAAACTCAAACTTTGCACATATGTTTTTAGTTGGTCGCAAACTGTGCCAAATTTTGTTGTATTCTCTTTCTATTAATTTTAATTAAGAACTGTAGCGCTTAATATCAACGACCAGAATATATGATATAAGAAAAAAGCACAATGGATGTAAAATATTTTCCTTAGAAAACTAACTACATCTGTATCAGGTTGAAGAGCAAACGGACTGCATTATACACTTATATAAATTTAAATTTAATTTAATTAGTGGCCAAAAAAAGAAATTCCTGTCTCTAGAACTTGAACACTGCTTAAGCTAATGTTACTTATACCTAACGTTACTTAGTTGCAGGAAAAACCATGAAGAGATTATTACGAAAACAAACAGATTATTGTGAAGAATATAATAAACAAAGAGATTATTGTGAGAGCCTACTTATTTCGGAATAGCTTTTAAATGTATCTTTCATCCAATTTGTGTAATAAATTAAATTAATAATCATAAAGTGTTTCGATATTAAATTTCAATCTGACAACCTCGTAGTTTGTGTGGTTAAATCTCAGTTTTAAGAAACCATAAAAGTTTTCATTGTGTTATGCTTGCACCAGATTCAATTAAATTTCTTGTATAACATGACCTTTAGATCATATCAATGACAATGACGATAACAACGGCAACGATGGTTATGATTATGATGATTACAATAAGATTACATTTCTTCTTCTGTGATTGTAAAGACTGCCACATATATTTAAAAGCACTAAATATTAAATGAGAAGATTACATAACAGAGCTCCTTAGCCTTTGATAGGATTTGATTTTACATCTAAATTCAAAACTTTAATATGACCAAACACCATTTTCGAAAATTATACCCCTTACAAAAAGATGAGGAGAAAACAAGAGTGAAATTATATTCGGTTTGAAATTATTTTCTTAATGCCTTATCAAAAAAGGCTATGTTTAATTAACGAAAGTCCTGCAATCGATTTCGCAGTGCCGTAATATTGGCCCTTGTGGATCATTGACCCCCTTAATCCCTCACCCCGCGTTCTCAAGCGAGATGAGAAATTCGGCTGTCGCTTTCCGACGTATTTTTCCAACTTACCGTTTTCGATCTTTAGTCATCTGGGGAGCATATTTCTCAAAGATGGCCAGGCCGGACAGCCACAATATGCGGCTCATCGTTTATGCTTTGGTGCAGATTCCGTATCTTATCTCCTCGTACGTCAAAACGGGAGAAATAAGTGGAGAAATTTCCATATCTGGTCGAAAATCAAGAGAAAATTCACTTCTCTAAGTTCGTCCTCCTTGTATCTTTCATCAATGCCGCTTCATTTTTTTTGCAGCAAGTTCTAGCTTAAATTTATGTAGCCGCTTGCTTATACTCAGGTGAATTAGAAGTGTCGTCGTACTTTGTACCATCAAAGCGCCGCACCCTACGAATTTCGCTTCTTTCAGAACCTTCTTGTGATAACCTTGCTGTAGTCTGCTATCATCTGTATTACAGCGCAAACTTATACCTTGCAAACAGCTACGTACCACCTTAGAAAACACTTAAGTTTTTTCTATAATAATTCCCCAGTCAGCTGTTTTTAATACGTTGCGTAATATGATGACAGTGCAAAATTGGTTTACTTCCTTACATTTCTATACTTCCGCGACTGCTTACTCGAAAGCGTACATCACATCGCTTTTTAATGAAAGCAAATTGGTGCTTAGAGAAGTCATTTTGCTTCCCAACCCTCTTTTTTTCTTCATTTGCTGTTCTCACCGGCGTCTTTCCTTTTCTAGGTTCGAAATGTGACCTAAATTCCCTCCGTTGTCATCATGTCCCTTGATAGAAGTCATGCCAAATGTACTGCAATCCTCGCTCGTTGCACTCTTGTTGGAAACAACTCTACTGCAATTATGCTCGCCCAAGCGACACTGGTCGTTATTAATGTAGGCTTCCGGCGGCAAGCTTTCTTGATAATTATTTCCTGCGGAGAACCTTACGTATTCGTAATTTAACTACTCGTATATCAGCCTACTCTTTCTTTTACGTTTCCTATTTTCCTCTCGGTTCACCATAAGCTTCCTTTTTTTGATGCAATCCTGAATTTTTGTCATCACTGTTTCACCCATAACATATTACTCAATAAGGTCGTCGGATAACGTACAGCTGTCGCCATTATTGACGAACTTGCTGGATAGTTTTCCATTTCCATGATTTCAACTCATCTATTACAACAAGATATATTGTAGTTTCACTGAGAATGCTGGGAGAAAATGTAACACGTTTTGTACATACTTTTATACTCTATGGATTGCGTGATTAAAAACGTAAGTGAGGAAAGAAAGAGTGTTGTCACTGATCTTTTCATATATCAAAACAATTTCATAATATTCCGACCTTAACTCTACAAGTTAACTTAAGTGAAGATTGGTGCCATCTGAAAATCATATGGATTCATCAATAGTCATCCCACACCTTTATACCATTCTTTGAAGTTATTGAGGGTCAGCATTTATTTCCATGGAAAGTGCGATCTTTTCGTCTCTTATCCCCGAAATGCGACATCTTTTTTAATAAGGAGCAACAGCTATAGTTTGTTATTTGCGCCTCGTCAATCATTACAAAATTGTCGTTTCTTTCATCAGTTTATTCAGTTTTTAAATTTCGTATTTTTTACACGCATGGATTCCGAAACTAAGCTATCGCTTCTAGGTTTGCGTGTGACTCGCTAAGTCACACAATGTGTATGTTCTCTTCAATTTCTTTTTGTCTGATCACACCTAAAACTTCTTCACGTCTTTTTAGGTTAACCTGAAAGAATTTAATATTCATTCCTCGATATTTTGGTGCATGCTTGAAATAAAGTGGATTGCACATTTGGAACCTTTCCCAGCACAGATAATATACCAGGTTTCGTTTTTACATTCTGCGGCTTTGTCCCTACTATACCGCATCCACATAGTGCGCTATGGTCGTTTCCATGATATGGTCTTGTCAGATTGTCTCTGTCTCGGCCTCGAACGAAGTTATCTTTATTTTAAGATATTTGTCCTTTATTAGCTGCACGGCTAATGTTGCTGTGGTATTAATTATAGCTTGTTCGATGCGACCAAAGGCTTCCCTAATAGTACCAATCATGATGTTTCCTACTCCCGCTTCAGGATAGCTCAATTATACGTCTTTTTTTTCTGATCTTAACGGCTTTTTTCGGGTTTGTTTACCATTTTAACTCGCTTGTGTGATGCTGGAAATATACTGATGCATATTAACGACTTACCAGTACTAAACGTGCAGTCGCTCCATATCCTCGGGCTCACGTTTTCCAACAATTATCGTTGGAAAACACACTGCCTTCGGTTAAAAAATTCTATTTTAACAAGGGTAAATTTCATACAGTACATTGCTTGGAAAAGCCATGCGCACATTAACACTATTGCCTATCTTACCAAAATGTTTGTTTATATTATATATATTTTAACTCGCTT
>KK500059.1:171541-209184 GCA_000688715.1 Glossina pallidipes
CTAGGCTCAATATCTAATGTAATTTTATAAATTAGAGCCGATAGCCTGTGTTGCTAGTGCTCAATGTCTTTTTTGTTTTGTTGTCCATTTTGCATATTGATAATAGTTGCTATTTTATTTTAATGGCTGACAATCATAGCTGCATCGTCAAAAGTTGCGCGAAATGGTACTCTTAGCTTACTCTTAGTGCACATATGCGGTCTGCTGCTAAGAGCTACAGAAAACTCGATATAAATCAAATGAAATTCCAATCGACACCAATCGCTATCAGTTTGGAGACTTGAGCATCATGCCATACTCTGTCCAATGTCTTTGAGATATCTGATGCAACGAACTTATTTTCGCCGAAATGGTGAATAGACCAATTCCATTTCTCACTAAAGTAGGACTAAGTCACCAGCAGGCTGATTTTTACGAAAGCCATATTCTCTATTGCAAATAAGATCTTTGCTTTCCAGTTGTCTTACCAGACGGTAATTGCCCACGATTTCCATAGTTTTGGCTATTGTAAAACTAAGGAATTCTAATTGAGCAACAATTAGCAGGATTTGTGGGGCGTCTCGAGTAGGTATTGGACAACGGCAATCTTAGGCAAAGTGGAAAAATGCCAGCATGATTGCACTTACTGAAGAGATTGCGAAATGGGCTGGCGAGTATGACAGCACACCTTTTTAGGATTATCCGCTGTATTGCCATCTGGCCCAGGAGTTTTTCGAGTATTGAGACTGGTGAAGACCTTTTTAACGGCCTTCGTTTGAAAGACGTAAGTATGTATAGAGCATGTTACTCTTTCGAGCGGCGGCGGTCGTAGATCGTTATGTGGTAAACGAAAATTTGAAGCAAATATTTCAGCCAACACATTAGCTTTATCAACCAGATTTGATATTATTTGACAATTGTTAAAAAGAAGCGGAATCGATGCGGAAGATTGGTTTCCAATTCCCTTGTCCACCGACCAGAAGCTATCGCTGCTTTTTCGTGCAGCAAGAACTTGGATACGCTGCTTAGTTAGCCAACGTAATTTCCAATTAAAGTGTCTAAAAACGTTGTTGAGCACTGCACCAAGTTTAATTATAGTATTTAAAACATTCACTTTTCGGGGTTGGAGAAAAACCGTGTCTAAAATTAGCGTACTAAAAGGATTCAGAAATGGTACAGTTGTCTGAGTTTCATAGAGTTTCAAAGATCTTAACTTCGTATTTTTATGGATGCGAAGTAAAAAAAGATCTAGTATGTTTTGTTGTAATCCGTCAATACTTATAATGTGATTTGGCTCATTTATAAGCTGCGTTAAGCAGTTTTCAGTTGTCGTAATCTCAGTGTCGCAGCCCTCTGTTGCTGTATGGGTCGAATGGCGTAGCCAGTTTTTGTGGTGAACATTGAAATCACCAAAAATCACAATTTTGCTGTCGGCATGATTATTATAAATGCAAGATATTGTGTTCAATAGAGTGTCAATGCCGCTAGAGGAGACCACGCCGTCCGCATATGCAACATATCTCCCCGGTTAAAAAATTCACCCATAGATAGATAAATTCGTTCCGGCTTCTACAAAGAGCGAATTTTTGCGCATGTGTGCGTATCCCGCGAAAAGATTTGTGCGCAGCCCGCTTTTATTGCAGTCGTCAAGTTTAAATTTTATCTCCATATCTGATGATTACAGTTAAATTAGAAGTTTTGCGCTATCGAGTGGTGTTGGGTGCAGCTGTAGGTAGGCGGTAGACTGGTAAGTGTTACGCCTTTACCGACTGACCGTTCACCGTATATGGCTACGCCCTAACAAAACCAGAGCGGAAATGATGTTGGGTGAAGTTTATGGGCGGCAACAGTATGCTTTTTTTATCTGTTGTGAGGAGGACGTAAAGGCGATGAGTGGCTGTTTACAATTTCAGTTTCTATATATTCCATTTGCGGTAGTGCAGTTGTGGTCGGCGATATTTTATCTCTGGTTACTGTAATTGTTGTTGTTGATTTTGCTGCTATCGATGGTGTTGCTCCTGGGATTGCAAGTATGGTTGTTATATTGCTTCGTTACTATGCGGTATTACTATTACCGTTGTTGTTGTTTTTATTGCTAGCTTTGTTGCTTGCTTCTTCTTGTCTGTAGTCGCAGTTATGGTTACGTGGTTACGTTACGTTATGGTGCTATTGGAGGGGTTGGTTTACTTAGTTTTTATTGACTTCGTCGCTTATTGTACCGCTACCGTTAATATTGATTCAATGACTATTTTTTTCTCGCTAGAATTTTACCGTTATTGAAGAGTACACTTTGGATTTTTGACTTTTTCTTTATTTGCTTTCGATATGTTTATTTTTGAAATTTTTTATTCTTATTATTATTATTATTATTATTACAATTTTAGACTAATGAAACAAATTCTTAGACTAAAAGAAAAAACATTGAGCACTAGCAACACAGGCTATCGGCTCTAATTTATGAAAGTATTGAGACTAACAGTTTTAATAAAGTAATATATTGTATTGACATTCTCTTCTGATATACTATTCTGTAGCCGATTTTAGAATGTTAATAGGATTGGTCGCTCCAAATGCAATGCTTCTAGCCAAGGAAAAGTTAATGTAGTCATAGAGAATGTACTTAATGAGAATTTGTCCGCAACTCCAGATTGGGAAGGAAGAGTTTTTTAAGATCCATTGGTGGGAGTTACAATTGTATGGCTAAAGCAAATTCTCGAAAATATTTGGTACTTGATTTTCTCAACATATGTTATATATAGGATGTAAGGGAGCATGCTGGCTCATTGCCGGCAGAGCAGTTGCCCTCGGCCCGTGGTGCCGCATTACAAACAAGAAAAACAAAATTTTAAAAAAGTATAACCTCCAATTGCATTACATATAGAATGTAGTCGGTCCTGTCCGTCGTCCGTTGGTCCTTCCTTTATCCGTTGGTAACTGTCCCATGTCCCTTCACTGTCCCTTATACGCGCACCACTCCATACCCCGCCTCAGCGGTTAGGCATGCGACTTAGTTAATCATTATTTTTTCTATTATTTATTCAGAACCAAAAGAAAGCAAAACAAAAAAAAGGGTACTTAGCTGCTACTCAATGGTGCTCCGTTGCAGCAACCTTCTTCACAGTATCCCGACTTCGTGTCATCACACTGGCAAGAGGCTTCCATATATGTATTTTGGCAGAATGGCATTTAGATGTTAACGTGTATACTCAATGTGGTGGTGACGATTATGGTGATGATAATGTCTATATACCGATGTAACGCAACATTTGATTTGCCGACTGAGATGATATACACTTGACGCAATAAAAAAAAAGAAGTTTTTTATGTCTTTTCCGTTTACTTCTCCTTTATTTCACAAATCAATTACTATGTACTCCTTTTTCTTTTTACAGCAATAATTCGTGTCGTCTTACTTTCTATTAAGCACACACATGTTTATTACGCAGTTAACATAACAATAAGATAGTTATCGTTGTTACTTACAAAATAATCTTTCGCTCCTGTTTCTGGACTTTTCCTTTTCTTTTTTTTTTTTTGTTCTCTATTTTTGTGTTTTTCTTGTTATTCTTTTTGCTTTGTTTCTTTTTGTAAGATTTTCCTTTGTTTTTCTGTAAGCACCAACTAATGATATATTAATTTGTTTAAGTGACCTTTTCAAAAGATTTGGGCGCGGCAGATTTTGTAAACTTGCTTATTTTACTCATTATTTCACTTTTAAAAAGTTTGCTGCATTTTGATTTTTTTTTATAAAATTTATAAATGTGTATAGGTTTATATTTTTCTTTGTTCTTAAAACTCTTGGGCATTATAGCAAAACACTATTTTTCTGTGCAACATCTTGTGCATTTCATGCAAAATACAAATCATCTTTTACTTTTTTTTCTTTTTTTTTCTGACGTTTACATTCAATTTGAGGAAAATTGGAACCTCTTATGTAGAAATTCCGATTCAGTTCAATTATAAAATTTTACGACCATTGAAATGAATTACTTTAAAAATATGTTCTTCAAACCACACACGCAGGAATTTTTCTTAAATTAGTTTTCTGACCACTCAAATTTTACTTTCAGGTTTTATAGCATCTAATTTTATTTAAACATTTTTATTTTTCGAATCACTCCACTCGCTTAAACAAACGTCTCCTCGCAAAACAAAACCTTGACCGCTCAGCACCGCAGTTAATTACTTTCTGCCCTGATCAACACCAGCCAACCAACAATCAACCACCACCAAAAATTCTTCGCATCATTTTGTTTTTTTTTTTTTCTTATTTCTTTGCATAGCTAACGGCTAGCCGCTATTTGGCACAGAACCTCAACATCATGCGATGTCCCATAACGGCATCTCGTTACTAAGACATTTTTGGTAAAAGCAGACCGACAGATACTCTCCCTGAATTTATTCGCGGACGTTACAAGAAGTGGAATTAATTGAGGGTTAAAAGAAGAGTAGTGCTGATGATGGTATTGTTATTTCCTTCTATAATTTTCTCTTTAACTTTTCTTCCAATGTATCTTTGAAGATCTAACTTTTCCATGAAATCATCCATAATTAGAGGAGCGCCGCTCGATCAGCCTGCTCATTTCCCAATAAACCGATATGACTTGCTACCCAAAGCATTTTAATTTTTTCGCCGAGTGTTGTAATGATTATCCTTAATTTGTTGATGGTACGCCATCTCGAAGTCGAAGGATTCCGTATAGCTTTTAATACAGACAAACTGTCAGTAACAATGACGGTTGTGAGTTTGTCTTTATGGGAGAGGTTCGCAGCGTGAAAGATAGCTCTGCCTTCGGTTATGAAAGTTGAAGCACTTTCGTGAATAATATGATTGGGAAGAACCTGTTCTGAAGCATCTACCACGCCGCAAGCAGGTGGCAGACCAGAAGATTTTGAGCCATCTGTGTATAAAAGACTCTAAACGTCACTCTCCAGTACTTGGGTTGTTTCAGCACTCAGATTCCTGAAGACATTATCTGGAGTATATTCTTTCTTGTGCATAGGCAGCGAAATGTTAAAAGAGTAGTCTTTCAAAATCCATGCAGGTTTAAGATCAAAATAACGGAAAATTTTTAAGGGAATGTTCAATTTCTTTGCAACGTACAAACAATAGTCAATTGCGGATGGTGACTATTGAATTTTCTTGTCAATAATAATCTTTCTCACATCTTCGCCGAGAATAGATTTGTTTGAATTAAGAAGACTATTTTAGCTTTTACCTCATAAAGTCCATTTTCTGAAGCTGGGGGATCAGTTTCATTTATAATATTATTTGTGGGCGTCGTCCGAAAAGCTCAGCAACTTGCTGTAAGGGCTTGGTGACAAACCGGTTTAAGGATTTTGATATTAGACTTGCAGCTATTGCCGTAAATTATCAAAGCATAATCAATCTTGCTTAAAACAAGCATTTTGTTAAGATAACCAATAGTGTTAACGTGCGCATGACTTTTCCAAGCAACGTATTGTATGAAATTCACCCTTGTTAAAATGGAATTTTCTAACTGAAGACACCAAGGATATTTGTTGGATAACGTGAGCCCGAGAATATGGAGCGTCTGCACGTTTAATGCTGGTAAGTCATTATTATGCATTTTTGTTTTGATTTTTGTATAGAAATTTTAGCGCCTGACGAGTTGACCCATGTGGAAATCTCTTGTCCAATAGATTCAAGGATGTTGATTTGTTTCTCTTTCTTTTGTTAAAATGTATACATCGTCCGCGTAGAAACAATGCTCAATTCTCGGTACACGGAAAAGAGTTTTACTAATTTCATTGAAAGCGATCTGAAAAAGCGTGAAAGTAAAACGAGATCCTTTTGGAATGCAATTCATTAGCGGAAAGGAATCAGAGAGATGATTGCTAATTCTAACTTTAAACCGCCGATGCGACAAGAGTGATTTGGTGTTGTTGAAAAATATGGGTCCAACATTCCATGATTTCATGAGTCCTAAAATAACATGAAGAGCAAGTCTGTGAAATGCTTTTTCCAAATCAATTGAGAGAATTGTTACATGATTACGTTCGGAAATTGCTTTGCTTGTAAAATAATCAATATGTAAAAGATTGTCAATGCAGCCTCTACCCCGCTTGAAACCAACTTGTTGCTTTGTAATCAAGTTCTTGGACCCTAGAAACCAAGATAATCTAGACGCTATAATATTTTTTAATACATTTAAGAGGCAAGGTAAAAGAGAGATTGGGCGATAGTCTGATGCGATGGAGATATTTTTTGACTCTGAAGTTGGAGCAACTGTTGCCAGTTTCGACATGTAGGGTATATGGCCAGTCAAAAATATCATATTATATTAGTCCAGCAATTTCTTTTTACTTGAATTAGATAGAGCACTGATCATTTGGTATGAGATGAGATCTAGACCAGGTGTCCTCCCCTTCGATTTGGAGAGACATATTTCAAGTTCTAAGGTAGATATACAATTTTCCAGGAACATGGCACATCTCTCAATAGCATTTCAAATAGAAATTGGTGTCCTTTCATTTTCAATGAAAGCATTGGAAATTATTCGCACCACACTTTTCTAAAATAATTGGAAATCTCATCTGCCTCAGTTAAAGTTCCATTGGAAGTGCAGATGACAGAAATTTCATTCAAATTTGAAGTCCCATTGAGTCTGTTGATTTTGTTCCAGACAACTTTCATTGATTTCTACGAATTCTTTTCGAAAAAAGTTCAAAACTAAGTGCGTTTGATTTTCGTAATTCCTTCCTTGAACAGAGCATTGGCCTTTTTATATAATAACAAATGATTATGATCAGAACATCTCTTAAAGCGGTGTCATACATACATTTTGTTTTTCCTCAATGACGGAAGCATGTTGTTCCACCAAGGAAACCTAGTTCGCTTAAAAAAGCAGTTGGATTGAGGAATAGAGAGATGAGCAGGCATGCGAATCGCTTTAGACATAATAGCAACATCATGGTTGCAGTTCTCGTTAAATAGCTTTGAATTTAAAAAATGACTTGGCCTGTTTGGAATAATTAATCCAATCCGCT
Organism: Glossina pallidipes; assembly: GCA_000688715.1. Taxonomy (NCBI): domain Eukaryota; kingdom Metazoa; phylum Arthropoda; class Insecta; order Diptera; family Glossinidae; genus Glossina; species Glossina pallidipes. The sequence continues at coordinate 178,532 of KK500059.1, forward strand.
TTGTCAAGGACGCATTTGGCCTGTTTTGCTGGAGTAACAGAGGACTTTGAAAGGTTGATATCGATTATGATTGGAAAGTGATCCCTATTATGTAGATCATCGAAAATAGACCAGGAAATCAAAGGATGAAATGGCGGAGAGCAACATGTTAAATCAATATGTGAAAAGATGTGATGAGTTGAAAAGTGTGTTGGTTTTCCGCCATTTAAAATGCAAAGATTGCTTTGTATGAAGGCCTTCAAACCGACGACTGTTGTTCCCTGTTGAGCCCCAGATGGTATTCCAGCTATTAAAGTCGCCGCATATAATTAATAGAGCGGACAGGGTGGAGAATAAATTGTAGAGTTGTTGCTGACAAAACGATTGCGAAAGTGGGATATGGAGCTGTAAAATTTAACTGTAAATTTTATGTTTAAGATTATTTGTATCGCTACGGCTTGTGTGTATGAGCTTAAATTTATGCGTTTGTGAGGTATATTTGATTTTCTTCTTTGAAATATGAATTTTGATCAACATTCATGAAGTATCCAGTACACGATGTGGGTGAAATAGGATTAAAAGAATATCTACAATACGTCTCTTGAAGGGATATAAAGGTTGGATTAAAATCATTTATGAGTGTACGGAGTTCATCAAAATTATCAATAAGTCCCTTCATGTTCCATTGTAGAATTTTAAAAACTAATTGTAGTAACATGGAAACGCAGTGGTAGATGGGTTAAGTTGATATGTCAGCGTCTCCGTCGAAAATGAGTAATATATTCTTACCAGCAGAATAACTTGTACTTAAGTGGTTGCGTACATTTGAAGTGCAACAAGTGGGCGCGAGTGAATAATTTGAAATTGAAGGCTGATTGAGGGATGGAAGATTGTATTCATTACAACGTGTAATTTGTTGACTAGGGTTGAGAGCTGATGATTCTGGGGAATTTAGTTTGTTGCGCTTTAGGATACGTGTTGTTGTTTTAATTTTTTCAGTATTTACTGTTGCTTTGATTTTTTCAATATTATTTTTGGGGGGTGTTTGATCTGGTTTCCCAATATGATTTTTCGCTGATGGTAAAGCGGGTTGGTCATTGGAGGAAGTTGGGGTTAAAGGTTTATTAGGCTCGATTTGCAAGGCGACAGCAGCGTAGGTATTACTTTTGTTAATTCCTTGGGTTCCAGTTGGAGCGAGTTTGACCGTCGTTATTTAATTTAGTAAATTTATAAACTTCAGTCACGCCTTGATCGCCCATTTCGCGAACTATTTCGTCTTCCGGCACATACTTTAAGCTTGGGGCATAAATTACGCCTCTAACTGAGTTAAGTTTGTCATGCAGTTTAGCGAAAATTGGACATAAATTTGCTAATGATTTTGACTTTATGAAATTTTCCGTCGCGCGCGGGTTCCCAGCGAGGACAATTACCATCGCGTAGAATCGGGATAGAATCTGTATATGTTGTAATGCCATCTAGGGCTTTTTTTATAGCGAAAAGACTGATTTGTGAAATTGTTATGCTAGCATCAGTTGAAGAAATTACATATTTTTTGTCAATAGGAGTGATGTTACTGATTGGCAACACCGGAAAATCCAAATTTTTAATTTTTCTCTCTGCGATGATTGGTCCGCTAGTAGATGGAACATATTTGAGTTTTTATCTGGCAGCCCCGGGGCCATGAAGCCTTTTTGTTGCCTATTATTTAGTAATTTTGGAAAAAAACCCACTTAACTTACGTTATAAACTTGCGTTATAAAAAAAAAATGCAACAAAACGGACACGAATGTGACGATGGTTGGGTAATGCTGCAAGCGATAATGATTATGTATTGCTGCATTAAAGATGACGTCGCATAAATTTTTTTATGACTCTTATCATCTTATGGATGCGCTCGCTGTTGTTGCTTTTGTTAGGCTCTGCATGTATATGTTCATGCCAGAGCTCCTTAATGTTATTCTATTATTTACTATTCAACATAGTTAGCATTTACATATACATTTGTAACCTTTTAGTCTCTTCTCGTTTTATCTTTTAAAAAACGAAAGTCTCTACTTTATGCATTTGTTTGAATAAAACTTCAGCTCACAAATTGCCATAAAAGTTTTGCTTGCTTGCATATAATCTTTTTATGTGAGTTGTAACCCGTTTGGTTTATAGCAGTATTTTTACAAGGTCGATAAAGTGCTATAAAATAAATCATTTTATTCAACCAGTTCGTGCCTTTTGTAGCGAGAACTGTTCATAGTAAATTACCGAATACTATTTGCGCGCACAACAACTTCTCAGTCACAATGTTCAAATCATACTTCTTGCTTATCGTTTTTGCTCAAAAGGGAAGTGAGAAAAAGACGAGAAGTAAAAGTCGCGAAGGTAAAAACAGTAAATTTTGTCGCGATCGAAGAATAAGTAAATGCTACATACTCAAGTATCAATTAGAATCCCGCAACGCATGATGTCACTCATTTTCATCGTAACGTCGCTCCATGCTTTTCGTGAATATTATTGGAAGTGTCTCTGTCCTTTGTTTCGCTAACTTAAGTCTCACCAATAGAAGCTGCGTACATATTATCTCAGGCCAATATCCTGTAGCTACCTTGCTATCATCACCATGGCTTATCATCTGCAAACCAGAGAAGAACCGATGATGGAAAATATAAATTACACTTTTTCTAAGAAATTTGATGTTTTCTATTTATTTTTGCATAATGTTTGTACGAAAGCGAATTGTCTCATGGTATCAGAATATTGCACATTCTTCCACAACTTTTCTGATCCACGGAAGTTAATCTAATTTAATTAATCGGTTTCTTACTAAAATCTGCAAGCAACTGCGAAACATTTATAAAAACACGCGACTGGGCACTTCAACGACGTTACGAGTTTGTGAATAACTCAAAACGATAGGAAACTTGTGGAAACGAAAAAAGTGGTCTGCTGCCTAAGAACACTAGCATGTCTATCACTCTCAAGGGTATACTTTTAAACCTCTACCCAACTTCGAATGCAATTTTTCATCTGTCTTATTAACAAAATTCCTATGACTATAATTTATTTTCTTGTTAACCTTAACTTAACTTAAAACCTTAACTTTCTGAAAAATCCAAAGTGGTGTCACACCTTAAACATAAAACTGCATTGGTCAAAATGTATAATCAAAAACTGTTAATAATTTTTCAATCACGAAAAAAATATTGAAGTATAAGTAAATCGAACTATATGTTTATTTAGGTACGATATTTCATTGCCATATTTTGTAATTTAATAACACTTCACGGTAATTATGCGAACCTAAAATCGTAGCTATTCTATATCCTATAACCTTGCCTCACAGGAGGGAACGCACTTGTACTCAATGATTTTGCAAAGGTTGTTGGTTTGGTGTATTGCTGCCACAAACTAATCTGCCGCTTTTAAGTTGTATGACATTCTCGAATTTTATAGTCTAAGTGAATATTTGCCATTACCATGCCCTATAATAATGTAATATTTTTAATACTATTTCTTCCAAAAGATCTCAAAAGATAGATTTCAAATTTTAACTTAACATTATTCTAATCTAAGTTTAATCATTTCTCCACGATTAATTTTTCGCACTACAGTTGTTAAGTTACTTCAGTGATGTCATTTTCCTATTCTACCATGAGATGTCTCTTGATACCATAAGAATTTCATAACAGTGCCCCATTTTAAACCATTTTACATACAAATATCAACACCATTTTGCAGCATCATATCAATTATAATTTGATTAGGGAATCGCGATTGCAGTAACGAAAGATACTTTGATATTTGCTTGTTTTTCGCGATGTTGCGTATTATTGTAGATCATTGTATTCACTTGTTCTAAAAAAATCGAATAACGTGTTGTGTTTCCCAATCCTGTAGTGAATTCAGTGCACGTGAATTTTGTTTTCATTCCCGAAAAATTTGAAAAACACATTGTTGAAATTAACATTTCAGGCAAGCAAATAGTAAAACAGTTTGTAAATCTACCACTTATAAAATCATTCTAGGGATGTCCCGAATTTCAAAAAAGAAGGAGTTATTGTAAAATACAAATAACTTAAGTGAAGAATACGCTAATTGGTGAAAGCTCGCAATCTGAAAGTGAAGATGAGTTAAACGATTCTTTCGAAAGTGATCACGAATTCGATAGCGATTATGACAACTATTTGTCAAGCACCAATGAAAAGGAAGACAATTTGAATGCAAGTAGAGGACGAACGAGAATGAGATTTTTGACGAATTCTAAAGACGATAGTGAAGAAAGCAATGAACGGCAAAATAATGAACAATAATATTATGGAATACATTATAAAATGTACAAAAATGGAAGCAAAAAGGATTCCAGGAAAAGAATGAAGTTTATCTCGAGATAAATTATATTATTTATAGCTATTTTATATGTACGCGGTGCATATGACTAAATAATAATAAAAAACGGGGTCCTTTTACACGCCAGCGGCATATATCACAGTGTATGAACAACTTATCCCAACGGAAGGTAAATGTAATATGCCGAATAAGTCCGATAAATTTGGCATCAAATTTTGGTTGGCGTCTGATGTGAAAAGTAAATATTTTGTGCATGGGCTTACGTGCTTAGGGAAAAATAAAATGAGACCCATATCAGTTTTGTTTTACAACTGATTGAACCATTTAGTGGCTGCGGTAGAATCGTTGCTACCGACAATTTTTTCACAAGTTGTAAAAAAAAAACTTCTTCATTTGGAACTTTCCGGCAAAATAAGAGCGAACTGCCAAACTTGCAAAAATACAAAAGAATGAAACTGCGTTGTAAAGCGTTCCATTTATTGAATGACTTTGCTCTAACAAGCTATAAAAACAAACCGAACAAGAAAGTATTTCTGCTAAGTTCAAGCCATAAATCTATAACAGTGCAAAAAAACACTAAACGTCTTTCGAAAACCATTAAATTTTATAATTCCATAAAATTTGGTGTCGATATGGCCGACCAAATGGCACGACAGTACAGTGTGAAACGTAAATGCCGCAGATGGCCTATGCATGTATATTATGACATCGTCGATTTAGTCACCATAAACGCTCTCTACGAAGAACGACAAGGAATATAACAAACGTCTAGAACATTCATCAGTGCGAAGTAAAATCACATCTCTTCCAAGAAAACAAAAAAAGCGCCAAATAAAGTATTGCTCAGGTAATAGAGCAACGGTAACGTGCTTGTGGTGCGAGGAGAATACGTGTGGACTACGTGTGGATTGGTAGAACAACCATTAATTTGTAAGAACTGCGGTTCTGAATAAGGAAAAAACTTTATTAAAATGCGGTTTTTATGATTAGTGTTTTTTTGTTAAAAGGATTGAATTTTTATACATGAGACTGAAAGTTCGTTAATGATATTACCATCTTTCTAATCAAAATAAAAAAATTAAGAAGGTAATATTTTTTAATTATTGTTCCCATTATATTGTTTAAATTATCTATATTTTAACTGCAAATTTGAAATTCCGGCAGTTTTGGCAATTATTTGTCAAAAGACACCTTTTTGTCGAAATAGATATACACAAAATCCTGGTAGAAATAGTGCTAAGCGTAAACGGAAAATTCTAAAAACAAGTTTAGTACAAGCCGGTTCGCAGCGTTAAAGTAAGGTAAAACTATGGAAAGAAAAACAACATAATCGAGTAGGAAAGGACGACAATAGTAAGTAAGAAGCAAAAGTGAACAAGACCGATCGAATACGCAAGAAATTTGCTTTCTTTGAAAAAGTCATTATACGTTTCCTGGTTATTTCATTGCCATTCTATGGAACCCATGGTTTACAGCATAGCTAATTTATCCACCAAGCAGCGGTTGCTAGTTGATGGCAAAACACCCAGTGGTAAGTCGCAAAATGGGTGACGGCAAAAAAAAGACAACAGCAACAACGGGTGACATGTTCAGTACTTTCCGCTTACCATAGGCGTGACCAACGTTCAGTGCACCGATCGGGATATATATTTAAAAACATGCAGATCTTAATGGAAGAAATTGTGTCCACCTCTTGTTTAAAATCTATCTTTCTATCCAGCTCTTGTAAAATCTTAGAAAGGAAGAAATAACTTAAGCTCGCAATAAATGTCCAAAACAAAAGCCAAATACTAAATATCTACAAGTGCTATTAATTTGAATTTTATACTGCAATAAAATACTTCTACCTCTAGCAAGCATTTTCAAATGATCAAAATGTTAATGCTTAAACCTTACCATTTCCTCCTTAGCCAGCCAAATTCAGAATCCCTTCTAAACACCACTCTTTTACGTTACTTTTACAATTATTAAAATAAATAGATAAGAGATAGTTTGGTTCAAATCGTAACTGATAGTCTAAAATCTTTGTCACAAACGCATACAAACACACAGTATTTATGGATATACATATATATATATATATATATATATATATACATATATATATGTATATATGTTTATACGTATATATATATATATATATATATATATATATGTATCTGTAAAAGGTATATATATATATATCATAAGCAGACACATTTGTGTGTCTATATGATTTAAGTGCAAACGTAATCTGACTTTCTGTTACTGAATTGAGGCCAGCATTAATAATAATAGACATCGAAATATTACACAATAACAATAAAACGCGATTCTTGGATGTCTATCAGTTAGCTTTTAAGGGTTCTTGATTTACAGTGAAGTTTATTGAAATAATAAGAGTTAGTAGCGCCAACTATGATTCATTAAAACGTATCAACGACATGTCTGTCCATCCTTACTATAGTGCCTTAGACTTGACAATCATAAGCCTTCCTTTTATTTGCATGTATCAGTACCACGACAATAGTCTCAGTTCGACTTCAGAGAATGCGTGAATTCTTATAAGTGTCCTGATCAATTACGTAGTGCAACCTTAAATAACTCTTCAAATTTGGAAATGCGAAGGTAACGAGATAGAAATAATAGGCTCATCGGGCTTAAGAATTGCATAACAATCCCTTTGACTTAAGAGTCTTATTTTATGCATAGTTCGCTTTAACACGAAGTATTCCTCATAAGTTATCGCACACGTAAACTTAAATTTTTATTGGTTTTGGAATTTCGGTGCAAGCGGAAATGTAAACAACACGTGGGGAATTATTCTCGCTGTTAACTTATTGAATACTTGTATCCTTAGTTCACTTTAGAACGAATACGTGCAAACAGAGTTTCGCTCAGTATAAGAACAACTTCTAATTGTTTTAGCAAACAACAATTTTTAGAAAAGATTCTTAGTGTACGATAAGAGAACTCGCCTATTAGAACAGGTCCTGTTCTAGAGCCTCCTCTGCACTCTCAAAATATTTGAAAACAAACTGATCGAACAAGTTGAGCAAGAAGAATGATCGATTATAACCAAACTATGTCTTTATATGGGAAAATTTTCTCTTAAATGTGATTTGTATTCGATCTGCCTTAAGTTGAAGACAGCGAAAAGAGTAGCGAATTAAGAATGAAGCTGCTTCTAGGTTCATCCAAAAGCACTTATGCAAAACAGTAACATGGTGATTAAGCCGTTCGCGTTCAAATTTAGATTACGATAAAATATACACTAATTCACGAATGCAGCGGTGGACGCTGAACTAATCCGCTATAGACAACAAACCACTCTTCGATTTTACAGCATTTTGTGATCGGTAATTAACCTTTATATGGTTCATCATAATCTACTCTATGCTTGACCGAAAGTCACGCCGTAATCGACAAGAGGCATGTCCGCTTGCAACCCAAAGGCTATGCTTCAAATCCCTTTTTTCTAAGTAAACAGTTACCTGCAAAACGCTTTGAAGTGCTCCTTCATTAAATTCGACGAAAAATATTTTATATAAAGTCATTGCAGGAACTAAAGTTGCAATAAGAGACGAACGTAACGTCAAGTTTAGCATACCTACGTATGTATTTAAACATGCATATAAACAGTACTTAACAATCATAACTGGTTTCAGTAGTATGCCTTTGTGGTCGTTTGTTATCTGGTGTGTTTGTAATGCCCCTCTGTGAGCACTGGGTTTTTATACTGAAAACTCTTACTATTCCTGCCATAAAATGATAGCAAGAACAGCAACGGAAAAAACATTTTGTCAAACGATTCAATATCGATGCACTCTTAAGCAGCCATGTAATAACAGACTAACTGGTTGCCCGCCACGCAGGTTGACTACATTTTTACGAAACCGTTAACAACTCTCACATAGATACTTGAAATTGCTTGAAAAACGGTTACACATGTGCATACCTGTAAAGGAAAGCAAAAACTGTCAATAAATTGCATTAAACGAATAACAGCAAAGCCACGAAAGAGAATATTAAATATTATTCAACTATTAAACATAAGGCTGCTCAGAAACAAAAAACGAAAAGAATAAAAGAAAATAACACAAAAATAAAAACAAGTAAGAAAATTATACTCGGTTGTGATCGAAACTTTTTCACCTTTATCTTAACGCGCGGCTGATTTTTTCTAGTTCCAAAATAAAAGATTTATCGAATAGGCGTATGGGGGTTGTAAGCGTGTTCTTTAATTTGCTTGCGCCATCTTCGATCTCTTTTGCAAATTTTTAGACGATATCTTCGTTTTTGCAAACGGGAGAATGACTTCCGCAGATGATGCACAGTTTGGCAGACAGACAACAGACCGGCATATCGACAGACCAGCGGAAGGACATGCTTAGGTGCATTAAGAATTCGAAACTCGCTAACAATTTATATACTTTATGGGGTTTTCGAAGTTTGTTTCTCCGCGATATAAAAAACAAAAAATTAAATGTTGATACGCTATAACATTGGATAAACCTGGTAAATCCGTTTCATCTTTGTATAGTAACTACAGCACCGCCTATAGAATATCCGTTCAAATTAGTCCGTTTAGTCTGCTATAGTTTAGAAGAAATGATCAAAAACACAATTTGTTATTCTTTTCGGAAAAGACTTCACTTCACGTAGGCGTGTGTTTGAAAAATTTGCAATACCAACCTGTGCGCAACAACTTCCAATGTTTCCGCCAAATTTGATATCGTAAGCTTCATTTTTGCGGCCGGGAGAATGTGTAAAACAGACGTTACACAGATAAGCAGACGGACAACTGCTTAAATCGATTCAGACTTTGACGCTAATCAAGACTATGTACACTTCTAAAGCTTTCTTTTGCACGTCGCAAACGTTTTGGCAAAACCAATATACCACTCATCGTTCGGTGATGGGTATAATAAACAACTGGGCAAACTACAGGCACCTAGTGCAGCGCGTTAAATAAATTTTATTGAAAGCAAAATTCAATTACTTAAGAAAAAAAATGCGCCAAGAAACGAATATACCAGCAAAGTTAAAGAATTAAAAAAACTACTTTCCTTGAGATAAATATCAGACACCCATCGCTAGCCAACGCAGGCTTAAAGTACGCTAACCAAATTTCTTTTATTTTACGGAATAAAGTTTATAAAATTATTTGTGTAACGTAGAATGACATAGGTCTGAAGGAGTCATTTGCAAAAAAATCCGCAAAGCAAAATCGTTAAACGAAAAAATTATTAGTCCAACATGACATCCCCATCAGTTATATGGATTCATATATATCGTCGCTGAAGTCATCACTTATTACGTCAAATAATCTCCGTAAGCCACTTTGTTGAAAATTTTTGATATGCGGTTTTGAAAAAAAGAAGTAGTAACCAGTCTTTTTTGCAGTACAAGCTAATTATATCTCAATTTCCTAACCATTACAGGCTTTAAGTAATGTTCAGCAAAATTGATTTATCGCCGTGCAAAACTTTTAATGATATGAAGTTTGCGTGTAATACACTCAGTACGTTTCTGTATTCCTACAAACTGTATTATTTTCCAGATCCATATTATACTCCATATAAAGCGACATCAGATGACCAATTATAGGCAAAGAAAGAAACATAGCCAAGAATTGCTATATTCTATGTACAGCTCTGATGCAAAACCCATACATTTTGAGTTTGTTACAAACGAGATGAGAAATTCAGTTCATCGCGATCCTATGTCGACGGTAAGTAAAAAAACAAATTGCTTTATATTTTGGACACATACAATAAGTGAAGGCAAAAACATTGTCTGTAAATCTTGTATATCTGCAAGTTGTTGACCAAGCCAACAACTTGAAAAATATTTTGGTCGTATAGAAACGGCACAAGAGAAAAAAGCTTGTATACGTGTGCATTGATTCTTATAAAGTTAAAGCAATTATTATTGTTAAGCCGCATGCATTTATTTAAATGCATTTGGATATTTCGATTGCCAAGAGATTTTTCAAAAATTGCAAATAATATAAAACATTATTTTAAAAATAAATAAAAATGTAAATACGTGTCAGGGATTTGGTTACAAACGTAATATATTCATTCGATTTTGCAATCGATATCTTGGCTATGTCTGCCTATATCTATATGTACTTCTACAGACGATTGACGTTTTCTTCCCACTAAGATATCGTCCGAATAAGGTGACATGCGCACAGAAGTGTCCAAAAATACAGCAATTGCCCTTTGGAAAATTGGAGCTAAAATAGAATGAAGCCTAATAATGTAACCAATCTATCGCATATGTTTCATTGCCATTCTGTTATTATATACATGCAGGTACATGTGTAGTCGCATTATCCATGTGCGACAGCGAGTAGCCCTAAAAATTTCGAATAAATAAACCGAGCTGTTTTCGCATTACATACGGACGAATTCTTATGAAAAGACATTTCTAATGACATTAGGGATTACAATTTCGTCTAAGCTAGATTTGTTCGGCAATATATTCTCTCAAAAAGGCGCTTTTTTGTTTGCTATTGAAAGGCACCGCTGTATGTACCGTAATGTTTTAGTTACGTAAATTAATTTTTCATTTCAAACGTTAAACATTTAATCATTAACAAAATGCACCTACGCGTCGACATGGTCAAATAAATTCATTTGCCATAAAAAATGTTTATTGAGCGTTTGTCATTTATGTTACATCCTAGTTATATTCAGATACTTAAATACGTGCATGTGACGGTGGTCGTTTTTGTAAATTTGATCCGGTTTTTATTCGCTTAAAGTTTAAATGGAACGATTTGTAATAGAATTAAAATCGAACACATAGTAACGTCGTTTTTTCACCCTTTATATAGAAGATTTAAAATTTTTTTTATTGACACTTCTTCATTTCCGATTACAATGTTGGATGTGCCTATTGGTGTCTATTTAATTAATCTTACAAATACAATCGTCTTTTTCTAATTTTCAGTAAATGGAGAGAAAGTTCTCGTATCACGCCACACGAGCGAATTTGCGGGAATTTTAATACTAGCTCACGGCCTTTTATTTTTTTTTTCGAATTTGCTCTACGTAGAACTCGAAGTAAAAATGCCATTTTACATAAAATTTGTTCATTTCTATAAATCTTGTGCAGAATTTATAAATTATGCCAAGTTTTTGCTTTATGGCCGTCATGTCAAACAAGTCAATAGAAAGCTTATTAAGCTTTTGTGCGCAACACACGAACTGTTAAAATAACATTGATTGTGCGTGTTTAAATATAGATGAACACAAAGCGTGCTTTCTGCATTAAAGCAAAATTTTGCAAAAATGTTTGAAGTTTCTGCGTACTTCGTTTTTGACATACATAAGAGCAATGTATTTATAAAAATAAAACTAAGTTAAAACTAAAGTTACGAAATGGTTTTAAAAAGATTATTTGCATTTTTATTATATGACAAACAGTGCAGGTTGAAAAAATTAAAAGATATTAAATAAATTGAAAAAAGCAAATAAAAGCTAATTAGTCAACAAAAAAACGACAGAAGAGCAGTTGATCAACGCAGTATACAAGAGACAAGAAATACACGCTTGCAAAGTTTTCGAAATAAAGTAGCAAGGGAGAAAGCTTGGGAAGGCATATCCAAGGAAGTGGGCGTATCTAGTAAGTATAACATAAAAAATTGAAAATTGTTGAGTTCAACTTCTACATATATCTCAGTTGAAAAGCGCAAAATGAGGGATGTCGTTGGAAGACCGCTGTACTATGGAGTACAACATCCCACAATTCGATACGCAAGGCAAAAGATGAAAAGTTCTTGGAACTAATGTTCAAATTTACCGATCTTGGAAAATTGGAAGGGATAAAAAAGAGAATGCTGATCAACTTGTAAAGTCTGTGTGTATATGGTGGCGTGCAACATGAACTTCCGCAAAAATGTGCAGAGAATATGTTCAGCTTTCTTTCTTCCTTCTGTGCCTCAAATGTTACTTCATAAACCTAGAAATACGGTGATATAAAAAATTGCATATTAATTATAAATATTAGGATTTTCCGTCAATTTTGCCTATCTTTTCACGTCAAAAAGGGCATTTATTGAGAAAAATTGGGACAATGTATATTAATTTTTCATCATATTTTACTACTTTTTCCCAACTTGCTGCCAATACCGCGTCTGAACAAGCTGCAATCAGAGCACGCTATATCTGATGCGTACGGTAGTTGCGGCAGAACTTCCCATTCAAACTGCAGAAGTCCATCTTTGACAGCTCTTGCAGCGTGTGGTCGAGCGTTGTCCAGCAAGAGGACAACTTTGCGTCTGTTAGTCGTTATTATTGGTCTTTTTTGCAGCAATATTCAATCTGTTTGATTGACGTTAGCAGGCGTCTGCAGTAACAGTTCCATTTAGTTTTAGCAACTCGCAGTACACTGCACGTTGCTGATTCACCATATGCACAGAAAAATTTTATGGCCATGAATGTTCATTTCAGTGTCGGTATGGATGGATTTTCTGAATTAACCCATGACATTTTAGGCTTGCGATCGTCGTAGTAGGTCCACCTTTCACCGCCAGTCACAATACGCCACAGAAAACGCTTCACTATTTGCCTATTAAACAATGAAACCGCGATGTTGAAACGGTTGGAAGCGGCATTTTCGGCCCCGTTGGATCTTTCCCATTGCTTGTAAACGTCTACAAACAGTAGGCTCATCAACAGCTAAGTTTGACCTGAGTTTTCATCCAATAAATCTTGGGATTAACTGTCTTCGAATTTTTCTTGTCTCTCATTCCGTTCTTTGTCATGGACATCAAAATCACCACTTTTAAACTGTTAAAACAATTTCAGGAGCAGCATCATCATAGGCTTCTGAAAGTGTTTAGTGCGCTTGCAGATTTCTTCAAATCAAACAACGAAAGTAATGAATGTCGAAAGTACACTTGAAATGAACACTGAATATCTCAATACTACTAAATTGAACTATTATTTTACCCCAAACCCCAAAACCATCAAATTTGACCGTTAGGCACACCGGTATTTCCAAATACTTTATCGTTTTAACTTGCGGAAATCGCTGTCGCAAATTAATGGAAAGTCCTAATATTATATTATTAACTATTATATGAACTTACCAGCACTAATTAACATTGTCTTCTACTTCCAAAAAATTTTTCCTTTTTTCCCTCGTCTTTTGCTTTAAAATTTCACTTTTTTAAGAAATTTTTCACTTTATTAATTTTACACTTCTTCATTGATATTTATGTAAATACACATTAGCCATATAATTGTGTTTAAATAACGCACGCAGGCTGATTTTGTGTGCAGCGGTTTTTATTACGTTTTACGCGGCTGAGCTCGTGGTTGCTATTCATTTGAACTATTGGAATTTGAATTATTTACATAAGTAATTGTGGAATAGACAATGAAAAACCGAGCCAATTTTGCAAATGAAAGTTGAATGACAGTTGAATTTAATCACCATTTGCCAAATATAAATTTTTGTAACAATTAATAAAGAATTGAGTAGTAATAGCTCCGAGGGCACTCTAAGAAACCAAAATCCTCCTACGGGAGAATTATTAATATTATTAATAATAAAATTTATTACGATCCGCTTAAATCGTTGGACAATTCGGAATCTGAGATAGTTATTAATAACACGGCACGACAAGGAAGTGTCAATATGATCTGCTGCAAACTGTTTTATCTCTAAACTAATGAAACTTAGTAATTTTTCTTGTTTTTAAGTTGTAGATTTGTAGCATAAGATCGAGGCTCATCGGAAGAAAGAGAGTTTGCTCTCGGGAATAGTGGTCGGTTAAGAATCGAGCTTGTTTTAGATTTTTTATAAAAAAAAGAGATATGTACGAGGGAATAAATTACTTCTCCGCTCAGGATCTATTATTATAAATATTTACACAGAAATTTTTCCAAAAAAATTGAACAAAAATACTGATAGGTTTAAACAATATAAAAAATTAATTAATGTAAATTATAAATATTTTGCAGATTGTAAAAAAAAATTAATAATGCAATTATGAATATATGGCGAAGAAAAATTGTCACCATCATTTTTATATATATTTCTTTTTATATTATTATCGTTATTTTTTTTCTCTTGAGTCAAAAAAAGTTGATTAGTTCGAATTAAGTTAACACAACCAATGATGATCGTTAAATACACATTCTCGATGTCCCGGTCTGGTCACCACAATAATACCAATAACAATGTATTTAATAAAAAATATTTAAAAAAATAGTGATCTGCTTATCTATCTATATCTCTTCTTAATTCTTGCCCGCCTTATGGTATTTCGTATTTTTTAAATTGCTGTTGAGCGCAATTCGTGACCTCAAGCGGGCTGTGGATGTTTAACATTTCTTGCGAGATTTCTAGTGTACTTTAAACGAAATTATTTCGATAGTTAAAACTGGTACAGCATCATTATTCTATTTCACGTTGTAATCCTTTTCCTTACTGTCTCTTTCATTCGTTTACTATGTTGCCTATTACATTTGGAATGAGTTTATTTAAATTAACTTTTATTTCATTACTTTATAACCATTAAAATGCGGCTCTTTTGTCTGTATGCTTTTTGCTAATCTTAGCAAATTTTAAAAATTCTTAGATTAATAATATATATATAATTAATAATATAACACATACATATGTGTGCATATATATTTTAGTCAAAAGCGCTTTTAATATTTGGACCCTAAAGTGTATTATTCGCCATCAGAAGCACATGAATAACTGGGACGATATAAGGAAATATAAGGCAGTCCCTTTGCAAGTAGCAAAACGCAAACTCTTTCCAGCCAAACGTTTTAATTCATATATCGCAATAACAACTAGTTGCAGCACTACAACAGCTAATCCTTCTATACGGCTACACCTAGTTACAGCACTACAACAGCTAATCCTTCTATACGGCACTTCTAAATCAACTTTACTTTTATTTAGTTATCACAATCTCGACCTGTGCTTTTTTTCAGCAACTAAAATTACCGGCCCTTCGCAAATACATATTTCTACCGTTATGAATTACCTTGAACCATAATTTTTGTGTAATCTTGACAGTCTCAAAAAGAAAGGTAGGAAGCTTAAATTTGTCACAAACTACCCGTTCGTCTTTGTACAGAAAAGAACATCATAAGTTTAACCATATGCTTGCGGCTACATGTACATTGGCTATAAGACGTTTGGTCGTCGTTATTATTTTTTGGCCATTCAGTGCTAGCGAACACATTTCCAACCATGAGGTGCATCACTTTATCTTATATGGTTTAAATCATTTTTATTTTTTATGTACACTCATTCATAAATACATATTTTCATACTGTCACATCGAAATTAGGAAAAAATTCAACTACTGAGGATTTCATTATTTTTTTCAGTTATAGCACCCAAAATCTATATATAAGTCATCCACTAGAATTCGGGACCGCCCCCCTCCTGCAATCAATGCCCTAATTATGTATCTTTTAGTTAACTCTCATTCAACGGCGTAGCTTGAAAGCCATTTAGTTTTGCATTATGTTTGGCTCTCATCATTCGATATTTCGAAAAAATTAAGGGAAAGTAAATGGCAAATTTGATATTTCTTTATCGGCAAACAAATAACATGAAAAACAAAACGATAAAAAAGTAAATAAAAGCAAAATTGTATAAAATTTTTAATAAAATGAAATGAAATGAAATAATAAGCATTTTCAACAAAACGAAAGAAAAAAATTGTAAATAAGAAGTTACATTGCTTTCCGAAATACCAATATTACGCGGCATAGAATTACGGAAAATTTCAATGGATTGTAAATAAATGCAACTCCAAACAACCAACCAACAATCAACTCTAAAGAAACAAACGAACGCAAATCGTGAACTATTTACGCTTTCACGTGATGTGACAGTTATGGGAAAAAGTTTTTCGCGCCTCTTATGGATACGTAAAGCAAAAAACTCGAAAATGATACTTAGCCATCGCCGTACATAACTAACAAACTGTGGTAATGATGCTTTCATTTTAATGAACTAACTACATTACTATAAATATACTTTTTGTCTTTTTACTTGTGTTCGTTATTATTCTTTCTTCTTTAATTTTTTTTTTTTTTTTTTTTGATTCACAAAGTTTTTTTTATAGCTTTTACTTGATCTCACTGTTACTTTATATATGATTTAATTAATTCTTAGTTGTAAAGGAATATTCCTGCTCTTCTTATATAACGCCATGTACAGTTTCTTTTAATTAAAATAAAAGAAATAAATTATTTTTGTATTATAAACAGCAATTGTAAGCAATCAATCATCGATGACGCCAATGATATTTCCCGAAGGATATGAGGAAACACTATTGTAAGAAACAAATTATCCGCGTGGACATTTTAAGCTGCAGGACCTATTGAAATTGCCGCGAGCGAAGCGTCAGGAAATAAAATCGATAAATTTTTAATGGCCTCCGTTGATCGCCGGATAAGCGACGAACTGAAAGGAAAAATTTTTAAAACTCCTTTAGAACCAAACCGATCTGGTGTCAAAAAGCATTTTATTCGCCACTTGTATGGACGGAATCAATCTAAGGCTCGGTTAGAGGTTGTGTGTTTTATATACTAATAGTTTTTGTCAAAATACATGGTGGAAAATTTTGAAATTTACAAATATTTTTAGTGAAATGATTTCAAAAGCTTCTTCCTCCCTTATTCCCAGTCACTACTATTTACTTATCAGTACTTTAGGAGACTGAGTTTTGATCTATCCGTCTTATAGCCTAATGCTATTAATGGTACAATTTCTTTTACGGCATTTACTTAAATCTAATCTTCATTCATTAGAGTTTTTTTTTAATAATTGCCATGTTTTTAGAAATGATGGATAAATTAAGCTGAAAGTGGTGTTTTGATTGCTTCTGTTCGATCTGTTTGAACCTTCAGTTTCTCTTTTTAATATTGAGTTTGTAATCGGCCGTAAGAAGATTGCTAGTAAAAACTTATTTGCAACCTGCACGATTGTTGTTGTCTACATGGAGAACGTTGCTTTTATCCGGAATGCTGGCGATGCATCCTAATCCGCCGAAGTTATCCTAGATCGTATCGATTCCAACTTACTTCTCTCTTACAGCGCTTTATTTTTGTGGCAAGAAGAATGTTTACAACAGACATTATATAGATGGGCAGATGGACATACTTAAATCGATTTAGAGTTTGATGCTGATGAAGAATGTGTGTACTTTGTAAGGTCTCTGAAGCTTCCTTTAGGGCGTTGTCAACGTTTTGAAGAAATGAACATACCCCTTTTTCCTCGTTGATGGGTATAAAAAAAGAGTATAAAAATACAACTTACATGAGGAGTTTAAAACTTTATAACTGAGTAACAATTTGAACTGTTAACGTACACAAAATAGTTAAAATGCTTTAGAAAATTAATTTATATGTTTAACAAGTACCAACTATGCGTGTCCGAATTGGTTCGCCCTAACGAACTACAATAAAAGATATGAAGAAAGGCAAAAATGTACTGAAATATAATATCAATAACAAGTAATTGAGAGACAAACATCATTCATTTTATATAGACAGGGGAAATTGGCCTGGTACAATAAATGTTCCACTTATCCGAGAATGGCGCCCTTAATACGATTTATGGAAAACGAGGAATTATCATATAAATGGTAGTGCTTAATCATTAATATAAATTTTTTATGTTTTGCACAAAAGTTAACTGAATTTTCATATTATTTATGCTATATGTATTTTGCGCAACGAGAATTCTGGGTTTACTAAAATATCGCTATGCAATAATATGCAAATTCCGCGTGCCCTAGTTTCATCCAAGGTAGAATTGCTTGTTTAGCGTAAGTAATTATATTATTGAATTATATAAGAAACCAATAAAATTGCTACATTTGGTCAGTTATTCTGCCAAAGCTACATCAACTAATTTTGATTGTTACAGTTGCCTTTAAGTTATAAGTGTTAGAGAAGAAACAAAATTAGTGCCAATTTCGACAAAACGTCTGAACGTTAATATCGTCTTCAATTTTTATCAGATAATACTCGTTAAAATTAGTGCACGTAACTCTAAACGCGTGAAATAATCCGTATTTAATCTGGCAATATGGCACCTTAATTACCACATAATGCCTACTCGTTCGAGATGGAACATCAATAGTCAATTCATTAAGTATTTTAATCACCAGTAACTACGTTGGCAGTATAACAACTTTGCAAAAAATTCGCAAAATAATTACAAAATGTCTGGAGGCTCAATGTTATTGTAACACATGAACGATGGAAAAGACGTACCAAATTTGAAAAGCCTTTCTGGTCGTGCCCCAGCTTATTCTTCATTTTATGAACATACGTATCATAGCGCTTTCTCCGTAGTGTATTAAATTTATAACGTTCAATAAAATACGATACGTAATCAGCCGAAAAGACTTCTTTTATATGGCCTAAAAAGTCGATTTGTTCTATTTATCATTGCCTTCAATTCATAATTAAACAAGATGCAAATGTTAAATATTAAGCAACATAAAAAAATCAGTTGTATGAAAAAGACAATGTGCACTTCTTGGCTTAATAGTAAGTCTACAATTATTCGTCCTGATCGGCACATTCAAAGAGATAGACATAGTAGGATGATATGAATCCTCAGGTAGCACAAATGAATAAGGGCTAAAAGATAATAAGTTCGTACTATTGAAAAATAAAAGATCAAGAAGACATTCGTTCAAATTAGAAAGTTGATTAACCTGATGTAAGCGAAGACGAAACAATCCATCATAAACAGTGATAAAATGAAGTGTAAAGTATGCGTCACAACCCACCAGTCAAACTTTTTCAATGTTTGCTAAGTGATGTAAAATACGTTCGATCTTGCACTGTCGTGGGGGAAGTGGACCTCTTCTCTGTTGATCACTTGTGGATGGTTTATCTCATTAACGCCTTTTAAAGGCATTAGTTGTTGGCAATAGAGAATGGAATCAACCGTCGCGCCAAGATGGAGCAGCTGATATAACAAAATTCACTTCCACTCACAACTTTGTCCCCTTTCATACAGCTTCTTCTCTCTTAAACCACGATGTTCTTTTCACATTGTTTCTCTCTATGACCTACTTTTCATCGCCCCTTATCAATCTTTTCAAAAGTGGCTCGGTTTCGTTTCGTTGCAGCAGCTACTCAAAGTTCAATAAAACCAGGTGCAGATTTAAGTTTACACAAAACTAATTTCATATGGAAGTTAAAAGTAGAGCCACCGTCAAAGGAGACATCAAGCTCATTAAACGACGAACCCGACCTCGATAGTTCTCCGGTTAAATTATGATTGAAACGATGTCTACTGAAAGACATAACCTTAAGCTATTTTTATATTGAATGCTTCACAGTACTTTACACAGTACAGCATTAGCATATCCCAGTGTGGCATTATTCCGGCTATTTTGTGGAAATCCGTACTTCATCAAATAATAAGAACGAGAATGAGAGAGTAACGTGTCAAATGGTTGCCAATTAACAGCTTTATTTGGGAAAACTTTGTTGTAATTGTGGATCGAAAATTGCTTGTAATTTTGAGTTTGGAGAAAGACGAAGAATTCGAAAACTTTCTCAGGCGAGCTTTCATTCACTACATTGATTGACAATTGCATTTTTACAAGAAAATCTTAAAGATTTATTGGCTAAAGATGTCAACTCCGATACGACAAAACTATCTGAATGTACAATTTTAGGAAATCAAATCAACCATAAATTTGAAAGACCCTGTATAGGTTAAAGAGCTATAGTTTGTAAGGAAGCGTTTTGCGGAAGCGGTCCGCAAAATCCGTCCGTACAAATGTCTACCCTTAGACCCCAAAAACAGTCAGTCTGAATTGTCTTTCCGCACGAGAGAATGAATACCCTTATATGTCTGTTCTCCTTACGTCACCTATGATCATCCTTCTCCCGTACAAATGATTGTTAATAAACACAAGAAAATATGTAAATAAATATATACATAAGTAGGATACATACAAAACATTTATATAAGTCTTTACATTGTCCAACAAGAAAAGGTATACATAAGTAGGATACATATGAACCATATACATAAATCTTTACATTGTCCAAGAAAAAAATGTATATATAAGTAGGGCATATAAACATGATAAGGAAACATGTTGTAATCAGGTAAGTAACATGGTAATTGTCAACAAACTACCGGTAGCGTTGAATTACCCACAGTTTGCGAAGGCACCGACCTAACGGGCTGGTGGCTTTGCAAAATCATGCTCAACGGATTGCAAAAATCATACAATTCGGTACCTAGATTAATGATAACAACAAGACAGATATAAGGATAGACAGGCAAACAAACATTACGAGAGAAAAAAAAGCGAAGCTATAAAATTATGTATGTTGATATAATGTATACCATATGAAGGCATGCTCAACGGTTTACCAAATCATACGATTCGGTATCTAGATCACTGATAACAACAAGACAGGTGTAAGGATAGGCAAACAAACAAACATTGCAATAGAAAAAAAAGGGGTTTACAAAATCATGCATGTTGATACGGCACGCATCATATGCAGACATGCTTAATGGTTCTGCGGCTTATAAAATCATTCGATTTGATGCCTAAGCCAGCACTAGCAATAGGATCATACGAGTTGGTACTTAAGGTAGTATCAACAATAAGCTATATATAAGGATAGCATAATAACACTTATACAAGAAAAGCTAAGATGATAACATGGTTGCAGGCAGACATGTTTGATCAGACCTCAGCCAGCATACATAATGATAGATAGCATAAGAACATTGTTACAATACACATGCAACTAAGTGTTGAGGTGGTAACACAAATATAGCCAAAACATCGATGTGACGGGACAGCGATGGTGATCGCGACTATAAAAGAGCGCGTCGCAGCACACTCAGCCTTTCAGTCATGTTATAACAGCCAAAAGGTAAGTGAATACGGACTACACTACCAGTTGATTTTACGGCTAGTTTTATTTTTTTTTTTTTGACTTTACGGATAGGGGATGGCAGGTTTGTCTTAGCCATTATCCCTGAATGACTGAAAAGACTGTTGACCTTTACGGATATGGGATGGCAAGTTTGGCTTAGCCGTCATCCCTGAAGGACTTATGGACATTCTCTCTTACGACGTGCAACGGTTAGGGACGGACAAGCGGCCCTGTAAGCCAAGGCTAACTGCTGTAACACCCGCGACGTATTCAGAAGATCTCGCGATACGGAAGGAAAATAATAATCGTGCGAAACGAAGAAAAAAAACATTGAAAGGAAAAAAAAGCGAAAGTCGGGTTACCAAGCTGGTTTTTTTTATATACTCCAATCTCTTTAAACAAAAATCGCTAACAAATAATAAAATCAATATTTTAAATATTAACCGCCAATCCGAAGGTCCAAATTTTTCTAATATAAATTTCTTGGAAGGAGTGCTGATGGAGTTCTGAGCTTACCCTGCCCAAGAAGACTCGTTACAAGTTTAAAAAGAAACTTCGGAAACACGGGCAAGATTTTTAAAAAAATTGAATTAGAGGAAAGTTAAAGTTACTTCATAACATCACATTATTCTGAATAACATGGTAGACACAAAAAAACTCTAATTCTCTGCAGATTTATTATTCTGAATAGTAGACTGTAAAGAATTTTTGCGGACTATATTTCTATAATGCAAAACTGCTATTTGTATCTAACAGTACCGTGCAAAATGTAAAACGAATAGGCAAACATATATATGAAATACTCAAGGGAAGAGATATAAAATTAGCTTGGATAAAAGCTTTAAGCTATCTTCTTGAATTTCATTTCCTCTTTCAAAAAAAGCTAAGAGTCTAAAGAAAAAAAGAAGTGAGTCGATCATGTGATATCTGCATTAATGACGTCCGTTTATGTCCGTAATTATAAGAATTCGACCGTGTCATAGTATCGTCATTCAATTGGTAAGCAAAAAGTAAGTTCATATATATTAAAAGCATTAGTTTTGCTAACGACATTATTGTAAAACAAATAGACATTTAAAAGTTTTGTGTAGATTTAAAATGAAAAAATGTGATTGCATATGTTTATGGACCAAACATCGTAACTGCAATCAATTACTAAAACCCAAAGTAATGCTAAAGAGGTACAGCATTAAAGGCAAGGCTCTAAATGTTAGCAAATTCGGAAAACAATAACTGCGTTAAATGAGAAACGAGAAGAGAGAAGTTTAAATTAATTGTAATAAAAATATTGTTAGCTGTTTCAGACAATTCAATTTTAGACAATTTTTGGTTTTATTACCAACAAGTTCAATAAACTACAATAAGACCCTTAACGTAAACAACAGTACGGCAACGTTAAAGCGACGACAAAACCTATTACTGTCATAATTGATGATCTTGACGAAATCATAAAAGCTGCTAAATCTACATTTCGTATGTCCAGCATACCTATTGCTGCACAGAGTTCTGACAATCTTATTAAGCGTGATAAGTTCATCACCATAAAAAGCTATGTTCATAAGTAACTAACTAAGTCGAACGCTATATCACGTCAGTTCGTGGCACTGATCATGTATCTTTTAGTTAATTGCTTCTCTTTTAGACAGCGTACCTTGAAACCCATCTGGTTGTGGGTTATGTATGAGTTTCGCCAATCAAAATTTATTTCGAAAAAAATAGTATGAAAATAAGGGACAAATTTGACGTTTGTTGGTTTACAAAAATACAATCAATAACAAAATCATACAAAAAAAAAAAATGAAAAATAGCAACTAATGAGTTACATTGCTTTCCAAACGGATGCGAACAGTTACACATATAATGCGGAGAGGAATGAACTGGGGGTAATCATGTAAACAGGCGGCAATGAAGTAAATGGCAGCCGCCAACAAAATCTAATCATGTAAGCAAATTTGCATGCGATTGTCGCCAAATGTGTTCTCTAAGTTACGTCAGATCTCACGACAATAAAATTGCTACCGCTGGAAACAAAATTGCATTAATATAAACCAAGAAAAGTTTCCACAACTCTTTCTTTTAGAATTGCGTTTGTAGAAAAATAGCTTGTAATATCCGCGTATATGTGTATAGGAAGTTTCCGTCAGTCGGCTTTGCCCCTGCTCTTCACAAATAGAGTAGGGTTATTCATAATAACGGAATGCCGTTAATTAAGATCTCTTTTCATAACTATCTGTTAATATGATAGCACCATTTATAGAGAGAATTATGAAAACAGAAAAAAGTGCGAAGTCTATCTGTAAAGCACAAGGGTACTTTTTTTGAAATAAAATTAGCACGAAGACTCGAAATTGATCATCGCGAAATGTTGGACATAAGCAAAAAAGACAACTTTGCACGGCAGAACGCGAGCCAGTAGATGTGTGTGGTGGCCAAAAGAACAGAAAGAAAATAAAAAAAAAATGATTTGAGACAGTTTAAAATATATATTAAGAAATTTTGTCATATTAAAATCTCCATAAGTTGTGTATGAGAATAAAATTGTTATTTCCAAAGCATGCGAAATTTTGTATAGAACCAAAATACAAATCGGTTGAAATGAAATAATAGATAAACGTTAAAGAAATCTTTTTTTTATGTACGAGTATAAAAATATGAAAAGATCTCCATTGCCATAATTTTCAACAAATTTCCTAAATGATAAAAAAAGAAACTTTAAAACTGTAACTATTAAAAACAAATATAAAACAACTTTGTAAAAATAGTGTTTAAATATCTTGGTAAGAGATTCATACAAGAATAAGTTCTATTAAAACATACTTTAATGTCCCCATAAATTAACAAAAACAGCATTGTGTGAATTAAATACAACAAATAAATCAAGAAAAAAAAATCAATCAAGTGTTTGAATACAGCTCCAAAGGCAGACTTGGCTGCAGTGCATTTGCTGTCGGACGTCAACACATTGGAACCCTTGAAGATTTTACCGAAATGAATTACGGTGATGTTGCGGCTGTCTGTACTAGAATACAAGGAACACATCAAGTAAGGAGTAAATCACATTAGTTTTAAGAAGTAGTAATAGAAAAAAAAAAAAAGGAAAAAATGACAAACATCATGAACTAAATAAATAATAGGTTTCGCGACGATGAACTGTGTGTGTGTGTGTGTTTTTTTTTTTTTTTTTGTGAGGTCGAAAATTACCAACAGGCGCCCATGAGAGCAGTGCGAGACTTAAACCCGTTAAAAACCACCCCTCCGATTCCCTACCCTGTGGCACGACCGTTTAGGTATACCTTCACAGAAAGGGTAGCCGTTTAGGCACTACTTACGATCCTACGCTGATGCTCTTCATATCTTTCTTTGATTTGATTTCTCATTATGTTTGCGGTGAATACTCCTACCGCTTTCCATATTTTCAGGTCGTGCAGCGTATTTGTCACAAGGTTGTCGGGGAGAAGTAACCCTCCAATTTCCGCCTGTAGTCTCTGTCGTTCGTTATGATATTTCGGACAGACAAAGAAAACATGTTCAGCGTCTTCGATGCACTCACAAAAACTACAGAATGGGTCCTGCTCTCTTTTAAACTTTTTCAGATATGACCTAAAGCAACCGTTGCCGCTACTTAGTTGTGTCAAATAAAAGTCAACCTCACTCATGTTGCCTATACACGCAGGGCCGTAAATCGGGTATGAGCCGGTGCGTCCATCTACCCTCACTCGCTCTGGTCCAGCGCTCCTGCCATTCTTGCAGTAGTCGCTGTTTTGCTCACTGCTTAGCCGCTTCAACCGACAATCTATGAAATTCGGCCCTATACATAACTCTTTAGTTCGCAAGTTGATTGATATCATGCCAGCGATAACCAAAGACGCCTCTTCCGACACCGTCAGATATGCGGCGCACACTCTTAGAGCGCATAGCCTATATGCTGAATGGATGTCTGTCGTGTATGGCGGTATGGCGAGGACCTTTTTCCTCACAGACAAACCGTACATTATTGTCGCATTTACCACTTCTGCGATCAGCTTTCTGCGGTCTTGCCTAGGGCCACGCAAGTTTGGCAGTAAGCGCGCCAGCGACTTGGCTACCTTCGTTGCGTTTTCGCCCGTGTATTTCAGATGCCGTTTAAACGAAAGTCTGCAGTCGATCATCACTCCTAGGTATTTTATGGCTTCTTGTCACTGTATCCTCGTGCCTCCCACTTGGATAGTCGCTTTTTGCAATTTCTTCCTAGAAGAGATCAATACCGCTTCTGTTTTCTCTTCCGCCAGATCTAAATTCACTGACCGCAGCCACCTCTTGATCACGTCGGTGGGTTTATTCGCTGTAATGGGAATTCCCTCCAACGTTTTTACTACAATGGTTATCGCTAAGTTGTCAGCAAAACCCACGATGTATGTCCCCTCAGGGAGGGGTAGTCTCAGGATATCATTATATATTACGTTCCACAATGTGGGGCCTAGTAATGATCCCTGAGCTACGCCTCCAGTGATCAGCCTTTTTCTGCACCCTTTATCTGTAACTTACCGAAGTTTCCTACCAGTAAAATAACTAGCCACTATATTTATAAGATATGGTGGGACTCCTCTTTCCTGTAGGACAGCTATGACATAATACCAGATTGCTGAGTTGAAAGCATTTTTAATATCTAATGCTATTACTAAGCAATACTTTTTGTTGGCTTCCATCCAGCGTATACCTTTTATCGGTTCTGTGGCAGTATTTGTGACCACATTTATTGCATCCATTGGGCCTTTCTTTTTCCTGAAGCCGAATTGGAAGTCCGACAGCCCTTTAGAGCTCTCCAATGACCCTTCTAAATGATTACGAATGATTTTTTCATACACCTTGCCTATCGTATCCAATAAACAAATAGGGCGATATGAATTCGCAACATGCGACGGCTTGTTTGGCTTTGGCATCAGCACCAGCGTTTGTTGTTTCCACTTATCTGGGAAAATTTGTTCTTTCAAACAAGCGTTGAAAGTTCTCGCAAACATAGCAGGCTTTGCCAACATGGCTTGCTTAATAGCGCAGTTTGGGATGCCATCAGGACCCGAAACTTTCTTGCTTTTTATTTCCTTTGCCATGGCAACAATCTCCTCAGGCCCGGTGAGATTAATATTATTTCTCACCTCAATCAGTGGCACATATACAAACATAGTTTTCTGGGGAAACAGGGTGCCGATTATTTCTCCCACGAATTCTGCACAGCTTGGTTGGGCTGAATATTTTAGCTTCTTCATTACCAACTTACACGCCATACTCCATGGGTCCTCATTTATCTCGTTAATCAGGTTCTGGAAGCAGTTTTTCTTACTGACCATAATCGCTTTTTTAAAAAGCTTTCGCCTGAGTTTGAACCCTTCTTGGTGGCTGAGATAAGCACTAGTCCCCCTCGATCTTTGGTAGACACGCCTCGCTCTATTACATTGAGCCCTTAGATCGGCTATCTCGTCCGTCCCTATGTATACTGGCTGCTTGCTCTTATAGAAGCAACGTCTTGTCACTGAACCCTCACAAGCTTTTATAATCCGTGCTACAACCTCCGCAACGGAAGCCTGAGCTGAGTTTCTGGGTTCTGTTTCTTCCTACATAAGCTCGAAGAGTTCTTTGTCTAGAGATTCTAGTTTCCATTTGAGAAACCTGAGAGGGAGTTTTACCCTGTTCGCCCGCTGGCTCTGCTGTTGTTCCCAGATTATTGCTGTATGGTCACTGTGGGCATAGATGCTGCTAATACGCCCTTCTATGCGCAAGGCCAATGCGCTGCTGGCCATGATAATATTCATCGCGAAGCCAGGACAGTTGAACGTGTTTTCATAACCTTCGTTTAGAATTGGCTAGGGATTAGAGCACCAGGCATTAAAATCGCCGGCGAAAATTACCGGTTTTTTCCTCCTTGCGTCGGTACATAACTCATCTATACGCTTCTCGAAGTCCGCGTGGTTTGCATTTGGCGGGAAATAGCAGCTGTAAAGGTAAACCTCTTTATATTTAACGCAAACGTAGCCCTCCCCTGCTGAGATAAATCTCATGGTTGGCGTATGCGAGTTGCATTGCCAAACGGCTGCAGTGTCAGTCTTGCCCATTGCCCACCTGTTTCCGGAGCCTAACTTGCATGGCTCACCCAAGACTGCAATGTCAATCGACAGTTCTCAGACTTTCTGTTTTAGCACCTCTTGTGCAGCCCGACAGTGGTTTATGTTAATTTACATGCGCTTCATAGTTGTCCCTTATTGTTCGCGCTGCGTGTATTTACCGGGCAACTTCTGCCGGCCAGTTGATGATCATGAGGGTTGCCTTGTTCCTTACAAATCGCACAACACGGACTCTTTGTGCAGTCTCTTGCTCGGTGACCTTCTTCGCTGCATTTTAGACAGCACTTGCTTCTATCTTTTTGTCCTTTACAGTTTCTAGCGATGCCACCTTCCTCTAAGCATCTATAGCATTTCAGTACTGCGGATTTTTCTCTGATCCTGCTTACTATCCAACCAAACTCGATTTTCCCGGCTTCAAGTAACTCTTTAGCACTTTTTGTTGGAACTGTTAGAGTTGCTGTTCGTGTGCCGGCATACGCCTCTCTGATTAACATGACTGCTTCTTTCTTGATATTCAAGTTGCTGAAACTCGTATTTATGGCCGCTATTAAGTCATCCGCCGTGGTCACTTCATCTAGGTCTTTAAACTCAATCTTTGTTTGCTTTGCCATTAGTTTGACACTAGCCTCTTGGCCGAGCGCTTTTTCCATCAATTGCTGGTAAGCAGTGTTTTCTTCTTTCGCACTTTGCTTAAATTCTAGCAACATTTCTCCTTTTAATGTTTTCCGTATTCTGGTCACATTTTCGCTGACTTTTTGTAACTCAGCATCATTTTTAACTCTTTTCAGCATATCACTGCAAGACATAATGCCCGTTTGCTTGATTACAATAGCATCTGGCTTACTCACCAATTTGATTGGCTAGAGCTTTTTATTTTTTGCTTTGACCACGGTCCACTCTTCATTGGCGTTTTTTGGTTGCTTTGGCGCTTCATTATTTAGATTTATCCCATCGCCCGTCCGCTTACTTTTTTTCCCAGGAGTAGTACGCGCTGATCCCTCTTCTCTGAGCCTTTTCACAGCGTTTACTTTGCTTCTCTTCTCGGTCTGGGTAGTGCCATCTCTGACCGTTTATTTCGCATTTGATTCCCTAGCTCTTTCGCGGCTTTTTTATGGAGCACAGCCAGCACATCTACCAAATCCCTCATCGGCTGATGAATGGTACGCCTGGCAGGAGCGGAAGGAGTTGGGGCCATCATTTCGATGAGTTCTCCAATTTTCTCCCCTAGCTTGACAAATGAGTTTTCGCCCTTCTTTATCATCAGTGACTTATCTTGAAGAATCGGCGGTGAGGACCGACTTCTCTCCTGCATTGTTTTCCCGCCCAGTTTCTCAGGTGAGCGTTGGATTCGAGTGCTCCTTTTGAATGGATCGGGTAATACTTCCGGACTTTTCCGCATGGCTTACGCGCCTTGAGGTGTCCCTTTATTTCCGATCTTGGCCGGCATGATTTTCGTGTTAGTGTTGATTGTGTAAAACTTTTACATAGTTATGTTTTGTTTATCGAACTATTTGTATTTATATGCTTGTGTATGTATGTATGCAAATGTATGAGAATTTTTCCTATGTTTGTGTGTGTATGGATGTATATAGTGTGCATATTTTTGTGTGCGTGTGTTCATGTGTGTATGTTTAAATGTATTTGTATATATCTACTGGCGTATGTGTGTGTTTGTAAAGGCCTTATATGTAAGTCTGTTTCTTGTGTGTGCAGAGTATGTTTCCGTATGTTGTAATAATGTTTTATTTTGTGTTAAGGATTTATCTGTCTGCTCTGCCTCAGTCCGCCAAATCAATCTGCTTCTTAGCTTGCCTATGAGAGAAGCAATCCCTAGCTAATATTATAGGCGGATGGAACGCCTTTAAGTTTAAGCGAGTAAAACGCTGTTTGTGAATTGCTTTTGACAAGTCATTCTTTATTGAAAAATATGTACTATTTATACTTAATTCTACAGGTGAAATTATGCTAAACTAAACACTAATTAATTGGGTCGCCTGGCGTCGTATTGCATTTCGTAATACTCAGCCAGTTGAAGTGCGACACTATCTTTTGTTTTTGTTTTTGCTAAAGAATTATGCAAATTCAGCATAATTCTGTCTGCACTTCAAAGTGGATGCATATACCGATATGCGATCACACTACGATGTATGTTGCTGTCGTTGTCGTTATTTTCTACAATTATGAACTTACTTTATTGTTAGTCTTTGTCCCTCTGCGGCCAATACTGCTTATTAATTTAATGTTGCCCTCAGCTATGCTACTCTAATCTAGTCCTTTAACAGCAAGGAATAAGTCTGTGCAATTGCTTGATATTTAAAATATTCTCGCCAATACACAGGGTTGCTCTATTGCAGCAATAGATGGCAATGTTCCTCTGTAATTTGCTCCCTTTCTTTTGTTTATTTACTTGGGTGCCACCGAACGGCACCCAATTAAACACGAAAGCGGGTAAACTCACAGAAAAGAAAGGAAAAGCAACAGTAAAGAGAAACGAAATCTGCCCTTTCGCACTATTGTTTTATTGCCGTTAGCCCTACTTAAAAACGATCAGAAGCATTGTCGCACTTTTAAATATCGTTTAGTTTCCTTTTCACTAAAAGAATTTCACCTGGAGTAATTTTCTAATACAATCGCCTATGATCTTTACCGAGCACTTCAGAACACGTCCGCGCGCTGTACGTGTTTTTTTCTTTTTGTTCGGTGAGCAGGAGGTAGAAAATCTTCAAAAGATACTGCTGGTTCTTAGTAGCAGCAAATACGACTTCTACGTACTAAAAACTACCCCCCCACACACTTCATCTACCACTCTCCCCCGCGGGACCATCGTTCGGTATTACTTCGCGGAGGCTGGTTGTCATTAGCACGCTTCCGATGGTGGGACGTCAGTGGAATACACTATTGGCTTCCACTTCCTCTGCTCTCCACCCGCTGTCTTTCAAGCCGTCGTAGTTCTTTGAGCACTCTGCTTACAAAGTCGCCTACTGTGCTCCAGACCTCTTTGCTGGCAGCTAACCTTACCAACATCTCACTTGGCTTTATTTTGGGTCTGCCATTCTCGAACCTTCTGCAGCGAAAGATGATATGCTCTGCATCTTCATCCGTCTCCGGGCATGTCGGGCAGTTCGGCGAGTTGTCGTGCCCGAACCTGAACAGGTATTTTCGAAAACAGCCGTGGCCAGTCAGGAACTGGGTGAGATAGTAATTTACCTCACCGTGCGGCCTCTCGATCCATTGAGTTATGGAGTTGGGATAAGAACGAACGTCCATCGTCCTTTCGTTGTTCTTTCCCAACACGATTGCCAAATCTTAATGGACGCTAACCGCTCTTCTTTTC
>KK500059.1:210090-267345 GCA_000688715.1 Glossina pallidipes
AGTTGAAGGGGTTTTTAACGTCTAGTGTAATCAGGGTGTCACCTCTCCATCTGTCCCCGGCTATGGCGTCGGATGCCAGACTCACTAGGTTTTTATGGCATCGATCGTCGACCGCGTTCTCCTGATGCCGTACTGATTATTGGATAAAGCACCATTTGCTTCGGCTACTAGCAGAAGACGCTCGTATACTACTCCAGCAGTTTGCCCACCGTATCCAGGAGACAGATAGGCCTGTATGACGACGGCTCAGCCGATGGCTTGTTACTTTTGGGGATCAGGACCAGCCTTTGCACCTTCCATTTCTCTGGGAAGACTCTTTCGGTGAGACATTGTTGTAGAAGACGGACAAATATCTCCGGTCTTGGCTTAATCTCCGCCTTCAAGGCCACATTAGGAATTCCATCCGGACCCGGGGCCTTTTTGTCGCCAATTCTTTTGCTGGCCGCAAGCAGGTCTTCCATAGTAAAAACCGGGGATGGCTCCTGCTCCCTTCCGAAGAAATCCACCGCCACGTATGGCGGCCTTTGCGGGAAGAGTGTTGTTACGATTCTGCTCTGTGTGTGTGTGTGTGTATGTGTGTGTGTGTGTGTGCCGCCGGTGTTGCGCTTAGCCATAACTTTCGAGTTGTTGGATTCAGGTGGTTAGCAATAGCTAGCTTGTAGCGACCACACCGTAAGTGTTTCACAAAGCACGTAACCAACTGTTGTATCACAGCTGCTACAAGAGTGGGAAATAAAAAGTTTTGCGGCGTAGATGCAGTGGACCGTAATGGTATTCCAGTCGGTAAGTTATTTCACTTTTTGTTTTTCAAAACGACCATTATAATATTTTTACTATTTATTACAGTGATTGGATGTGTTGATGGAACGCATATATGGTTTTCAAAACCAGCGGAAAATGAAGCATTTTTCATTAATTGGATAGGAAAACACAACCTAACCAGAATGATAGTAAGTAATCTGAAGATTCGTATATGAGCAACTTCTTTTTATTTAGATAAGTACAAACATTTCTTTCGAGATTTGTGACCATGAAAGAAAAATCATGGCAGTCAATTTCAAATTTCTCGAACCTCCCCTTTATTTTCATGTATCGGGGCACCCCGGAAAAAGCGCTTACCTGGAAAACCAGTGGGACGGGTATAATAGCAATTCTTGACTACTCAATAAGCGGTAAAAAAAAATTAAAGCGCCAAAAAAAGCACACCTTTGTAATTTTTTTTCAGGTAATGGTGGATACCCCCGGGATCCTTGGCTAATGAAATCTTGCCGAAGTCCGGCGGAACCACCAAAAGAAAATATACAACGAACTCCATTACAAAACGAGCAACATTGTGGAAAGACGCATTGGTGTGTATAACCGTTAGCAGTACAATATTTAGTATTACAAGAATCTAACTACACTTTTGAATATTACTCTAGGACAGGAAGAGCGAAAGAGCTGGTATAGCCTAAAGAAGCTAAGAAGAGTCGAACACGTTTGTGTGGAAGGAGATCATTTGAATACTCCGACACTCAAAGCGACCTATGAAGATGATGGTGTTGATGTTTGCGAGGAGGAATCTTAATGAAGCCAGTTCGGCGAAGAAGTTAGAAGATTGCTGTTACAAACTTTATAAATATTATAAAAATCTTAAAAGTATGAAACCTTTTTAAAGTTATAACTCGCACAAGAATTTATATAAAATATTAAATAAATATTGAAAGTATTACGCCCTATTTTGATTAAAAAAAGCTTTTTATATACCGATTATTAAATACAAATTTCTTGAAAGTCAATTATGAACATTCAAATTCGTCCATCATTTTATGTCTTAACAGAAATTGTACACAGGTTTCTTTTCAGTTCATTTTGCATGCTTGTTACCATTCACTATATGTGGTTTATTTATACAAAACAAACAAACGTCAGTTTGCTCTTATTTTTTTATGCCTTTCTCTGTTATTAACGCGTAATAATGGAAAATTTTTCTGCAAGTATTGGAAATTTGCGACAATGGTACATGATTAACCTTTTGGCAATAATCAATCGTCTGCCAAAAAAACGAAGGCGATAATCACACCGACAATCGCCAGCTAACATAAATATCCTCTGAAATTCCATTGAGTTAGGAGCAATAAAACATAGGTAATTATGGTTACAAATAAACAATGTTTTCGGGTTTTTTGTCAGTTAGCGCCGCAAGAAAAATATATGGAAAAAAGAAAATTGGTTGGAAAATTGTCCCTACAAAACACCGGACGAAAGCTAAACAAGCAAGTGGCACTGACTGTGAAGAAAGATAAAATTGTCGAGCTGGCATATTTAGAGGAGGCCATTGGTCGCATAAAAGACGTATGTATATGCAAGCCAGGAGTTGATGTCCAGAAGTGGGACACAGCCATAAGTACAATTGTCAAATTTTTAGTTTACCGTGAAAGATTGAGAGGCCAAGAATGACATTCTAAGTAAGAAACAAAATTAAGTGTACGTATGATGAAAGCACGAAAAAGTTAAAAATGCTTGGGGAACAGATGGAGAGTGGTCAACATCACAACGAGAAGAAATCGCGAAATGAAGAGCGAACATTGCAATTGTTAACGGAAATTGGGAGCAAGTTGCAGCTTGTCAAGAAAATGAACGATTCAACTCGACCGCCGCAATTCAAACATTGACATTAAGTCATCTAAATTTCATTCATTATTTCCATTGTGAACTTGAACAATGAATTTTATCTTTTCATTGTATATATTTATACATTAACAAGTGAATTTACCTATGAAGAATTTATAGTGTTTTAAAATGATATTTTTGCTTTCGATCAACATTTGAAAATCAAAATAAAACTTTTAGTTTTCACAAAAGCGGATTTATTCCTTATATCTTTTGTTTCAATTTCATTTGAAAGTGCAAAGTAAATGCAAGAACACTTCACAAGAAAGTCAAATATAACAAAAAGTTACTTACCACTAAGAAAACCAAATTTCCGATAGAAGGACGTCTTTGTGTTGGCATTACTACCCCACCGAATTCATTCCACGCAAAGTTTTTCTTCTATTTCTTATATAATTTCTGATACAACAACAGAAAATATTTAAGTGCAAATCGTTACCAGCCGTTCATAACCTCCAGACCACAACAACTCCAAAGGAAAGGCGAAACTGCTTACCGCAAGTATATGGATTCTTCTTACGCCATCAATCGCACCAATTTTTTCTAAAATGTAAGCCTCTTTTCACGCACGAGGCTTTTGAAGAAACCTGCTTATAACAATTTGTATATTTTAATTTGCGTTATTGGCAAATATGTAAAATCATTTACTTACGCATTTTCGGGTAACGTAAGAGATTTTATTATCCATTTTCCGCCAATCTCGATGTTTCTCTACCACCAAATAACGTAATATGAACAAATGCACTATTCCGCCTGATATATATATATTCCTCAGCATTACTTTATTATTTAATAACTTGGATTTAAACGCAATGTTTTTCCAAACATAAGAATTAAATTTGTATTTGTACTTTCAATATAATCAACTTTAATTCTGACACTCAAAAAAGCAGTTAAGGCTAATTGCGTTTACTTCCTATCTGCATTCACTTGACTTAAGAACTTGTCAAATACATTGACGACATATGATTTAGAAACGATACAGTAATCTAGACTTTAATTTGAGCAATCGATTGAGTAAGTCCAATACGCTCTTTGGCTCTATCCTCATTTTCTACAAAAACCAATGTGTGTTGCTTAATAATTAAGCAGTCTTCGCAAGAGAAATTATTTTTAGAAAAATTCGCATTATACTATTGAAGTACACCGTTAAAATAACTTTCGTTTGATGACAAATGCGTTCATGCCATAAGTATTCCAAAAATAGTTGATAGCCCTGCTTGTGTTTACTGAAAGTTTTGATACGATTAAACTAATTTTATAAATAAGCAATAAGAACTTCGCTTTTTGCTTATGCAATATGATTTTTGATTTATTTTATCTGAGTTTTGACAGCACCATCCAAATTAGTGCCAATTTTGCTTAACCAGTAATAGTAGTGTGGTTGGCTGTTGTGTACGGGAATGTGGTAACTATGATAACAGCGCCGAATCCACAATTTGCTGTCAAGGTGGAAAGTGCAACATTTCTTGAGGGTAACAATTTTATTCGATATATGTGTCCCGATTGTGTGACTTACATTCATAATGTAGACTTGATACTAAAAGACATTAACGATGCCGTCAACAACAATCGAATTTCGTCCAAAGAATAGAAAATACCAAATTTCATTAACACTAAACCTACCATGCGCGGTCAAATGACCGTTTTTAAAATTTCGTTTAAAATTTTTCGCATAGAATGTTACTGTATCATCATGTGGCTATTTTCCTAAAATATACATACAAACTATTTTTCGAAAATCGTGGGACGAGGCTTTATTGTAGCATCAGAGAAATATTTTTTTTCTTATTTACTTTACTAAGCCACATATGTTTGTTTGAAGCGATCATTTGACCGCTCATGGTAGGATTAGGTATACATAAAATGTCGGTAGGTTTTAGCGTTAGTGTTGAGATCGACTCCAAATCTTTCACAGAAATACTTGCTGAGGAGAGAGATTGCGTAGCACGAGAGATTTATATTGTTTATGATGGAATAGATGTGTGTGCTATAAATGAGGAGAGTGGAAGCACGTAGTTAAAGAATGAAAAAATTACCATACTTGTTCGAAATGTCATGGGAGTCATTTGTACTCAGGAATCGGTTGCTAAAAGTATAAAATGTAAAAGTAAATAAAAACTTTGGAATGAATCTTAATATTGATTATCCTACGTCGAGTAGAACTTGTCTCACGTATTTGAATAAACAGAATTTGGCTATTGGGTACTAGAAGGGTGACGGTACCAATTACATATTCAATGGTAACACCCATTCACTTTTGAAAATCGTTGGTAAAGTTTACAATACGTTTAAGCTATGTCACTTAAATAAAAGAAACCTTAAGAAGCCAGAAAATGATTACAGGAACTACCTATTGTCCCTTGCTTTGATTAATGTCGTGTGTACCCGAAGCATAGTATAACATGACAGAGTTCGTACATGAGAGATGGAAGACTTGTTATAAAACAAGGTTTAAAAAGCAGTGTATTCTTAAAAGCTAATAACAGTATTATGGAGTACTCCAGACTTCAGATTACTGACAATAATGAGAAATGGCGTTTTTTCTAAACCCCAAGCCGAATAAATAATGTGGATGACTTCTTTCGGATGTTGGATGAATTATGCAGCTGATGTGTAAATATAATATTGCGTGGTGAACATTTTATTAACATACTTTTGAATGCAGTACTTTTTACTAATCTATGGCCCACACGATTTGCTCTCAACAGTATACCTGCAGTTTTGGCTCTGGTATGTGTATCTGATTGCTCCCTTGCGCTACGTTGCATTCAATTCCCACGAGATGTTATTCAAGGCGTATAATACAGAGTTAATTGGTGAGTTATCGATATCTTTTAGCTATAGAGACTTAAAGTCTATTAATTGACGGGCACTTGTCCAGGCTTATTTAAACGTATGCTGATATTAATTGTAAACCCTACTATTTGTTTTCCAATTTTCTCAAATTGTGCTATGAACACATTCCTAATAACACGTGCTTCATCAGGAACTCCAAATCCCCGTGATTTACTACTAATATTATAAAAGCGATTAGGCAGGACTTACCACCCAATTAGAAAGCTTTCCGTACATGCAAAAACAAAGTACATTTAAAAAAAATCTTATGAAAACCTTTCGATTAATATGAAAAAACTTTCTTTTGCTGTAAAATTTATATTCAATTTCCATCCAAAGTACTGTCAAAAAATTTACAAGAAATAAGCATTCGCAAACGTCAACCAGAAGGTACTGCTAATCCTGCAATATTCCTAAATTTCAAATATATCGCTGGCAATAGTTCTTTACACTTGGATAATGACTTGCTATACAGACACAGTACTCTTTTTCATTTTAGAATCTTTACCGTGCAAAAATTCTGATATATCTTATAAACTCTTGTTCTTGCATACTACAATATTATTAGAACATTTCTAAAGATAGTGTGTTCTATATGATCACTTCACATGCTCTAAATTTTGCTGCTTGTATACTCCCCGGCTGTTGGAAATTAGCTATTACTATTCGTTATTTTACAAATGCATAATAGGGTCAATCCAAGCAATTAATTATTAATGACTCCAATTTTATTGAATGACAATTAGCTATTGACCTACTACGCGCTAGAATATAATACACTAGCAAATATCCGATGATATAATTTCAGTTTATTTTTAGTTTCACTTTTAACTATAATTATTTGGTTGAGAATAACGAAAGTAGACTTTCTCTCAGAAGAGAGCTACTCGCCCCTCTGTATTTCATTATACAACTTCATAATATCCTTAATTTGATTACTAATTTACTTTGCAGTTCTTAAGACCTTGCTTCTGACTAGGTAGATTAGTAAAGCTATGACAATAAAGAGGGCGACATCTAATAATTTCCCCACAACTGGTTGTACCAACAGCTTTTGAACTCTTAGTAGTCGATCAAATAGAAGTATAGAGGTGCAATCTAAAACTTTAGTTAATCCTAATTAATCAAGCTGTAAATACGGACACTGCAATGTTCAAAATTTTTTTCTTCAATTCTTTTATAGGATCAAATATTCACCATTATTATCTATAATCTTTTGGCGCTTATATGGTAGTTTGCGGATGCCCTTATGGTAGAAGCTACGTGATTTTGAGCCCAAATGGTCATTAAGACATTTTCACACATTTTCAACTTTTCCGCTCCGCTAATCAGCTAAATGTGTGTGTGTCAACTTACATGATTGATAATTGGAAGGCGTTGGGTCTGGGGAATGCGCTATATTCGTTAGAAGTTCCAAGCCCAAGCTAAAGATCACTTCTTAGGTTGCTTTTACTGAAGGCGGACGGGCCTATCCGAATTTGATCGGTTTTCAAACAAATGTTTTGTACCCGAAAACTGTTTTGTACCCGAAAACTGTTTTGTATTACAGCATTTTCACTCAGATACGTATATTTACCTGAAATTTTGCAAAAACGAACACAACTAGTTCGTTTTATAGACCAACCAATTTTTGCGGAAAGAATTTATTAACATATCTAATATAAAGCTTAAAAGAAACTTATTTAGCGAAAATAGAGTCTTAGTACTTTTAACACTTCACTTTATTGAGCCCGCACACGTTTGATCGACTACTCGCTTTAAACGGAGCGATACAACTGGCTTTGCCTGCAGCAAATACTCTGCCTGCAAACCTTTTGAAAAGAGAGCATCAATACCAGATTTCACTCTGACAGTTTTGTTAACGCTTTTATCTTCCTAATTTCTAGCGAATCTTAAAACAGCGGAGCTGTTTAGTTACTTATCCAGCAGTTTAGTGTCTGGAGAGCAGGGAAGTTTTTATGCAGATTTAATTTCCCTAATGTGTGATTTTCCAAAGAATATAAATTAATATATACGACGTAGTAGTAAATATCAGATAAATTTCCCTGTAGAGTTTAAAAAACATTGAAATATTGACAAACATCAACGAATCAATGGCTTTGAAAGTTAAAGAATATGGAAACGACAGGACAACGGACGAATCAACTGGGCGCTGACAAAAACAGTATACATGCAACCCAAAACAATATATATAAGATGGAGAATTTCACTAACAATATTTGCGCAACATTATTAAGTACTGCTTGTTGGCATCCAATGTAAACAATGTATGAAAGAGCGTAAGAGAGAGTAAAACACCTGAAATGAGCACATTTACCCACTATGTGTGTGTACATTAATTACATAATATATTGGTTATGTATAGTTGGATCTATAATGTTTTCATCTATGATATTAATTCTTTGTAAAGGATCGAAGACAGTCGTTGGTTGTTAGCATTAAAATTTGAATAAGCAATCATTTCATTTCCATGGCGTTCCCATAGTCGACCATTTAAAGTTTCTACTGAAAATGTTTGTTTGTCCACTTGCTTAGCAATGGTAGCTTTTTTCCAGAAAATTTTACTTGAAACTGAATAATCTGTTACTACAACACTGTGTCCAAACTTGAAACAGCAAATTTTTAATCTTTTGTGTGACTTCTTTTGTGTGGTTAGTTTGTTGCTTTTTAACGTGATCGTTCTTTTCAGATTTAACAAATTAATATACGTGCACAAAGTTCCTTTACTGAAAATTCGCCGTGATTTTCTTTGCCTGAATTTCTTTTAAGTTCATTTTTTATTATCTTTACACCATTTTCAGCTTGGCCGTTTGAGGAAGAATTACTTAAACGTGTTGTGACATGCAATATTCCACTATTTTTTAAAAATAATCCGAATTCTTTTGACACAAATGAGGTACCGTTATCTGAGACCAGAAGTTTGGGTAAACCAAATCTTGCAAACAACTGTTTAGGTACGACGACAGTGGGTGCACTTGTAATATTGTTTCCCATATCCACCACTATTACACTCCACTGACTTGTGAACAGGCAGCAAAAATCTACATGTATTCTGGACCAAACTTGGTCGTCAAGTTGCCATTTAGCTAATTTATGTTTGGATACATTATGCCTATATCTTAAACATGATTCACATCGTTTTACAATCCTGTCTAAATCTTTGGACTGTTGCGGCCATCAACAGCGTTCACGTGCCACAATTCCCATAGGTGATGTATGTAAGAAATTTACTACCTCTGCTTCTACATCCTCAAAATAAGCAGTCAGATTAGCCGGGCAATTCTGGTCTCTTGAAATAAGGTAATAAAGTAGGATCGAGACACTTCGTAACCCATCCATACCTTAACTTGTGTTCAGGGTTTTCTAGCACTTGGTCCGACTCAGTCTCTTTTTTTATCTTGTCAAAAATTTAAGGAAGTACTATTGTTTTCTTTAAAAAAATATATATAAACGTCTTCGTCCACATGATGCGTTGTCGGTATGCCTCGAAAAATATCAGCTACTTTAATATTTGATTTAGCCGTATAAACTACATATTGACATCCTGATAGAAATAATGCACCACGTTAAAGTTTATTACATGTCATTAAAGGTATCCCTTCTTTCGGGCCAAAGGTATGTGCTAAATGTTTATTACCAGTCACTAGCAAAAATTGAGGTCCGTATATCTTAATAAAATTTTTTTAATTCCAAATAAAGTTGCTACGACGTCTCTGTTTAATTGGAAATAACGA
Organism: Glossina pallidipes; assembly: GCA_000688715.1. Lineage (NCBI taxonomy): Eukaryota > Metazoa > Arthropoda > Insecta > Diptera > Glossinidae > Glossina > Glossina pallidipes. Next base: position 219,315 of record KK500059.1, read on the forward strand.
TAGTCTATATCAGACAACGTTCTCACTACAAATTCAATTGGCTACTCAACACCATTTTCATCTCCTTGTGATAAAACGGCAGCTGCTACCGGACTTGCATTTACGATCAGTTTGGTTTAGAAATTGGGATTAAAATGGGCTACGCAGCTATCTGCCGATAAGAAATTTTTTAATTCTTCGTAGGCGTTGGAATAATTTTGAGTCCAATTAAATACTTGCTCCTTCTTTAACAAATTGTACAAAGGGGTTGACCAGGTTGTCATATGTGGTATGAAGTGTCTATAAAAATTTAAGAAAAACTGTAATTCGTTAATATTGGTAGGTAATGTTAATTTCTCTAATCCTTTCTGAATTCATTCGTAACCCATTTTCGTCAATTAAGTGACCCAAATATTTAATCTCTTTACAAAAATTATCGCATTTTTTTATTAACCATGTAAATCCAGCATTATTTAAAATATCTAATGCCATTCCGGGGTGTTGTATTGCCTAGTGGGGATATTAACAAGTATGTCATCTGAAAAGACTATAACCCCTTCTAAATCACTTAACAGCTTATCCATCGTTCTTTAGAAGGTGGTAAGGACAATTCGTATACTAACCGAGTGTATTAAAATAATCGCTTGAACGTAGATATCGTCGTAAGTCTGCTAAATTCAACATCAAATTCAAGTTGCTGGTATGCCATGCTCAAATCTCGTTTAGAGAACTCTACACCCTTACACAGTTTTGCAAACATTTCTACCATAGCATGAATACACTCAGGCCCAAGCCTATGCAAAACGTCATACTATAGCATACAGATGTTCATAGTGTAGTCTTACACATAAATAATGCACAAACTTCGGTAAACGTGCTCGTTTTAGTTCTTTTACTTTCTCTTACTCTCTTTCATAGCGTTTATTATATTGGATATCTTCAAGTATGGCAGGATAATTTTACTGTAAAAATGTTACTAGCGAAATGTCTTATTTTACATAAACAACATAAGATGAGAAAAAAACTATATATACATATATATAATATTAAGTAGTTGCGTGTACTTTCATAGGCGACTTCTACAGGTAAAGCTTACAAAGGAGTCGGAAGTACCAGTGTACATGGCGAATAAATTCGTAAAATAGCTGTTTTCCACATAGTATTATCGAGATATTCAGTGTGGACAGACGTTAATCATGAAACGTTGTTTGATATGAAGACATCTGCTGCCGAAGCTCGTCGAACATTTTTAGAATGCTGCTCCGTTATATCCCAACTTTTTTTTTTGGTTTAAACGTGACGATTTTGATATCAATAACAAAGAACGGCCTGGAGGACCAAAAAGTTCCGAAGACAATGAACTGCAAGACTTGTTGGACGAAAAACTCTCAGGAAGCTTTTGGACAGCTGAGCAGTTCTAGACGTTTACATGCGATGGGAAAGATCTAAAGGGAGGCAAAACGCCATTTCGAACCGTTTTAACATTGCGGTTTCATTGCGTGCCAGGCAAAAAAAGGCGAATTTTCTGTGACATATTGTGACTGGCAATGAAAAGTGGATCTACTACGACAATTCTAAGCGCAAAAAGTCTTGGGTTAGTCCAGACGGGCCATCCACATCGACACTGAGGAGGAATATTCATGGCTATAAAGTTTTACTGTGCACATGGTGGGATTGGCAAGGTGTAGTGTGTTGTGAGCTGCTAAGACCGAATAAAACTGTTACTGCAGATGTCTACCAACCTCAGTTGACCCAATTGAATGATGTATTGTTTGAAAAAAGACCAACTTTAGAGCTTAGAGCACGCAAAGTCATTCTCTTGCATGACAACGCACGCTCATACGTTGCAAGAGTTGTCAAGGATACATTTCAGCTCAAATGGGAAGTTCTGTCGCACCCAGCGTACGTACCAAACGTAGCGCCTTCTGATGACGGCTTGTTCAGATCGATGCTGCACGGTTTCGTTGACATGCAGTGCAGTTTAGTTGAGTATTGCCATGCCCGCCGTAAGCTGCTGGTACAAAAACGCAATCGGAGGCTAAAACTAGAATTAGACCGCCCTGTGCGTATATACCCAGTCTCATCCGTCCAAGATGTGAAAAATATGCTACAAGAAAAATGGAGTAAGATCCTTGCTTCCTACATAAGAAAAATTATACAAAATATGTCAAAACGTTTAAATACATTATTAAGTAAAAAGGGTATCCGACTGAATATTAATTTTTTTCTTCGAGTCCTTTCTTATATGAAAAAACCGAATATTATTAACGCTATATTTTTTGAGTTGTTGAAGTTATTTAATTTTCTTGCCTAAGGGAGTAATGTTTTGTTTATTTTTTTTTAATATTTTAAAAATGTATTCCCTAGTAGCGCAAAACAATAAAATAAATGTTTATGTTTGGGCAATGGAGAAGTTGTAAAAAGCGTTAATTTTTTGTTGAGCGAAAAAAACCAATATTAATGAGACTCACTATATAGAAATTGAAAATAAATTATTTGGATTATTGCTTCGCTTATTTACTCACTTTCTTTCTCTTTGCATTTTTTACATTTATATTGTTATTAAGACATCAACAATATTACAAATACAACGTAGCTTTTGTCTCGACTAAAAAACTACGTTCGACATTCAGAGCAATTGACTTACATAAGCTTCCCGAAAAACATTGTCGGAAAGGGTGCTTGAGAAAAGTGAGCATCCGACGTCGATAGTTCTAAAATAGTCCCTGCTTATTGCATTTTATACTATGTCAAATATTTTGTTAGCGGTTTTGAATGAATTTCTGAAGATTTTTGGTGTGATTTTTTTGTGTGTAACCTACAACTTTTAAAATACTGTTACGAAAATCCCAAATCCAATTAATTAATTGATTTTTCCCAAGTAATAAATTCCCCAGTGCATATTCACGAGGAAAACGATTCGCAGAAAAGCAGGTTAACGGATTAAAAATGAAGCTATGAAGTTAGGTAATAGTAACATGCTTGTAAAAATGTATATAAGTAGACTATTTGCGGAAGACAGAGTTAGTCGCACGAGAACATTTGAGTCCAAAAAGGATACTAAAGTTGAGAATTCGAGAGTATTGCCAAAGTAAAATGTATAAATAAAATAATAAATAAAAATAATCCTACATTTAAGGAAAATAGATTGTAAATAAAGAAACTCGAAGTTAAAAGAATTCTGAAGTGCATTTCTCGAAAAAAATCGACAATAACCAATATTTCTATAAACTAAATTGATGTGAAAAATTAGGATTTAATAAACCAATTTTTGGAACTTGCCCCTTTATAGTCTTTCCCAGGAAAACTAAATCTTCATATGTCAAAAAGACGTAATTTTTAACATTTTATGATGAAAATTGGTCCTCAACAGCTTAGTTTGATTATTTTTTTTATTTGCTTATAAAGATAACTTTTATTAAATTTCCTTTTTGATCCCACACTTTTCAAATTAGACTTTATCGATTGGTTTTGTTTTATTAACTTGATTCTTACCTGTTTTGTATTCTCAAACGTCAAATATGTTCCCACACAATAATTAATAAACATATATAAAATAGTTTCTGTAATTAAACACTCTTTACTTTTTAAGAAATGATTAAAAGTAAAGCCAGATGCAGTCAATTACTCAAACAATAAACTTCATGTCATTTAACTGGCCCAACACGGATAATGCAAAAACACCGAAGAAGTGTCGCCCGAAAAAATCCTACAACAAGACAAAAACAAAAAACCTAAAAACTTACCAACTCGGTGATAAATAAAAATAGATTGTGACTCAAGGAAGAATAAAACAATTTCATTTAAGTAATAAAAATAAAAAATTATATAAAATAATGAAAAATTAAAAAGTTTACTAAAGTAGTGAAAAATGAAAATAGATTCTGAAACAAGAAAGAATACAAAATTTTTTACTGAAGTAATGAAAATTAGCAAACTAAGTAATGAAGAATTAAAAAGTTCACTAAAGTAATGAAAATCGACTCTAAAACAAAAGAGAATAAAAAAAGAGAAAAATCTCAGTGAAGAAGTAAAAACTAAAAGTTAACTAAAGTAATGAAAAATTCAAAATTCACCAAAGTAGTGGAAAATGAAAGTATTAAAAAAGTACAAAATTAAAACGAAAAGGAACATTAGAACGGTGAAGAAAATTTTTATCTTATGCTGAAAACATAGGAAACTACGAAGGATTATGGTAAACTGGCAAAACCTTTAACAGCGCTTTTAAAATGGGAGGAGGGTCGAATGTCCAAGGCTAGTTCAAGCAAGATAAGTATGACTTTAGACGACAGGCTTTAGAAGCGTTTAACAAAATAAAGAGAACGTTGACATCTCGGGACTAGATTTTATCGTACCTTGATTTTAAAAAAGAGTTCCTACTGACAACGGATGCGTCAAACTAAGCACTAGGAGCAGTATTGGAACAGGTCGCTAAGCCCGTCACATTCATATCGATGGCGGCGAATAACATTGCGAACAAGAGAGGAATGTTACGCTACAAAAAAGAACAAACGCTACGATTGTTTGGGCGCTAAAATGCCTGAGAAACTAATTATAGGGAGCGGCAACTATAAAAATTTTTACAGACCACCAACTGGTAACACACTACATAAGTAATGGAAATTGCAACAACAAACTCAGAGGATGAAAGGTAATACTTGAGGAATACAACTATTAATTGTTGTGCAAGCCTGGCAAGACTAACATCGTAGCAGACGCGTTATATAGATCGTCCCAGGAAATACTTGAAATAAACCCCATAGATGGCACAACACAGCAATCAGAGCTTACGTCAGAACATTATCCAACTCATGAACGCTCAAATAAATGCGTTTAAAAAGCAACTAACAATAGAAGCAAATGATACTCAATCGTACGAGTGTCGAACCACATTCCCAACCTACCACACACACATCATTTTCGAACCAAGCTTATCAGTCACGAATTGCATAAAAATAACTGACGAACTACTGGAGAAAGCGAAGGAAGAATACTCCAAAAGCTTTCACAAATAGAAGGTTCTGTACACAAACAATAAGATAGTTGACGTTTGTAACGAGTCCGACTAAGGAACACAACAGAGCTCATAGAAGCGCTAGTGACAACAAAGCCCAGTTACAGAAAAATTTTATTTACCACAAATACGTGCAAAAATAAAAGAATAATCAACTTTTGTAAGGATTGTAAAGAAAACAAATATGATCGACGCCCCAATAATATTGCCCGGCAAAAAGCCTATTCCATAATATCCTCCACAAATAATGCACATAGCCATCTATATAATGGGAAGAATCTGTATTTTAACAGCAATCGATAAGCTAACCAAGTACACTCAGACTAAAATACTAAAGTCAAGAGCCAAAGAAGACATCAAAAAACCATTAAGGGAAATGCTATTGAATTTTGAAATGCCAGAGATAGTTGTAATGAACAACGAAATATCTTTTGAGGACTTCCGAGGCGATAATATTTATGCTGGAAAACCAACACAATGTAAAAGTATTCCATATCCCACCACACGCGAGTTCTGTCAATGGGAAGTTTGAAAAATTCTATTCTACCCTTTCCGAAATTATAAAATGTGTTAAGGTAGAGGGAACACAAAGAGATTTGTAGGAACTCTTCGATAAATTCACCTATGAGTACAATAAGACCGTTCACTCAACGTTAGGTAGGAAACCATTTGAAGCATTTTTTAGCAGGATATTACATAACAACCCCACAAAAAAAGAAAAAACGCACGGTATTACTCGTATTAAAATAATTTCGAAAATAAAAAAAATCTTAAAATATGTATTTAAAGTTAGCTTTCACTTTAGCAAAAACTGCTGAAAAGCTAGGCGAGAGTTAAATTTTTCATACTTCGTCCTGGTGTGAATTTGTTGAATTCCAGAAGAAAAAGAAGTACAAAACGAAGAACGTAGTTCGTGTTTGGACCGAGGGTTTCAAAATATCTAAAGTTGAATATTTAGTGACGTCATATGCAAAATTAAATTAAGTTAAATTTGCACTACGTGCTGCCTGTTGAAATAAATTGTGAAAAACGTCAAATGCTTCGTTCAAATTCTAGCCAATCTTATTTACAGAATTGCGTAGAATTTGCCATAATTTACAATAAAATGATGGGTGCACTCGTTCGTAAGAAATTGTGTCCGCTAGCGTCCAAAAGTATATGTTTGAGACAAAAAGGGTTTAAAGTTTCAACTAATAGGCTCTGCCTTTTAGAGTTCCACCTCAATTGACTTGAAACGCTAGGAAAATATTCGTGACATGCTATATATACTACTAGATTCAAAAAATAACAAAGGAATTGATTTTACGAAATTTTAAAACCCACGTGAATACCACGTTATTACAACGGAACGTAAAGCTACCGATCGTGTAAATGAGTTCGAAAAGTTTGTAAAGAAGATTGAAATATGACATTTATCCTTTGGCTTTTGTGTTTAACATTTTAAAACAAGCAAATAAACTGAAAACTTCACTCACTGGCTTATTTATCTTATGTTACGCTATCTTCTGTGAGTATGGACATAGATAGTTGAAATTTGAAAAGGTAACGCAGAAAATAACAAGTGTTGGAACAATTCCACCTTATCACCTAAACTCAAATTAGTTTAAACTATGGCAGTATAAGTTAAATTGTCACAACACATTTGTAACAGAAAGTAATATTTTCAATCATCTAGTGAAGGTCAGACACTTTTGTGTAACGAAATGAAATATTATATTAATATAGTCGAAAGTTAGATGGTCGAAGATTTTCCGGATAAAGGCACGTGCACATTGCACATTGCAATGCTAGCTAGTTCGGCAGTAATGCAAAGGTGTCACTTACTGTCCAGCAAACACCTCGCAGACAGTTAGATTCAAGAAACACTCGCAAAAACCCTTATGGAAGCAGACAGAAGAGCGAAGCTTTCTTAACGGGCGGGCTCATGTTTTGTCCAGACCAATTCTATGGTATGATTAATAGTATAAAAAAAGAGAAAAAGAAACAGTTACTAAATGAATGTTAATTATAAGTAATTATTAAACTTGCATGATGTCTTTCAACGTTGCAAATGTTATTGAATAATATACAGAATATAAAAGTTCTCATTACGATAAAAAGGCGCATAATGTAATCTTGGTTGGGTACTGCTGCATTAGATGATGGTTGCATACTGCTGCGTTAACAGGTGAGGATGTTTTAGATGATTCTTACTACCTTATGGTTGCGTTGTTGCTTTAGTTGCTCAGTTACTTTAGGTGAGATGTATTTGATTACACCGAAGCCTGTTAATGCTATTCCAGATTTTACGATTTAAGACGCCATAGCTACAACTTTTATATATATTTGGAACATTTTATTCTCGGCCTTAATTTAAGCTTTAATTTATGCATTTGTTTTTATGACTTATGGCGTTGTGATTCTCTGTAATAAACTCTTTTACTTGGGTTTTATTTAAAGGAAAGAATAAAGATTCACACCTGGAAACTCGTAAATTGCCATAACCATTGCTACTTACAACCATTTCGGCTTATAACAGCATTTTTATCCCTTGTCCGGGAAGATTCTTGATTATATATATTTCCGATATGTTCAATAATGATGTAGATGATTTGTTGTTACTTTACTGTTTACGTTTCTATTTTTGATTTAATTTGACATACTTATGAACATTACTTTATTAGAACAAAATATTTTTTTAGAGTCTAACACACACACGTGGGACAGCAACAGCAAAGTTTACTACAGAGTGTTCAAAAAAATACCCTCTATTTATGTTTTGCAATAAAAATATTTTTTTTATTTTTTTTTTTTTATTTTATTTTATTAGATTTGTTCATATTTTTAAAACAATACTCGCGTTAAGTATATTAATATTTATCCAACTTAATGGTTCTTATTCATAAAAAAAAAGTTGAGATCAATATCATTCGATACACCACTTCAATTTTTATATTATTTTCTTGTTGTACGATTAAAATCTGACAACATTGCCGAAATTTAGCGATAATATGCTATAACTGCACGGTTTTAATTGGACCGATCTGTGTTCCTTTCTTTTACAGTCAGTTTGACTTTTTTTTTTGGTTTCTTCAATTTATAATTAGCGAGAATTGTTCATAGTATATTTACCGAATACCATTTATCAAGAACTTCCCTATTTTAACGCTAAAATTATACTCTTCGCTCATCGCGTTTGCTCGAAACCAAGAGGAGAAAAAGTCAAGAAAAAAAAGTATTGTCAACTAGCGTAAAGGTAAACGCAGTAGATATTATCGCGATCGGAAACAAGTACATGTTACATAAAACCGTTAAAAAAGTACGTGGAATTTTTAATAATGCAAGTCTTTTAATTGATCAATAAAGTTTATATATCATTAAAGGGCTTCCCTTAGATTGAACCACTTATTAAACCAGAAATTAAAAGATTCTTTGCAAGCATTGTGCTGAAGCGGCTTGCAGTCCTTTTTTCTAATTCCATTCTACGAGATCCCTCAATTGAAATCGTATTTCACGCAATCGCAGTTAAATATTTGCGACAAGCAAAAATTCGGCACTGCGAGGTGTCAAAGGCATTAATAGAGATGGATACAATCTGCATAAGAATAGGTATTCGATTGCTTGTGATACTGTGCTCAAAAGCTCAAATATTTCTTTTTCTAAAAATGAAATTATCTTTAGGCGAACATGCTAACTCAAAAAAAGAAATGAATAAACTCTACCACTAGTTATAGTGCGAACTTCAAATAGGAATTGCTATTTTGAAAGGAATCTAAATCGATTAATTTTCATTACTATTTTCAAAAGATTATTTTTAAATAAGGCGAATCGTAACGTTATATCCCGAAAGAGCTGCTTCGGCATAAATTAAATAACAATTCTGTAACACTGATGTTTTCTGATGATTGCGTCATGTTAATGACAGATTAGACTATAGCGTAATCTCAACCGCAATCTTTGAATGTTTTATACACAGCACGTATGACGGTTTTCGATATGGCGAAGACTTTTTTCAGAATTTTTCAACGTTTGCTGGCCGAAGATCTACAGCAAACTTTGAATTTGAAACGAATTTTATCTTAAATTAATGTACGAAAGGTTAATGTTTGTATTATGGTTGCCGTTGACTATACCAACTCAAAAACTAATCATTTTTGTGAGCACGGATTAAGAGAATTTCTGGAGTAATTGACTCCAGTACTTTTTTACTAAGCTATTCGCCATATAGTCCATGACTTTTGAAACTTACTGAACGTATATACATAAGCGATTTCGATTTCTTTTGCCTTACAGCAAATAGAATCTCATACTGAAGAAAAATACATTCACATATGTAATGCCACTTGTGAATATTGCAAAAGAAAGGGGAAAACTGGTATAACTTGACATTATAAAAATGGTTATTCCTTCAAACAAAAAATACAAATTTCAAATAACACCTGAAAAACATTGAATGTTCCAAAAATTTTGCATTCTGTTAACCAAGCCATATAAAAATAAACATTTGAAATGTTCCCGATTGCGCAACGTTTAACTAAAAATGTCGCAATTTTCCTACGGTTGGTTATATTAGTGAATATTGAAGAATTGCTTCCTTATCTTTTCTTATATTTAATTAAGATTTTCTCAACTGCTAAATATTTTAAATCGTATGAAGCTAGAGTTATGAAACAGCGAAGTGTAATATATTAAGAAATGCATCGTTCATATTCTTAATAAATAATATAACATAGCAATATTCAATCCAACGTACAAACGACCATATAAACACATAAATTATCTTTTCAAGGAAATTCAATCAATATTGCAAGAAATATTGTAGTTGTCATAGGACTACACATTCTTAATAATCCTTCTCTTCGATATAATTATTAAAAAATTCCTATAAGAAACTATATATTATTAAAGTGATGTTGTAGAGACGTGTTTTATTTAAAACATAGATCTTCCTACTGCTGCACAAGTGACATAAAACCATACTTAAGCAAATGAGAAAGACCATACAGAAGTGATGTTAATATTTTCTTCAATTTCCTGAAGGAAAGTGTTGGCCCACCAAAATAGATATATTTTGTGCACCATAATAGATCAATAAGAGGAGACATAAATCTGTGGAAAAGAGAAATTTGTTATCTAAACCAATATATAAAGAATATCTCAGGCTCTTCAAATGCGCTGATTATCAGTTTGAAAAAAGACGGACGTCGGCGGTCCACATGGAAAGATGGAATGGAAAGGTGATCATGACCAAAAAAAGTTGATCGTCCTACATGTAATATTAGAGCAGAGGTGTCGTTTGCCTTTTGTTTTATTTTATTAAGATTGGTCATGAACTGATTATTTGACTCATGAGAATAATTCTAGGCATAGGTATATTTAAATCCCTTGCATTATAGGTTACCATATATTAATCTTTGCATTCCACAGGATTGGCTGTTTACCGTTAATTTACAATTTAGAGAACTTGCGGCAGATAATGGCTAACGAAATAAATCCAAACAAGTGAGTATTGTAAGGTAGAAAGTCTACAATACAATACGCGACGGTAATACTCGACCACGTGTTAACAAAGCAGTTCATACGACACTGCATACCCTCAAAAGATAAGTGGTGAATAGATCTAGAGACGTAAGATGAGAAAAACCTGTGTTTAGCGATGGAAAATATTTTTAATAACGTGTATTTTGTGCCTTTTTTGATCTTTCTACGTTTTCTCTCATCTTTTACACTTCCTCTTTTTTAAACAAAAAGGAAAAATTATTCGAAATTAAATTAACGCATCGAAACCCCCTTTTTTTATCACCAAATTACGTTTTTTAACAAATGAAAAGCACTTGCATAGCAAAAAAAAGCGTACATTACATTACTAAATTGTATTCTCTTTATTTTTTTTTTATGAAAATAGCTACGTATATCAACTGTGGGCTAACTTTTAACGTATTATCATGTAGATGGCAAATGTAAACAAAAATTATAATTTGCAATAACAACCTTACACGGTGCTACTTTTACAATAACAAAATACACACGGTATCAGCCTTACAAAAACAACCGAATAAGGTACATTTTAAGAGATCTGGTAACACGAGTCATTTTCTTTCGTGATAAAGCGTCTGCGCCAACAATGTCAGTGAAATTATTTTTGTCGGCAAAGAGTAGAACGCAATGTGAAAGAAAGAAGATTTTCTTCGAAACTAATGTGCATCATAACAGAAATGAAATTAAAATAAACATAAGAACAAAATAAAAAATAAAACGAGATTAGTCGAATCTAATTCAAGCATATTGCAAGTTAATGCATACGAAAAACTTCCGGTAAATGTTTCATACGCGTGGCTGTCTGCATTTTTTTATTATTATGAGGTGTGCATGTACATTTTATGCAAAGAACGTGTCTTAAGAATTACCATTTTGTCGCCTCGATATTTCACAAAATTTCAAGTGGAAAAGTCTTATAAATTATTTAATAAAGTCAACATTAAATTCAATTTGCGGAATTTTCTAAAAAAGGTATTCTAATCAAGTTGCAATCAATCACTCATCAAAAATTGACAATTTTTTCTTTTTTATGTATGTTCATTTTTCTTACGGTATCATTGAAGAATAAAGGGGTTTATATTCCTTTTAATTTTGCATCGTTGTGATCATCAAATTAGATCATATATACTTTTACTAGGCAACGAAAAAAGCCCAAGTGAGTTAAAAAAAGAACAAAAATGCTCCGAAGTAGGTGATTATTGAAACTTTTTCATTTTCTTAATACAAAATTTGAAACTTTCTCCTCGAAGAATTTTTTGATGCCCTAAAAATATGCTAAGAGAATTTTTAGAACGCTGCGTAAGTGTAACGAATCTGACGATCAATATATGTAGTTTCTATAAAAATGGATGATTATCTATGCCGGAGGTTTTCACAAGCTTTTTGCTTTTACGAATCATTTGCTCCCTCTGTTCACTAAGTAGGAGCATCGTCTCTTTAAAAATTTTGCATCTGAAAACTTTCAAAGTTCTTATTGTTATGACTATCAAAGATTCCCTAAATTATCTAACAGAAAGAAGGTTTTCAAAATAGTCTTCAATTTAGTATCACCTCCTTATTTGTAAACTTTGTGATAGGCTTTATTTCTCATGCTTGCTGTAAATGTTATTTATAGATTCTCAGCAACATCTTATCTATTAAATTTTCTTATCATTTATTGTTTATAATCAAATCAGTAAAATACACATTTTTACGTTTTTTATATAAACCTTCCCCGATTTTGCTGTGAGAGCGTAACCAATGCGTTTTATTATTTATTACTAAATACGTATTATTTTATATTATTTTCTCTGTATTACTCTCGTAAATGGCTTTAAATATATTCAATTCATTGAAATCATTACAATTAATGCACAAAAAATCTCGATTAATAAATAAATGTTGCACTCAGTTGTATGCTAAAATTTTATGCAATTTTAAGCTTCCTAACACAATTATCATGGTGTCATACAATCGTTACTTCTATGAAAGCAATATTGTAAGTATCGCGTATAAAATATTTTAATTTTTTAGTTTATTTAAATTGTTTGTTTTTATTTCAATATAAATAAACTTTTCATTTTATAAGTATTAAATTATTATAATCTTATGGTGTTATTGTTTAAGCAAAATTAATAATAACTATTGCAATATTTTAGTTCAACTATTCAATGCAGGACGTACCATCCGAATGCGTTGTATCCACTTCACTCGGTGTGAACACTACAGATATGCGGGGCAAAAAGTATTATCGACACGCAGCCCATCGGTAAGTTAAAGGCAAACATATTGCAATTTTATAGTCTATTTTTCTAATATGATTTGAATATCTCGTTTACGTGTACTCTGAAATTATTCTTTCATTTTTGTGCTCATTTTAGATCGTTTTCTTAAATTTGTAAAGCTTTGCAATGTCTTGTATAGGGCGCTTAACCTTGAAACCGGATATTCTTTTCGTACTAGGTAAGGTGCGGAAAGTAGGAACATATATGTACTTCTGTGTCTGTAAAGCTTTCTCCGTGAGATGATTTTTCTTCACATCAAAACTACTATGAAGATAATATCAACTTAACGAGAAGTTTACAAGTCAAGTTGAATTAAGTTAGTTGTAGAATTCCCATTACGGCGTCAATGGTTGAAGTGTGAATTCAATACATTAATCTTTACGTTGTTCACATGACACATTGCTTTATATTTTTAATACTACATGTTAGATTTCTTCAGTACGTATTAAAAATAGCCTAGCTCACAAGAAACGACATCTTCATTAGAATCGAAAATGCATATTGTATGATAATCCGAATGGTAAAGTTATTCTTTTATCCTCTGATCGTAATTCCAAAAATAATGATATTTTCGTCACATCACAACTTATTTTTGTGTATTTATTTAGACTAGTCTTTCAAAAAATTTATAAAGTTTACACATAAGTGTGTTATGCTCAAAACGGCTTAAAAAAATTTTACCGTTTTTTATACCAACTTATCCAGCATCATTTTTTGAATTAACTTAAGCATCTCTGTCCGACCGTTTGCTTGTTCATGTACTTAGTGTTTAAATCACAGGTAGTAGTCGTATACCGTTGTAAGAACAAAAGCTTTTGAATCGGACTGGTATTCGCCATATAACCATCTATTTAAAAGAAACCGTTATATAAGGAAAAATCGGCTTCTTTTAATATATTTTTTACGAAAATCGGTGAATCGGTTGTAAAGCCTAGAAATCCGTATCGAAAAGATCATAATTCACGTACACTTATATTCTTTATGACTATAAATAGCGAAATCGGTACAGAATCTGCTAGTTTCATGAAGTTTCGATTGCGAAATTGAAACAATGTCTACGAAATAAAACGCCATTTTAACTTGAAATCGATTTCAGCAGCAGCAGAACCAGAAATGTTGTAGTATTTCTATACAGTTAGCTGAAGCGAAAGAAAATTTTTCTCGTTTTAATACAAATTGTGTTTATTAACTTTTTCCTTTAATAATAATAATAATAATAATAATAATAATAATAATAATATCAATAAAAAGAAAAAAAAATAAAGCCGAAAGCCTTAGATGCTAGTGCTTTAAGACTTTAGTCTTAGAATTTATTCCTTGGCTAAAATTTATATAATAATAATAATAATAATAACTTTTTCCTTCTCTTCACCTTGACAGTATGTATCAGAGACTTTACAAAGCATATACATAATGCTGACTGATTAATGTAAGATTCAAAGTCGATTTTGTAAGTTTCGTCCACCAATTTTCTATTGGTTCTGTTGGCTGTTTAACGTCGTCAAAATTAGAATAAAAAGTTGACATTTGGTGTACATGCCCTTATATGACTATAGCTCAAATTTATGGATAGCCATGAGTATCTTATAAACATACGCGAAAACCTGTTATTTGCAACTTACAACCGAGGCCGATCGAAAAATTTTCAAGAAAATCAAAACACGATTAAGTGGAAAAACTAATTTCCAATCTATAGCATGAGATATTATTGAAACTAGACAATTAATGATGCGCTCTCACTTAAAAGGGTGTTTTGTAATTTATATATATTTCATATATCGATTTAAAGGGCTTGCATAGCAGCAATTAACTTTAGGTTAGACGTTGTGAAGATTTGCGCCGAATGTCAAAATAAAAAATTGAAAAAGGAGCACATAACGATCAAAAGGGGCTGGTCCCATTCTCAGAACTGTTTGGACATTCTCAAATGCGTGTTAAATGCTTCTGTCATCCCATTTAAAGTAACGTTTGGTGTCTAGTCACCTTTGTCGTCCAAAGCATCCTTCCGGGCAGTACACGGTTTCAATTGGGTGAAAGTTTATTCAGCATTGACTTCCATTCTTGATAATAACTATGGCAAACTCAATGGATTTTTGCATTAGCCCACAATTAAGACGTATTGTCATATAAGAGTTTTTATAGTTTTTTCTAGCACCTAAAAGCGCGACGTAAGTTCTCTTATTAAATGAATTTGTGATTATATCAGGAATGAGTGCAAATTAAGTAGTATGAAGCCGCAAGTTTCATATATTTCGTGACAATGAGCATCTTCTCTTAAAAGGCAAAATAAAGAGAATATGCTTCCGATCACCATATAAGAGACAAACAACACCATTTACCACCACCCGGTCCGTATCTCTTGGCAGTAATGCAGATGCAGACATTATTTATTATTTCTTTTTATTTTAATTAATAACCAGTGCCCATTTGTCCCTAGAGAAGGTTAGGTGACCGGGGATAAGTGGTCTAGTTTGGTTTCGGGCCTGACCACTTCTAAAAAATTGTTATACATGTAACTTTAACCATCAAGAATAAAATATGAAGTGATAATGCTAGCTAACCCCGGCCAGTTTGGGCAGTACGTACCTTCTTGCAGGTGTCGCCTTTCTTAATATTTTATTAAGAAATAATAAGAAGAATGTACTTAGAGAGACTCCACTTCCTTAAATAAAGAGAAAACTATCAAGGCCGACCAGCTCCATGTGCTGGGAGCGTTATTACGGCGAACACTGGACCCAAACAATTGCTTAGTGCCACCATATAATTTACAATTGATAGTCAGCGAGAAGATTTGAAATATTCGTCAGTCCAGCCAGGAATTTAATGCTAGTTAACGATCTTTACGCGATCTAATCAACACTTGACGTAGGTAGGGTTAATTAATTACCTTTTTTTATATTTTATTATAAAAATGTAATGCAGCTGAGTTTAAGAAAAATTTCGATTTTAATATTTTAAATAATAGTTTACTGAATCAGTTATTCTATAATTGACTTGTTTATAAAACAAAGAGCTCAGTACTTATTGTGATGTGGGTGTAGGTATGTATGTAGCTTTGATGGGAAGTGTGTGTTTGTGCGTGTGTTAATGTGTATTTGAGAGGGTAACGTAACCGTAACAGCCTAAAAGAGAAGGTCTTTTTGGTAAGTTTTTCTTTGGGTGGAAAGAAAATTAATAGACTAATAACAACCGAGAAGGAAATGAAGCATATATTTAAGAATTTAAAATAACTTATTTTTGGAAAAATATTGCAAAATGGCAGCACCGTAACTATTCTCGGGAGGCATATTAAAGGAAAGGGGCTCCGCGGCACGTAGTGTTATTAACGCACATTTGAACTTAAAAAAAAGCTGGTGTTTGGTAGAAAAAGTTATACGTTTTTAAATGAATTATTGTAAATACCCGACATATTTCGAATGAAATAAAATGAAAATTGTTGGAATTATGCTATGTGCTATTTTCGGAAATCGTGTTTCGAGATAAACGACTTTTCTGTTTTGACATGTTTTTTGACTACTGACATGTTCCTTATTACGATAAATTTTAAATTATTTTTTTTTTCACATTATTCCGTAATCTCATTACCATAAAATTTCCTTCCCATTTTCAAATATTTCTCGGTATTCTTCTTTCTCGACGGCAAAGATAAAATCGCACAATTTTACACTGTATATGCAGCGAAGTGGAAAGAAAACGCTCAAGAAAATATATAATTCAATAGTGAAACTCATAATCAACCAGAAAAACTTCATCGGAAACTTTAAACTTCTTAGCGAAGGCTTTCAGCTTTCGAATTAGTCTCAGTTTCACATCTATTTAACAATGATGTTTTGTGCGTGGAAACTCTTTTAAACGACCACAAATGTTTTCTAATGACATAAGGTAGGGCTTTGCGCTGTAAGATCTTAACAAGGATTCATTTGATACGGGTAAGCTTCCCGCAGCGTTTCACGAAAAAGTACGAAATCTGAAGAAAAGTTTCTTTGTAGGTAATTTTCCATAATAAAAAAAAAATGTTTTTCGAAAAATTTACATTGGCGATAGCCCTTAATGCTAGGACCTTTAAACCTTTGAATTATTTTTTTAAATTATTTTTAATTCAATTATTTTTATTTATGGACAATCAACACTCACTGTAAATTTGTTTCTTATGTATATTCTATAACTGACAGAAGAAAAATCTAAACATTTTTCAACAAACAAAATCGTATTAACACTTTCATGCTGTTTTAGTATTGAAAGCAAGCCATTATTAATATCGATAATAAATTGCAAAATTATTTTTAGACTTTGTTTAATACACGTTCGTGCGTACATTACGAAATATGGAGATATATATAGTTGTAGACAAGAAATATTTTGGATGTAAGTGGACGCGGAATAGGTTTTTGATTTCTTATATCGCCCGTATAGCTAAATTACGGTTACGATTTTGTCTTCAAAAACAGATTTAACCCCAAAGATTATTTGTCAATTTTGTCAGATATTCAATTCTTTTTCTAAAAATTTATTCAGATTTCAAAGTTTTAGGTTTACTTTTAAATTTTTTCTTCGCAAAATCTTTTTATTAAACATTGAAATGGAATAAGTCGGTTTTTCAAATGTGTACCAATAAGTACTAAAGAACTGCCTTCGAAAAAGACAGCAGATAAGTATTACATAAGGTTGGGACAATTGCCTATGAAATGCCACTAAATCATATAAAAATATGTATTCAAATATGGAAAGTCCCAAAGCAGTAGGAATTAATTTTGATGGAAAACCAGTGTTTACAATGAAAAACTGTAAAAGATGCAAACGTGTATTTAGTAAAGTATTTGACTTAGTTAACCATAAATTATTCATCTTCAAACTCCAGCCCTCTGGCTTCTCTATGCACTTAGTGAAATGGATAAGAGCATATCTTCATAACAGATCATTCAGGGTTCTCCTTAACTCCGTCATATCTGATGAACTCTCCCTGACGTTAGGTGTCTTCCAAGGCAGCTATTTAGAGGCCCTTTTCTCCATTCTATACATCAATGATCTCCCTTCGATGATTAAATGCAGCCGTATGGTGTGTATGTTGTTGCTGGCGATGTTAAACTGTTTTCTTCCCTTTCCTTGGAATCGCACTCGTATGAGCTTCAAACTGCATTAAATAATTTGGTTACATTGTGCTCATTCAATTTTATGAAATTAAGTCTATAAAAGCGCAAGAGTTTTTTTTCTCAAAGAAAAAGTCACTCACTATTGAATATTTCATCGATTCATAATAGTTGGAAGACGTGGTTTTAGGGATTTTTATTTAGGGAAGTAAAATTGCGTCGGGGCTAGGTTGCATTAAGCGGTGGTTCAAAGAGCTTACATTAGAAAAAGGCTGTACAGGAGTTTAGTCAGACCAACGCTTGAGTATGCCTCTATTCTATTGTCTCCTTCCCATAAGTACATGAATTTTGTTCTTTTCAAATTTTTGTTATTTTTTTTTTTTTTACTTCTCTTTATATACTTTGTATTAGTTATTAATAATAATTAGCATAAGATTTACTTCTAGGAGTCAATTGAATTCGGCGGTTAATTTATTTTAGTTGTATCTTATATGTAAATAAGCACATAAAATAGTTCTGAAAACTCTGAACCTATTTGAAAAACATTTTTGTCCTTTCTTAATAACACTTTTCCCGAACAGTTGAGACTAATTTCCTGTGGTGGGTTTACCTACGTGTGCACTAAATGAAAGTCAGGGACACACGTCTACAAAACATGGCAATACTTTATTTTTTTGGTTTTTGCCTTATTGTTTTTATAATGTTTTTCTGCATAGAAATTATCTAAGCTTATCTGCGAAAAATTAAAATCAGTCTCCACGTGAAATACACGCTTAAGGTAAGCATGGAGCAATTACCTTAACCGCCGGCAACTTAGAATAGACTTAACGTAATCACCTCATAATCCCACATTGACCAGTAATTTGACACATGAATTATAAATAAGAAATATCATTGCATTGTACCAAAAAAAGTGTTGGTTTTTCTTTATTATCGGGACCTTTTTAGAAGTGTTCATCAACATCGTAATTGGATTAATCGCTTGAAATTTTGTAAACAACAAAAGAATTCGGAAAATCCCCAGCGTCATATCTTTGACCATATTCTGTCTTAAAGAACGCAATATGTTCAGCCTACATGGCCTTAAAGAAAGGAAAGGAGGGCCTTAAAGGAAGATTGATGCACTCTTGCTTAACTTGAAGAAATCAAGGTTATCGCACGCGGTTTAGAATGGACGATAAACGCGGTATAATTCTGAAGTCAATAATGGGACCCTTCTGAATTCTAAATATATTATCTTGATTTTTTTTTTGTTGTTATTACATTTGCATATACCAATTACGTAATGATTGCGAATGTAAACAATTGGAAGAGACATTTTTTGTGATAATTATTCGTAATTTTCACTACATTTGCGAATTTTATTTGCAGGCATTCTGATTTGCAAAATCTCTCTCGCTTCTATTTATCAAATATAAGTAACATCGGTCATACCAATTATTTAACCGACTTTGAATCAAGATATGTTTTAAGATATTTTGCAGTATATTTTATTTATTTTAATAAATTTACCATCAAAATGTCCTCGAATTTCACTATAGGTTCATGTGTGGAGGCAGCAAGAGATTATAAAACCTTTGGGTCTTTCAAAAGTATCAGTTCTAGTAATGGAGAGAAAACGTATTTAGCGTGTTATCAGCTTTGATAAAATATGTGTTCACTACTCCACAGTTGCATTTAATCAAGAAGCGAAAAACAGCAGCAAATGAGAAATGCTTGGTAACATAAGATCCGTCTTAATGTGGAAAACAATTCCTTCTTGCTTTAGAATAAGAACTAATGTCGATGGTTTGGCCATCTCTGTGCTTTTTATATCATGATACTCACTCTTCTCTCGTTCGTTGTTGTTTTTGGTTATTATTTATTTCTGCTTATTTGTTGTGCTTGTAGATACAAGTCTTGCTATGGCTTTATTCATTTACATTCGATTTATCTGAACTGCTGTGTTATTTTTATTTTTTTTTATATTTGTTGTCTTTTTGTTCTTTATTTTCAAAATGAGCAAATGTGCGATCAGTTGTTGAACGTACGTTGACCGATAGTGAGCAGTAGATACCAAAAATAGCATAAAGTTGTTAATAAAAAGAGTGTAAAATTATTTTAAAAGTTAAAAAAAACAAAATTTATAAAATAGTATGTCAAATGTATTCTTGAACAGTTATTGAAAGAATCGGACTTGATTTGAGATTTTTTGGTGAGATTCTAATTGAAAATAAAATACTCTTCTTTTTTTCTTTTGCCTTTTCCCTCTCCTATTTTACGTTAGAAATCTGTTGACTACTACACCATAATTCCATCTTCATTACTGGTAACAAACTAAAAATTCTTAAAAAAAAAAAAAATACTAAGGCAAAGTTGTTTGAAAAATTTGTGCGTCAAAAACAGGCACATAAGAAAGGTGTGAAAGACAAATTGTGCAAAATTATACGAAATTAAATAAAGTTCGGATTCCCAAATGCGTTTGTCAAATGCTTTTAATTAACAGTGTACCAACGCCCATCCAATTACTCTTTTTAATTCTATTATCTTATTGAGTCACTTATTTACAGAAACTAGTGCTGCAGTATTTCAAAACAGATTATTCCGCTCAATTCACAAACAAACTTGATCAACTTTTTTCCTTGGAGACTATGATGTAATTCGTGTCAGTTTCAAATTCCTTAAGAACCTTCCGAGACAAGTTACGAACACCACATATGATTCTTAGGTTTATGTAAACCTCATTTCCATCTGGAGTCTCCCGTATAACGATTAAATTCGTTTTATTCCTTAAAAGGGGATTTTTGTTAATCCAATAACATGTTTCTTGCGTTTCATCTTTTATTCGTTACCAGTGAACTTATACACCAAGAACTTGCATTTTAAAATCCAGTGCACTTTAAAACTACATATAAATATGTCCCCATGCGAAAGGTCAGAGCCAAAATGATTTCAACTTGTGAGTCAGAAGTATTCGCCTCAACATAATAAAACTTTCTCATGCTATTTCTTAGGTACCATTACTTGCAGTTCTCCTGATTTCGAAAACCAACGTATTATTAGCAGGGCGCGTTATCAATAGGTGAAAGACCTTAGTCGTAATTTTCACCTAAATTTAATAAATTTTTGCAGCCGCATGGATTTAAATTCAGTTCAAGAAATAAAACCATATTTTCTTTTAATGATTAAATTATAAGCATGTAAGTATGAGCCTATTTCACATAAACAATATAGCGTATAAACGCTCGTTCAAAAGCAAACATCTAATGGAAAAAGACTTTTTTTTGTATCGTTTTGGTACACACACATATATATGTCTATATATATACATATATATAGTACAGCATATAATAATTGTAAGAAAAACCAATGCCAATAGGAAAAAACAAATGAGAAGAGCATTATGTATAGACATTTTAAAATGAAAATGTGATTATCAAACGTAAACACGAATCGATGTGTAGATGTGGACTTCGTAAGGACGAATCCTTGTAGCTTTAAATCCAAGCACTTCACCCGAGTTACTTCTTTTGTAGAATTAGTGAATTGACTAATGCGCTATCAATTTCACTGGGTTTTGAAATTAAACGGGAACCAAAGGCTTCATACCTCAAAAAAATAGATCTTCTTCAGCAGAAGTTCTCGATAATTTCTTGTCTCTTATCTTAATTTCTGGTCTCTTATCTCAACTCATGATACTTTGTCTCTGTTGCAATTAGTGTGATAGAATACATGAAAATGGCTTACTGCCGGGCAGGCGTATCAAAGCAGAGAATTTTCAATGCGCAGTTAGAACCAGAAGACTTTTGAAAAAGAAATGAGCTCAAATTCTACTTTTTCACTCATAACAGTCAATGAAGGCTTTTCAATAAAACCTAAGCTCCTAGGCTAGTGAACGTAAAACGCCTTTGTAAAATTGGCCAAAGCTTTCAATATCATGATAAGATATTAATGCAGTTACGAAAATCCCACATTTCATAAAATGTGTCTGCAGGAAATTTAGTCGACTTTCTAAGAAACAAAATTCTAGGAATGGTAAAACCAAATACACAATCACAACGCTTTATCTGCCGACGCAGCTGGCAGTTATCGAAAAATTAATAACAGTTCGCGGAAAAAGGGGCTAAAAAGAAAAAGTCACAATGAAGTTAGGTATTGGCAACTTGCTTGTAAAAGGGCGTCTTTGCGAACTTAGACGAGTCAAAAAAATTGGGCGGTAATGTTAGAACTTTCAAGGCCAGAATATGCATTACAAATATAAGTTCTTGCAAATAATTTATCAATAGATTTCCTAAGAATTGTAAATAAAATCTATATTAAAACGGTCGAATAAATTAAAAAGTAAAATCACAAAGGGCATTTCGAGGCAACGATGCCTTAACTCTTTCTCCTTATATGCTCATACTAGAACTTTGTTAATGGTATCTGAGATTAACATGGAAAATCTGTTTTTCCTTACTGACATTGCGGTCATTATACTCTACACCACTTGTGCTGCAGCATATATTAAGTTTTGTGAATGTGTGTATGTTGCACCATCACATCGATCAATTTAGAAAATGAGCCTGAGCTTGTCTGCCCGCCTGCCCGTTTGATGTCTGTCAATGTATTTTTCTGGTCAATCTACAGCTCACATTTCAAAATTGGTTCATAGCTGCAATTTGGCATAAAAGTTAGTCGAAAGAAAGTTGGTTCATATATAGGTTTACTTGTTAGATCCCACCCTACTTCGTAAAAAGATTCTTATGAAAGCAAGTTGTCATATAAACATAAGCCATAATTTGCACTATTTTATCATGAAAATAGATAAAGCAGTGCATTAAATGAAGTGGTCTGAAATGGTCCCTATTCGTGCCTTACTTGTGACTAATATTTGGCATACATTGTCAGTTATAATTTTTTGCTTATTGAAAACGAGTTTGTGGGAGTGCGGACATCCATTCTTAAACTTGATTTTACGGAATGATTTTTCTTCTGTTAGTAAATTTGAGAATTGTGTAAATATACTGACGAAAAGGCAAAAGGGAAAGAAGTGAGGCAAGAAAGTCATATGATAAAAGTGTCACAATCTGTGAATGGGTCGATACACCGAGTGGTCCAAATGGTGTTAACAACTATTTGCACCAGTACTGATTGATATTTGTTACGAAATGTAAATTACCGACAGCAATTTTCCACATCCTTGACTATTGTAGGTTGTCTTCGGGAAGACGATTACGTTCACTTTCTAATTTTGTGCTGAGTTAGTGTATGTATCAAATTGCAATCACTGGACAGATGGAAATGTCTCAAGTCATTCAAAATATTGTACTTGCCTTTAAAGCATTACAGAGTTAATCGCCGACCTAGTGCGCTCTTATACTTCGGAGATGAGCAAAACAAATTATATTTTTGACACACAATTAAAAAAACAATGAAAGGCCTTAAAAAAATTTGTATATACGTATTTCGTCTATGCATAACTTATATGGAATAAACTTCAAGCGCGAAACTTGTAGCAAAAAACGATTTAAATCAACTAAATATTTCCCATTCTGCTCAATGGAAAGTATTGAAAGCAGTGAAATGACATTTCCTCAAGACATTGCTTGTCAGTTATCATCGGAATGACAGGTGACTGTTGACAATTGCCTGTTGATAGTCCCCAAATGGCCCTACATTTCAATTGACAACTTTCGTTGAAGACCCCGGTCTCATAAATGCTAGCTCAAGAACTCGGTGGACATTTCAGCTTTCATTTTTACCTAAGACATTTTATAGGTATGACAAGCGCGTCAGCAGAAACGCAATGGCGCAATTGTCGCTTCACTGATGATATTTGCGTAGACGTAATATGTTTTCAAAGCACAATTGAACTTCGCATACACTATGAAACACGGCCAATACTTTTTTAATGTGACATATTTCAATTATAAAATTATTACTTATCCGACTCATTCTCATGGCCAGCTTTGCACCGCATATGAAAATAATTAAGTCGATAGCTTTTCTTATAGATAATTTATTGTATTATGTATTAATTCTGCATAAATAAGAATATAAATTTTATATAAAACAAAAAAGCTGCCAAAGGCCTCGAAAACGATAATTCAAATGATTGCAGAAATTCGATATAATTGAAATAAAAGCAATTAATGTGTGAAATAAAAAGAAGAACGTGATTTTTTTTTTCTTTAAATCTTATAAATAAATAAATATAGAAACTGTTAAAGTGTAGACATGTTTTCTCACTCTTTAACTTTAGATGAATTAAGTGTATAACGTATATATATATAACAGATAAGCTATAACAGATAGCTGATAAGAAAAAAATCAATAAAGAAAATAAAAAAATAAATAAATGTAGAAAAAAATCTGAAAAAAAAATAAAAAATTAAATCCCATCACATTTTTTCCATAATTACGGGCTGCTAGTACTCAGTTATCAAGTAGCGCATGTCGACGGCAAACGTGCAGATAACTTGCTCGTCTAAAATTTCAAAACTATAGGAAATTTAAAATATTTTAATTAGAAGTGAAAAAGCTTATGAAAATAAGAATTGACTTTTTTTATAAACTAAAAAAAAGTACTTTACAATGCCTGAAATATCTCAAGACGCTTTCGAAATTTTAAACCCTGGTGCGCCGTCTGAAACCTTTAACTCTTTACGTTCACAAAAAAATCCGTCAACATCGGGAACAGCCAATACGGCTATGATGTCGTCACGTGACCCGCAAAAGGATCAGAAATTTTCAAATGGTCTGGCCCGCACGGATAGCCTTCAACCTCAGGGCTATAAAAGAGAATTAGACCACAGGTAATTGAATTGTTTTTGTTTCTTTTAATTATAAATGCTAAATGCTTGCTTAGCACATATTCAGAATAGCAAATACTCTTGATAATGTTTGTGCATTAATAAATGACTTTCCACACAACAATTTATTCATTTAAATCAAATCTTCAGAAAGAAAGTATACTTGGATATATTTGCTGCTATATTTGTCACAATAGTTCATGTATTATTGTGACTCGAACTCTTTTTTGCAGACTAATAGCTCCAAAACGTACAACAATAATGATTTTCGAGATTCAAACCTACCGACATAATTAATAAGAGTGCTAGCTATTACGAGAGACATTGCTTCGAATATATTACGTTATCGAAAATAATTCCCATTTATTATCTGAAAAAAATTATACTAAAGAATTTAGGGAAAGTTACCTGTGGGAGAAATTGACCTTAAAGTATTTCAAGTTTGTCTGCATGTTATATATGTCTAAAACGGAATCAATATGTCCTACGATCGTTTCAGATGTCAGTGTAAAAGATGTTCGACTGACAGACTAAAAGTTTAGAAATGTTCCACAATTTTTATGTTTATTGGTGTGAATTGATGGATATCAAGATCACATCAAGAGGAGCTAGTACGTTTTTGTATCCTTTTACTTGCTACTTTAAGGGCTATCTCTTGATTTTGATTGGGGCTTTTCCTAAAGTTTCCATTTGTCAGAGTATCATCTTAAAGCTTCACTTACTACAACAATGTTTAAAATCGTCTGCAATTTTTTTTTCAAAATTTTCGGTTGGTCACATGAAGTTTCTGTAGTACTCCAATAAGCCAGCCTATAAAGCATGAAATCGCAAAAATACCGAACTCCATACAAGAGTATTTGTGGACGACAAGCATTTGCCAAATTTGGTTTCTTCAGATGATTCGAGACGTGTGCAAATATTTTGTGTGTGAAGTATGCCCGAAATTTCCTTAGCATCACTAAGGAAATGTCATACACTTCTCTTTTTATACCCATCATCGAAGGGGTATGTTCATTTTGTCAAAACTTTTGCAAGACTCAGAAGGAAGCATCAGAAACCCTACAAAGGATATATATTCTTGATCAGCATAAAATTCTAAATCGATTTAGGCATGTCCGTCTGTCCGTCTGTATGATGTCTGTTATAAACATTCTCTTGCCCGCAAAAATTAAGCTATCGACTTTAAATTTGGCAGAAACAACAAGTTCTTGCACGCAGGTTGGCATTCAAAATCGGCTACATTGATCGAAGGACACGCCCACAGCACCATGTAAACTGAGACCACCTGTTTTTCAAAAGGAATGAAAAATTGGTTTTTTTACTCATTGCTCATAAACTGTAGCAAATAAATGTACAAAAATTTGAACGCATATTCTATGCGCGGTGCTGTAGTATCTGTGCACAAAAATAGAAAAAAATGGCCACGCCTACCCAACATTATAGTGTATCCAAATTTAATTGTTTTCTCAATACCTTTATAACGCGCAGGAAGAATCTACAAAAACCCTATAAAGTATATAAATTCTTGGCCCGTTTCAAATTTGGAATGCCCCTAAATATGTCCGCCTATTCGCCTGTTCATCCGTCTGTTTACGTAACTTTGTAGTATTTGCGGTAAACATTCTCTCGTTAGCGAAAATGAAGATAACGCCAGAATTTGCAAAAGAATGTGGAATTGACCTGAACTTTGCAAAGGGCACGCCTACAACGGCCTTTCCACCAAAAATTTTCTTTTGAAAATAGAAAAAATCAGCTGCGCTCAATCTGAGAGAGCATGAAAATTTTGTTCTTTTGCCTTTTTTAAGATAACGGTGATGGGTATAAAAGATTGGGTCCCGACTGAATTTAATTTTCTAATTTGACTCTTGTAAAGTGCGAGCATTACGTTAGCATTATTGCACTGTTGTTGAAGTCTCCGAATCAATTAACTGCATAGGATATGTCAGGTCATCGCTTCATTTTAATTACGCCATGTGTGAGGCGCATTTTAAGAACATATTACCCAGCTAAGGGGTTAAAGTATTTTGGTTGGATTTTTCTGCAATAGGTAGTCTCTCCGTATATATTAACTAATTCCAAAAGTTAGGCGCTAGTTGATGCTGCGAAATTTTATGGCTTATGAACGGAGTAATACAGAAGGAACGTGTTTTTTCAGGCAACTACGCGTATTTTTTAATTATCAGCTGAAAAAAGTTACTTTGGAAATTAACTGGAAGACTGCTTTTATTTTCATTACAATACATCGCAAAAATAGCCGTAGAAATCTTATTGAAAAATGTAGAAGTCCAGCCGAGCTTATCGCATTCCACAAAGTAATTGAGACGCTACAATTACAAAAAAAAAAACTTATTCCCATGTTAAAGTCGGCAATATCGGTCTGCCACCATAGCTTTTGAAGAGCTAGATCTGTTAATTTTCTGAAGATTCGTTATCAAGCTTCCAAAGCATTTTCCTGTCAACAAATAACAGTAAAATGACGTTATTCATACGAACTATTCTAAAGCAGAGAAACGCATGGCTTGTTAACTTATAAATTACATCGTTCCGCTTAACGTGTGCTGTTCAATTCTCGTCATTCTAGGAAAATTTTGAGCTTATCTGGAGTTCTTCAAAGTAGCCCAGGTACCTTGGAACGACCAGCAGCATTTATTTAGTTGTCAATAGACTTCCTGTATACATTTAATGTTCCTGGGTGTAAACGCTAGTTTGTTGACATTAAACTTTTATTCGCTTTTGACGCAGATTGCACATTGTGTTGAATTCTCCCAATTTTGTTAACAGGTACATTTAGTCTGTACCTAATAGCATGCCACTTGTTATCGATAATCATATTCTGTAAAATGTCTTAGGGGAGTTGTTTTTCACTTAAAAAACAAGTTTGGTATTTATACCCACATTTCGTTAAAAAATCCACATCTGTTATTATTCTTATAAAAATATGATCTAAAGAATTTAACTGCTTGATTATGTAGTTTTTGTAGTAGTAGTAGAAATAGTAGTAGTGATAGCTTTATTGAAAAACAGTTGTGTGAACTTACATAAATGAGTGCGGCAATTACCGCCAGCGATTTTAAAAAAGCAAACATACCAAAATCAAATAAGATCACAGTCATGTAGCAATTATGTTCTGGAAGTTAAGCACGTTCATTGATTACCATTGCTCTATATTTAATTGCTTTTTGTATACTAACAGCCAGTAGCGTCCAGTTCTTACCATTCAAAATTGTCGTTAGTTAATTCACATTTAGGGTGTATTTTCCAAAATAATTGGTAAGTCTTTCTTTATCGGACACC
Organism: Glossina pallidipes; assembly: GCA_000688715.1. Taxonomy (NCBI): domain Eukaryota; kingdom Metazoa; phylum Arthropoda; class Insecta; order Diptera; family Glossinidae; genus Glossina; species Glossina pallidipes. The sequence continues at coordinate 247,243 of KK500059.1, forward strand.
ACGCAACAGAGTGCGGTACGTTTTCAGGCACATGTTGATTACACAGTGCGCAATTCACGTTTATCAGTTCGACATCCGCCCGGTAATTTAGCTGCAGAAGTGTTAAAATAATTACTATAATTCAGATCATACATTAGGGTTTTATATAATGGTTTTGCGTGGCTTCTCCAAACTTTATGGTCGTACTTCCTTTTCTTTTTGTTTCTAATCTACACCTGTTTGTGCCAGTTGTGTACATTTTCTCAAGATGGCGGAGGGGCGTCATGTTCTAGATACAAAATGTCTGCAGGTTGTTCGCTACTTTTTTGTCGGTAGTCGGTGATGTGCTATAGCGAATATCCTAACCACATATTTTATGTGTAGACTCAAGATGCAACAGAATTATGATGGCAGACCCGTCCCAGCGTAGATTATGTAGTTGGGAAAAATTTATTGACGGCCGGAAAAGCATCTTTATTGAGAAAGTCCGTAGTTTCTCGACTATAGTGTTCACTTAGCTTGTTAATCATTCTTTGTAGTGTGTCCGGCATATCTGCAAATATGGTTGTGTTGCATGCATACATTAAGTTACAAATATGGCTCAAGTTTAACTTCTCAATCATATCAATCCATATCAAACTAGGTCGAGTATTTGTTGCCTTGTCAAACTGTGGTTTCATTATTTAAATATAACACACCACTGGTATGAATTTTCTGACATGGAAATACATTTTTTTGTTGGCCTTCAAGTGCGTGTTCGTAATACTGCTTTGAATATATATGCATTGCTTACGGCGGCTTTCCTTTTCTCAAATACCGTCTGAAGTACGCTAGCCAAATAATTTCTCGCAAAACACTTTGTTAATCGATTTTAAAAAGAGTGACGATCCTGAGAGATCCTTAACATAACCTTTCTTGAAGATCGGTAATAGCATGTATTGTTTAAAAATTTCCCGAACCTTATCCATTTTGTTGAGCACCTTTATAAGTGCATGTATGAACCGATTCGTAGCATAAATGAAAAATTCAGAAAACATTTAAAAAGAAAACATTAAAATTTTAAACCAATTGGAACAATTATTCAAACGGTCGTTGTTATAAGCAATAGGAAATATTTGTATCAATTTCATTCAAGATATTTTGCGACTCTTTACCTACAATTTTTTATAATCTACAGCACTTGTGGGACAAGGGCATATTAAATTTGTGCGAATGTATGCAACGCCCAGAACGACTTGGTAGCCGATATATTCAGAATCACTTTCCGCATCGATCTAAGTTTGCCCATCCGTCTTGTTTTCTTGTGTTTAACATGACGTGTTTTAGCCCGAGGATGAACGCTTTTGGAAATGGTTCAGATCGAACCAGTGCTTTGACGACTTCTTATACAAGGCCTTGTTTTGAAAAGATGTTCCATGAATAACTATGTGGTGGCGTAGCGTATATAATGGTGGGCCATGGCCCATTACAGGGGCTTATCTCTCTCTCTCTCTCTCTCTCCCTCTTTCTCTCTCTCTCTCTCTTCCTCCCTCTTTCTCCCTCTCTCTTTCTCTCTGTTTGTAAACGAATAATGGATATTTGCTGATTTAAAATTTATTTGCATGGAGGCTAACACTAATATGTCTTGCGAATGTTGCTGGGAACATTTTTCTATTCTATGGTTTGAATCGAACGAATCAATGGATTGACCGATAGAGGTGAAAATGCATGGACTGATGAAACGGGGTGACGAACCGACGGATCAAAATGCCAATCGATTAAAGCATAGATAGAACCACGAGAGAAAGTGGCAGTGCGTGGATAGTTTTTCAACGATCCGTTCGATGGAAAGGCGGGCCAACCATCGTATAGACAAGATGACGGGCAATCATATTGACTAGCTAACTAACCGACGCAAGCGGCTGTGCAGCTTGGTTGTCTCGCCGTCCATGGAAACGGCGGGTAATATTTTGTAGCTATAAATAGTTCTATAGCTAAGTTTATTATTGATAGTCCTGATTACTTCTCTGACGAAAAGTCCAATACAATCTTGCAGAATAAAGCTTTTTTGTACTTATACTAACTACCAAATCTAATCTGACAATCTGTCTATGCTCTTATAGCATTATAAAGTAAACGAACGAAAACATATTTAAAAATATTATTTATTTACATAATGTAGTGGAGCGGAATACCGCCACAGTATCCTACGATAACAAGCACAATCTAATCTAACAATCTGACTATGCTCTTATAGCTTTATAAAGTAAACAAACAAAGACATACTTAAAAATATTATTTATTTACATGATGTAGCGGGTCGGAATACCGCCACAGTATCACCCAGAATAATAAAATTAATACACCGCTATTCTTGAATTGTAAGTGTAAATCTGTATGGCTATTTATGTAAACAACAAAATTTGCATACCGAGCTTCAACTACGAGAAAAAAATCATACAAATAAATATACATAGTGACAAAACATACAAATTGATGATGATGACGCTCAATATAAAAGAAAAACGTATTGTTACGAATTCGCTTTTCTCGGATACGGTTCGTAACACTAGATCGTAGATTTTCTTTTTAAGAGAAATACACTTGCACCTTTTCACTACAAGATTCTTTTATTTACAACTAATATGTTCAAGGGTAGGACTATTTACATTTTATTTCGACAATACTCTAATATTCTTTTTGGACTCAAATGTTCTTGTCCGTCTGACTCTGCCTTCTGCAAATAGTCTATTTATATATATTTTTATAAGCGTATTACTATTGCTTAAGTTTATGGCTTCATTTTTAATTCGCTAACTTGCTTTTCCGCTAATCGTTTTCCTCGGCCGGCAGCTGCATGACGCGCCGCGAATGTGCACTTAGGTGTTCCCTCTCTAGGGAATTTATTATTTGGGAAAATCAATTAGTTGCAATGAACTGGATTTGGGATTTCCGCAACAGTATTTATATAAAACTATTATCGTAGTTATCAGCATAAGATATTATAATTTTTAAATTACGAAGTCTTCTATTTAACTACCTGAATAGGTATATTTATAAAGCACTTTCTTCATCTGTAGACTTCAGCGTTTGCATTCCATTGTCGTTACTTCCTATCAAATTTTAAAAAATTTAGCTCGTTCTGTAAATATACTTTATCTAATTCTCTTCTCTTAATCGTCGACTTCCTTGTGCTATTTGTTTATGCGTATTAAAGAAAGTAAAATTTCCAGAGCTGCAAGTTAAGAAAATTCTCATACGGCTTGTATGGTTCAGAAACACGCCCTCATTCACCTAATTACAAGTGTCGCTTGAAACAGAAGCCTGGAATTTAGCTGCCCAGATTTTCTAATCAGGTTCGAAAATCAGTTTAATTCATCTATATAGATATTCCTAATAATCAAGCGACTGATGCGTTCTCTACCCTAAAACGAGAATTTCAAAATTTATCAGTTTTAATATATCTATAACCCTTTGGACTTTCTAAAATCAGCTTCAGAACAGAATATTAATTCAATATATTACTTTATTAAAACTACTAGGCTCAATATTTAATGTAATTTTATAAATTAGAGCCGATAGCCTGTGTTGCTAGTGCTCAATTGTCTTTTTGTTTAGTCTAAGAATTTACTTCATTAGTCTAAAATTATAATAATAATAATAATAATAATATATCTAATTTTGGGTTATAAAATTAACTCCAGCTATATATATTCGTTAAAAACATTGAGTATCTAAACAACTTTTCTTCTTAGTCTATTATCGTGTTATCTTAAAGTTGCATTAGAAAAGTAATATGCAGAAAAGATAATACAATAATAACAATAATGTTATGAATATTTTACATGTCCTCTATTGTGTTATTTATGTACTAGCTGAAGTAATACATATTAATTTTATTAAGTTTGTAGTCAATAGCGAATCAGGAGGTTTCTCTTGGTGTTGCTGCTGCTATGTGCGTATACAATTTAAATCCAATAAATGAGATTAGTTAGATTATCGATGGTGTTTTTCTAGAGAACTTACAACTAGTGACGGTTAAATAAGATATCTATCTCACACACGAAATGTACTGGGAGGCAACGTGTCTTCATATACAACGATAAAGAACGTCTATCAATAGGTGGTCATACAAGCATTGGTAGTAAGGAATCTAAGGAATCACATCTTGAATGACAAATCATGCCAATAGATTGGTTTTCGAAGATTTCGAAGCGTGGATGGTTGAACTTTAACAAATGCACTATGCGTTATAAGAAAAGCCATAATAAGATTAGTTGCCGCTTTTGCTCTATTTGAATCAAGCACGAACAGGAATAGATCATTTTCAACAATATTTAAAAAGTTTTTGAAGGAGTAACTTGGCCTGAATACCTGGATTTGTGACGGAGATAAAACAGATTGGTGTGCTAATCAATTCTTTTAATAGCGTCCACTTTTTCAGCGTTGTCATTCGCTGGTTGTGAAGTTGATCGTATACCGCACAACACACTAACGCACCTCGTCAGTTTCTGTGTCCTCCTTCTTCAGAAAAATCTACCAATGTTTTCTTCCCGCTGTTTTAATGTTGCTCCGCGTTGCCTACCTCCCATACCTACAAACGATCATCATACCTATAAATACGAGGGACATCCCTGATATGGCCGGTCAAAGATGACACAGTATAACCCTGAAGTGCGGGGGTCAATCGGAGACAAGTTTAATTGCAGTCATTCAATTTCTAAATTAGTTAAATGGTTAAAGACAATAAAGAAATCCTTAGAATAAGTTTCTCTTAAAATGTTAATCTACTATTTTCAAATTGTAGAATAGTCAAGAAAGATGGTTGCTGAAACGTTTTGATCAATTATATGAAAAATTTAAAGAATTGCAGCAGTAGTAAGTGAATAATTGAGTAATTTTAAGGAAATTCTCCCCGAAGGCTTAAAGAGTCAACGTACAAAAATTAAAGAAAAAACTTATTTTATTTCATAACTTCATCTTAAACTACGAAGTTTCTGAGAAGACATGATATACCTTTTCTATAAGGATTGATGAATTGGTAATTGACTAATTATTGTTAGCTCTTCAGCAGTTATGGGTTTTTATCTTATCAGTAAATATATAGATCTTATCGCGTTTTTCAGATCGGAGCTTGTCTTGTCTATTGAATTTCCCCGAAACATGGCCGTGATGTTATTCTTCTATATATTAACAGTCACAAAGAAAAAAATATATTTCTCATTTTTATACATTCATGTGAAGCGTTGGAAGAAGAAATGTATAAGCATTTGTTAAAATTTCTTATGTGCAAACTTACGTAGATGTAAGTACCTGAAAACCCTTTATTTATCGTTCACTCATATTGCATTATGACTCATGTGTGCAATTAAACTAAATGATAACGCAAAAAATTAATTAGGTTTGGTCTCTCTATCTCTCCGTTAACATAGTTCCCATTGAAATAAATCCAATACGTAACTATTGAAAGTATGTCCATTTGTACTTGTAAACCAATGGTTATAATCTCATAAAATTTTGACATGTATTGTTTGAACCTTGTTACTATCCAAAAATCGTTAACATTGTCAAATCGAAGATTTATTGGTAGGTGTGTTTGTTATAGACATTGCCTTCATTACACTTATGTGTAGCCATTAATATTCAAAATTTGATTCACTACTTGGACTGCTGGCGATCGACTTAACACTGATCTCCTTCGATATTATTAAGATAAACTGGGCACATTTTTTTTATGTTAGGTGAGTACTGCCCAAAAGTAGGCTTAGGGGAATTATTCGTTTAGGTAGATAGATTCATTTGGTACTCTTAATTTTTGTTTAACTACCAACGGCAGTCGATTTTCTACAGAATTTTAGCTCTTTGAGTAAATCTTTTGTATTTAAAACACATCACGTTTGCACCATCAAAAGCTTTGCTCTCTTCGCAGCCTATACAAAACTTTCTAGTTAAAAGGCTAGCAGGGAAAGGACTTTAGTCTGTGTTGTGTATCGGTTTATAATATGTAACTATTTTTATTGTTTTACTACATTTAATGTACTGTTCAGTTCTGTCGAGTTTTGCTTTTTATACTTTGCACCTATTAAGTTTCATTATACTGACCAATTCGGCATTATTTGCCAAATTCATTTAGGCATGTCTTTTCGCCTGATGTCTGTCCATGACGTTTGCGTTCAACCTACAGATCGCAATCTATGAGATATGCTTATGAAATTCAGTACGCTGACAAGGTTTGGCACAGGGATGTGCCTTATTAAAAACTTGCATTTTTTTTGTTTAAATAACGTTATATGAAAAAATATAAATATATATATATATCTTAAAATCTCACAAAAATCGGTAAGTAGTAGTATTTCGGCTTACTAAATTGATGTAAAAAATTTGATTCGCAAAGTCCGACGTTTTGAATCCCTTCTTATATAACCCTTCCAACCCAAGACAAGCCTTTTTTATAAAAATTAACTACACAAATTTGTGGGTTTTTGTAGGTCTATTTTATGTAACACACTCCGTATAAGGATGCTCATAAAATCATTGCATCGCATTGTATCACGGAAATAAACGAAGAATTAAATTGCAGTGGTGTAAGATAGTTAGTGGCCGGCTTTTTACACAGCCTTGCACACAGCCGATTACAGTATTCTTATTTGTTCAGTTCTGTTATCGGCCTTCCAGAACTATTCACCACTTCCCCGTATGAACGGTGTGATACTCTACATATCTCTGTAAAATTTCGAAGCACAATTAGATATTTCTTATTTTAATTCACTGCTTTGCTCAACTTTCGTTTTCAGCACTTGAAGTATTTTCTCGTCTATATTGGCAGATTCTTCTTCGTATGATTTCTTCTACGTATTTGATAGATTGTTTAAGCTTTGCACATGTATCGCACTTTATTAGTTCCCAACGTTGTTTAAATTTGTATAATATATATACTCCTTAAAATATGTACTATGCACTTTCATAGTACGTTGCATCTCCTTCATAATCAAGCCGATATTTTGTATATAGATCACACCATCACCACACATGAAGTTTACGTAGTTATTAGTATTGAGTAACTTAACATTCGACGTGCATTTGTTCACAGCATTTACTGGCTGAGTGATTTTTCTTCATATGCCATTGTATTGTCTCATCATATCCCTTCTAATAAAGTTTTCACGTTTTAAACATTTGATATAGGTTTGATTTACTGACAAGTCGAAAGAGTTCATATGGAGCTGCCAAGCTTTACGCTAAACCTATCTTTTAACTAAATGTCATTTCCGCTAAATAATGTTAATTCCGCTATTTACACAAATAATAATAGTAATTAACGACTAGTTAATCTATTACGTTTGCCAACGTTTGTCTGGTGCACGTGCACTTTAATAAAGCAAAGAATAGCAGCTTCGTTTGCCAGTTTATTTTGTTTATTATTAATTTCTTTGAGATTACAAGCAAATATTTACCAATAACTGTCCACTGAGAACCTGGTAATCTGTAACCGTAACATTCAGTCGACTAAAGCCTGAAACAATCCTTGCGCAATTCGTTGTGAGTTTTTGCCAACCCTTAAAATTGTGCACCCTTAGTTTTTGACAATCAAAACACAACACACACACTGCTGTGTTTATAAAAACAAAACAAAATCATATGGTTTTATATGCTGTGAAAAACACACAGAAAGAAGAAAAAATTAAACAAAATTAAAGAAAGTTAAATTAAATTAAAAGTTGAACTGAATGATAAAAATCATTAAATTAAAAGTTAAACTAAACTAAATAAACTTCAACAAGTAAGAAAGTTAAATTCGATCGGGACCGAACCTCTTATACCTATCACCGCTATCCTAAAAAAGGCAAAAGAACAAAATTTTCATGCGCTCTCAGATTGAGCGCAGCTGATTTTTTCTATTTTCAAAAGAAAATTTTTGGTGGAAAGGCCGTTGTAGGCGTGTCCTTTGCAAAGTTCAGGTCAATTCCACATTCTTTTGCAAATTCTGGCGTTATCTTCATTTTTGCTAACGAGAGAATGTTTACCGCAAATACTACAAAGTTACGCAAACAGACGGATGACCAGACGCATAGGCGGACATATTTAGGTGCATTCCCAATTTGAAGCGGGCCAATAATTTATATACTTTATAGGGTTTTTGTAGTTTGTTCCTGCGCGTTATAAAGGTATTGAGAAAACAATTAAGTTTGGATACACTATAATGTTGGGTAGGCGTCGTCATTTTTTTCTATTTTTGTGCACAGATGCTACAGCATCGCGTAGCATATGCGTTCAAATTTTTGTACATTTATTTGCTACAGCTTATGAGTAATGAGCAAAAAAACCAATTTTTCATTCCTTTTGAAAAACAGATGCTCTCAGTTTACGTGGTGCTGTGGGCGTGTCCTTCGATCAATTTGGCTGATTTTAAATGCTAAACTGCGTGCAAGAACTTGTGTTGTTTCTGCCAAATTTGAAGTCGATAGCTTAATTTTTGCGGGCAAAAGAATGTTTATAGAGACATTATACACACGGACAAACACGCAGACAAACAGATGGACATCCTTAAATCGATTTAGAATTTGATACTCTCAAGAATATATATACTTTGTGAGGCCTCTCACGTTTTAACAAAATGAATATACCTCTCATCTTTCGGTGATAGGTATAAAAAACAATTCAAATTGCATAAGTTAGAATTAAGGACTAATTTTTAATGTTTTATTCATTTATTTACTTGTTTTTTTCTAGAATATAAATAATAAAATAACCATACAACATAAATAGACGCCGAGTAGAATAACCCATGTATGGTATGGAAAATTGGATAAAATATGTAAAATATATATGTGCTAGCATATAAAATTAATAAATATGTAAATAAAATGGGTAAATTAGATAGCGATAAATATAATAAATTACAATATAATTTTATTTATTAAAAAAAATCTCTCCATATTTCTTCATATGAAACTTTTTATTGAAATTTGTGGAAGCATTGGGCGAACATAGGAGTTAGAATTCTTCAACTCTTCAAAGTAAATGTAGCAAATTATATTTGCTACATACTTACCTGCTGTCTAGTATTTTTTCGCATATACACACTTGTATGCATACCATAGCCCAAACTCACTTAAAAACGGAAAATTGTATATGTTTCTGTTTTGCAAATGTTTGAGAGAACGCGATGTCATATCAAGAAACTATTAACAGAATCTTTGGTAGTAAGAATGAAAGGGCAAGCATACAAATAACTACTAATTAACAACATCATTACTGACAACACATTGACAACACAAACACAAGATTCTAAGATTCTCCTAATCTCAAATGTTGATATATTTATGTATTTCGTTGTCTCTGATTTTAAAATCTGTTCTTACTTTTATAGGTAATTGGAGCAGCTAGAGAGGCAATAGGCAAGAAAATTCTGATAATCAACTTTTAGCTAACAGAATATCTATAGAGCAACGAAATGACCGCATATAACTGTGAAATTCCATTTTTCATACTAAAGTAAGCCTCCTAAAGAAAAATTTTCCGACTTATTTTTTAAAATTAAAACATTGTTAAACACTGTTAAATTCGCGCAATAAGTTCTTGCTAAAAAAGTCTTGAAAATAACAGAGGCTCATCATCTTTATTCTAAAAACAATCAAAGAAAAAACAACAATTATATTTTAATACTCTGTGAGTTTGGGCGGCCATGTCTCATTTTTTCCGCTTTTGCATAGGTGTTGTAGGATCAAATAGAGGATATCTGTGGAAACTTTTATCCTTGTATGTGTAGCAATCAAAAATTGAAAGCTTTCTGCATCTGAAAATTGGGATGCTTTCAGTTTACCTTATATTTTAGGCGTGTCCGTTGACCAAATAAAGCTATTTTCAGTACAAACTTCCAATATTTTTGCCAAATTTGAGTTCGATGTCTTAATTTTTACTACCGGGGGAGTGTTGGTAGATTGGTATTAACAATCGTGTTTTGTCGTGTATAATTAAAACACAATCAGAAAACAATTTTTATTTCAATTCGTGAAACAACTTGCTATGGAATACAGCAAAACTGAGTAGCAGCAAAGTTGAGTAGGTTCCTAAGAAAAAAAAGATTCAAAACGGTGATATCTATACTGTTACTTTGAGCAAATTACAGAATATAGTAATCGGAGCAAGGCCTATCAAATTCTACTATACAAAAGAAATAGAGAGCAAACAAAATGTTTGTAAGAAATGTCTATCTACCGTCATAATTATTATTAGCGGTGCGTTTCTGGCAATGTTATAGAATTCGCATAAAGAATTCAACCAAATAAATATAGCATTAAAATAGAATTAACACTTATGACTTGGGTTCACTTTCGTAAGACACGTAATCTTTTTAGGTTCAAAACAAAACTAACTAGAAGTAAGCTAAAGAAAATTTTCTTGGTAAAAAACTTTCTTGTTCAATAGCTAAGACTAATGTTCAAGTTAAAGAGCATATCGAATATCAGAAATATTTTTTTCATAAATTGGTAGCACTTTGACAAACATCTGTTCCAAATTTCACATCATAAAGATCATTTGTATTTCAGTTGCATTTGGTTTTGAGCAAACAGGTTGCATTAAATTTTGTTTGCGAAATGAAATTCGCGCTTGACGAACATATTTTGTCAGAAGAAAAGATTAGCAAGTGCTATAAACAGTTCGAAGGCGGCCGAAAACGGGTAGAAGACGAAGTGCGTCCCGGACGACTATCAAAATCGCTTTAAACGAATCAAATATTCAGTGGTCAAAAACCCGTCAATTAACAATTGGGGACTTTACTGTGGCTGCTGGTATTTCAAACAAATCAGTCAACAACATTTTAAAATATATTTTGGGCTTGAAACGCGTCAAATTCCGATTGGTACCAAAAACACTCAATTTCTTTGCAAAAGAGCGTCATGTTAAAATCTGTGGGGAGATAATTTCTGACTATCAATCAGAAATGCCTTATTACGGGAGATAAGACTTGGATTTACTCCTACGACCTGAGAACAATCGATCAAATGAGTGAATATCATGCAAAAGGTGAGGCAAGGCAGAAAATGTCGCGCCAAATCGTTCAAAAATCAATGTTAACAAGGTGGTGTTTCTTCAATTGTCGTGCTGTTCTGCAGTGTGAATTCCTACCGCGAGTGCAAATTGTTAACAAGGCATATTACTTGAGCGTTATGCGTCGTTTCCGTGGAGCTGTTCGTAAAAAGAGACCGGAATGGTGTAAAGCCAACTCTTGGCTGTTTCATAACGATAGTGGGCTATCTCACATTGTATTGGTTTATCGAGGCCATTTTGGTAAAAATTCAACCCATATCGTCCTACAACGATCGTATTCCCCTGATTTAGCCCCATGTGACTTCTGGCTATTCCCTAAACTCAAAAGACTACTCCGAGTGCAACGTTTCCATTCGATTGAAGAGATACCAACTAAAGCGCAGAAAACTTTGAGGGCCGTCGCGGAAATCGACTATAAAAATTGTTTCGAGGTTTGGAAATAACGTTAGCATGGATGCATGGTTTCTGAGAGTTCACTTTGAAGGCGACGATGTAAATTTGGAATGATAAATAGATTGAAAGAAGATGAAATTAAATTGATTTGAATTTTTGATTACAGTAGCACATGGTTGTTTCTTCTTTCACAAATATTTGTTTAGGAAATCAAATTTTTCTTCGCCTTATTTTAATGTGCTTTTGATGAATTCCTTTTATCTTTTTCTTCGGTCATTCATTTATAATAACGTACGATGTGGAATGTAAATTTTTCGTAATAGGAAGAATTTTATATCGGCATCTCCTTGGTATACCCCAGCGGATGTTCCAGCACTTCAAGATTATAGAGAGAACAAATGCATGAAATCACCTTCGTTGCTCAGTTTATCATCTTAGAATTTAATAAAGCCCTCAGCTATTTTCTCGTTATCGTTATAAATTTATTTACTTTTATTCTTTGCCTTATGAATATACAAAGCTTACTAAGTAAATTATCATCTATCACCAGATTACCAACAATTTTATTTTATTGATGTACAAACGTTCTGTGAATGTCATTCGTCTTAGTTCGCCATTCAATAAGTACTATCTCTTGCCACACTATTTTTACCCAAGCTGCTTTACGAGCTCGTCGATGCTTACGTATTTATTTTCTACTGATCAGCGATTTTGCACTGATGACGGTTCGATCCAAAACGAAGAGGGTGTCTGCTTTTCTTCGCCTCTGTACCTCTGTTCGAAATCAAATTGACGTTGGCAATCGATTAATTGATCACATACCATATATGCCAACTGCCATGTTTCGAATGTGATAATCCTCCCATATTCTATTCGGTTTTTAATTGCAATGTTAACACTTAGATAACTCTGCGTCCACAATTCTTAACTAGCAATATATATAAGAAAAGTTAACTTAAACTACACTTAACTAGTAAAATATATAAGGAAAGATGACAATACGTAAATAAAGCTACATAAATGTGCATGATAAACTTCCGTCTAAATGTGAGACCAAAACGAGTCTTGCGGCTTTGGTCATCGTAGTATTTTTCCTGTTCATTATTGTCATGATTGTTTTTATTTGTGAAGTAAAAATTTGGCCTCACGCAACTATACAGACAAATATATAGTTACTTTTATACTATGAATTCTACATAGAGTGCAAAAAAACTCTAAAGAAATAATAACATTTTACATTAAATATTTAATTTAAAACCTATCCACAAATATAAAGAATAAATGTTATAGGAAGCTGATGAAAATGACAGAGGTTCAAAGACCCTATAAAGTATATGTATTTTTGATAAGCATGCAATTCTGAATTGATAAAGCTATGTCTGTTTGTCTGCGTGTTGTTGATAGTCTCCTGGGTTCAAAAATGACTTCAAATTTGGTAGAAACATTGAAAGTTTTTGTACGCAGCTTGGTATTGAAAATGGGTCAAATTGGTCTGAGCACAAGCCCGCAGTGGAGCGTAAAATGAACGCATCCTCGTTTTTCTAAACAAAAATTTGTGGGCTTTTGCTCCTTACTCAAACATTATAAAAGACAGAAGGCTGAAATTTTCCATATTTACTTTACGGAAAACTCTACTATTGCTGTAACAGTAATTAAGTAATTAAATTTTCTTCTTTTCACTTTCTGAGATTTTGTGCTTAGCAATCATAAGGCAAACAGGAGGTTTTAAAATTTATTTTGTGCATTTCTCAAATGAAGATGTATTATCTGTCTAAAAATGTGTTCATTCTAAAATAAATATAGTGGACACTACGACCTGGTGAACTAGTTTTTTCTTACTAATGCCTTTTAATGAAGCAAAGGCTAAAAATAAATTTTATTATATAATTTTTTTATATTCAATTTTTAATGACAATAAATAAAAGATTGAATCGCCAAAGATTTTAATGGTGGTGGGCATGAGACATTCGGCCCCAGCCGAATATAACTTTCTTACTTGTTTTCATTCGAATTTTCTACTGCATTTTCAAACGTCCTTTAAATTTTTTTGATAGATTGATTTTAACATTTTTTATTAATACAATAACGACTTCTTTTGGTCACAAATTGTACTTTTTCATTCCAATGCTCGCCAAGTACATAAAAACTGAATATATTCAAAAACTTCCATCTAGTTCCCTTGGGCTAAAGATGTCTCCAGAGAATGGCTGCGGTATTGTTGCTTTCTAATATTTTTCAAAAATAATTTTTTTTTTAATACTTAAAGAAATGCTTAACAGTCTGCGTAAATATTCTGCTGGTTTTCTTTTGCTAGAGTGTTACAGCGGTCTACACCGTTTGTTTAAGATATTTGATAACTGTCTATAAATAGTGTTTATCAAATATGCCAGAATCGATGTAGACTAAAAAATTCTTAATAAGTTCATACCTTGTGTTAGGTAAACGTAAGCGTAGATTCTTTATCACTCTATTCAAATTGGTTTTATTTTGCGGGTTCCTAATGTTTTGCCATTGGCTTCTTAATCTCTCTTTGCTGCTCATCATTTGCCTTATGTCAACACTAACGTAATTATTGTTATGTCTGGGGTCATGCAAATTTCTGCGTATAGATATAAATCAAGGCTGGTGAATAAGATTTGTAAAATGTTATATCACGTCATCAACTTTACAAGAGTTTTGAAGTCTCAGATTAAGGTGTAAATTGTTATCGATCCATTAAACATACTCTAAACATCACTTTTACGATGGATGACATTATATTTGAAGGAGAGACTGTGAAGAGTCGCGTTGAAGTTGATGATCAATGGAGAATAATTATAACTAAGGTCATCGTTGACATAAATATAAAGTAGATTAACGGCATTATCAGAGTACATGGCGAAATCCATCAAGCCAGGAATTTTCTTCAAATCAGAGGGCCGTTATGTAAGTCTTTAGATTGACGAAACAGAATAGTTGATATTGCGAAAGGATTTATAGAGCTCCCTTCCATTCGGATTTACTAGTATAGATCCTCACTATTAATGTTTGGCATTAAAGTCATCTCCAAAAAAAAATTTTGAATAGACTTTGATATAAGAAAGATGTCGATAAGGAAAACCTTCTACTTCTTGCATGTGATCGAAAAGCCCGTTGGTATTTGTGAATGTTTGTCATATCAGCCTGCTTTTTAATAAAATCCTCAATTTCTGAAAAACGACTTGGGTTTCCACATTTATCAGCCTATTGCTAATTAGCAAGATTATTATTATCTAGTCATTTCAGTATTATGTGTAATTGAGTATTGTCTATTAAACGAGGAGAATTCTGTCTAAAATCTGGACACAAGTGACAGTGAACGATATGTCTGGTTTTTAAACGAGCTTCAATCTTAACGACAGCATGTTTGAAGTATTTCAAGTCGTGAATGCTTACATTGTCCGCACTTGGTTCCAGATCTATATAAACCACTGCCAATGCATCTTTAGCTTAGAAACTTTTTTAATATTACTAGTTCTGTTCGTTCCCGCTTAATTTGATGTACATGAAATTGATCATTTTGTGACTTAAATATTTTACTAATTTTGTGCAACTATCGATAGGTTTCATCAACGTTTTGGATTTCTTCCAGAGTTTTGTAATTAAATTCATTAGCAGTAATAAGAGTAGAGAAATCCGATATCGTCCGTTTTATGTTATCTGCGTAGGGAATTACGATATTCGGCGGCCTTGAAATCATTGCTTCTTCATTATCACCATTGGTATTATTATCGTTAATACCATTATTTTCATCAGAACTTAGAATAGAAAATCGGCTTGTCGGGTTATCACTGACATTTTAAAAAAGTTCACGCAGATGGGAGATGAATCTTAATTTTTGAAAGCAGCTTTATTTGGAAATGTTTTATTATTTATTGTCATGGTTGATTTTCAAGTCAAAAGGACACATATTTTACATTTTTTCCTCTCCTCTACATATTCTTATTTTTATAACTACGTTTAAATAATCTTTTTCTTGTATTATTATTATAAAAAATTAAAATTTTAGACAATTCTCAAAAGTCACAAATTATATCTGCAGAATGAAGTCAAGCTTTCTAAATATAATGAGCATAAATATCAGAAACGTCTCCTCTTTGGGTAAATTTTATTAGTTTAAATTTTTTATTGCAACTTTTCTGCAGTTGGCTGATGCAATCGCTGTGCAAGATATATGATTTGATAGAAATGTGAAACAATTGCTTTCAATAGATTTTTCAGAAGTTCATTGCTGTCGACTATAATGGCTATGACTATGGTGGTATAT
Organism: Glossina pallidipes; assembly: GCA_000688715.1. Taxonomy (NCBI): domain Eukaryota; kingdom Metazoa; phylum Arthropoda; class Insecta; order Diptera; family Glossinidae; genus Glossina; species Glossina pallidipes. The sequence goes on from KK500059.1 coordinate 262,931, forward strand.
CAATATGTGTTAAGAAATGTTTGAGTTATTCTGTAAACATCTGCCAAAATGTTAATTTTTTTAGGCTTATGGCTTTCATTATGAGAAATTTTAAAATTGATCACAATCCTACGAGCCTTATCTCTTCTTATCGTTCACGAAAATGCAATGCTGCCTATTTTATAGGCACCCTAATGATTTTGCTCAACATTCACTTGCTGATTCGGATATTGATTGATTTGATAGGTACCAATTCTTGTGAATTTTCACGCCACGGTAACAACTCTTAGTAAAACGTTTATAGATGATATGTTTAGTAATTCTTCGGACAGAATTTGTTGATCTAGTTGAATGTAATCTATGAAATCACAATATGGTATAGTTTAAAATTAAAAATAGAATACATTGTGAATATGTAAAGCTATAGAATATTTCGAAAGTATTTGACCGGATAATTTCATAACATTGTGTTTCTCTAAGCTAACAAATTCTTTGGATTTTGGTATGGAGACTGCGATAAATAATCCAACTGTAGTTTCTAAATAGAGTAAATAGAATCACTTTGAGCTAATTTCGTGGGTAAATAAACATCTTCAAGCACTTATATTATATAAACAATAGTTTACAGTCGGACGATGCCGGCCATTACTTTCAGATACTCAGTTCACGAAAAATTATACTTTATTTTTATCCAAAGGCATACTTTTCGTGAAACCCAAAATATCACGTGGCATGATCCGAATTTAGCAATCTTAATTTAGTTCCGAAAAATTTTAATATTTTTCCGTTTCCGCCATAAAAAAATAGAAGCTAGACTTTCTTTCCATATGCGTGCTTGTTTTTCATAATAATCCCTGTATATAAATTCACCACCGTTATTTTCTTCGCTACCAATTTTCATCATAAAATATTAAAAATTAAACCTTTTCTGAAGAGCTTCCTATTCTTGAGAAATGTTATATGGAGTGGGGTCCAAGAAATGGACCAATGAACAAATCTTCATCATAGAACATTAACAATTAACCCTTTTTGGCATATAAAGGTTTACATTTCCTGCGAATGGTTACATGCAGTGGTATTCAAAAAATAGACCTACCATGTCTAATTCCGATAAAGTAGCTTTTTTTGTCAATTTACTATTAAGAACCAATTGTCCACCATGAAATATTAAAAATTATATTTTTTTTATCATATAGAGACTCAGTTTTAGCAGAAACGGTTATGAAAGGGCGCAAAATTTCGAAAGTTGCAATATATTTCCATATGACGACTTTTCAAAATAAGGCGTTATTTAAGGAGTGGCCGAAAAATTGTTCCGATCCGAAGCATTTTTAATAACGGTTATTTCTAGGCAAAAACATGCCAGTACACAAAATTTCATCAAAATGTCGCAAAAACTACGACCTGTAAGTTAAACAAAAAATGCATGGACATAGAACAGAAGGACATGCGGACAGACAACGCCTGATCGATTCACAAAATGATTCTGAATTGACCAGTAGAATGAAAGGTGAACCCACCTAAAGCCCTCCTCGATGTTTCTACAATGGGTGTATGATATGGTAGGTAAATATCCATTTTTTAATACAAATGCATGTAACATGCACTCCTTATTCTATACGTTCGCGCACATGGATTATGTGAGTATGTACTTCAGAAATGATCTCTGTTGCAGGCATGTTGCAGGTTTACCGACTCATTTTAATATTCAGCAACAATCCGCTTTGCTTATTGATTACTTTCTCATAAGTAAAAAGCTCACTTCTGTACAATATTGTCAAGCTGTTGTCCTTGCTTTCTCGCATCACACGTTAATCTCATAATCGCTTTCTGTCAACGTCATCAGAGTTGGACACGAAGTTTACAAATTTTAATAAGGCTTAAATTAACGCAATCATTAGTTATTTACGAGGAGTTGATTTTAGTCCAACACATTTTTCAAATTGCGTAGACTTTCAACATGACTTTCTAACGAAATTCTAAATATTCATCTGGTAATGGTACTTTTAACTGGACGCATTTACGTAACGTATTGTATGAAAGATCCTTCAGAGACGTTGCCTATAAACAATATCTTCGCTCCCTTAAATGCCATTGACTGTCGAATCTATTGCAAGTTGCGTAATAGGGTTAAATATGTCACGAGAAAGGAAATGAATCAAGCATATGCTAACTTTTTCGAAAATGCTAACTCTAAGCAAATGTGGCACATGCTGCGTAATAAACGTGTATTAGGAGGTAGTAGAGATGATCTAATGAAACAGATATAGACGCTATTATTGATTTTTCCATGCAATATCAATCCGCAATTTGCCACCATTTTTCAATCATTTTAGACATTCTATGTGGTGGTATTCGAAAATTAAGATCTATCTCAGTTGGGTTTGATGAACTGTCTATCAAACTTTTTACCTTAGTCTTTCTATACACATCTAACCATCTATTACAGATCGTAAATACGTAGCTAATAACCTCCAAATTTCCCAAGGAGTGGAAAATAACTCGAATAAGACCAATTCGTAAACAGGGCTCCTCTTTTGCACATAATAATCTTCGGGCGATTAGCATCCTACCCTTCCTCTCCAAAGTTACGAAGCATATCGTGAAGGAACAACTTGATTCATTCTTGACTAACAGTAATGCCGTGCCTTATGTCCAGTTTGGCTTTCGCCATGGACGTTCCACCTCGAAACTTTTAACCTGCGCCACAGAGTCCATTAGGCATAATATTGATAGAAGCTGTGTGCTTGTAATTCTCTATCTAACAAAAGCATTTGACAGAGTTCCATACACCAAACTTGTACGATAAATTCAACTTTCCTCGGTGATCGTAAACAGTTTGTTTTTGTGAATGACTCTAACTCTCCCATAACTAACACTATGTCTAGTGGTTCCATTTTGGCCTCCTACTAAAAACTCTCTTTGTAAATGATCCTGGGGATTTGGCCGGTAATGATTGCGCTTTTTTTTGCGTATACAGATGATATCTTTCTATTTTATAACTTCTCTAAATAACTCGCATTCCTTGGAAAACAATATTAACGAGTCTTTAGCAATTGTTACCTCCTGGATGATAAAAGCCATGCTTCGCATTAACTCCAGCAAGATCAAAGCCTTATTCTTCCACTCTCCCTGTGCTGGGTCATTCAACCTAAATATAGAAATACCTGGCTATTCCATTGATCTTGTAGATTCAATATAATATCTTGGGGTAACCCTTGATCGCAAACTCAACTTTGGCCCGCACATTAGCAATGTCTCTGCTAAAGTTTGTCTTACGCTGTATAATGTAAATCTATATCTGCCTCGAAAGGTTAAGCATACTCTTACGTATTCCTTGCTCATGATGCATGTCATTGTATTGAAGTCTTTTCTGTGCTCAATGTATAGTTGAAATAGGCTTCAAAGTATTGTTAGCCATATAACACATTTTGTTTACAGGGTTTAACTTAGAGACTTAGAGAGAGATATCCCCCCCTCCGTTCATGCTTTTTTAAATATCTCTTTTTCCCGATCATCTAAATTTCAGGTCGTTTATCTACTTCTACAAAATCATTCAAACTCGATCTCCAAGCTTTTTAATAGAAAAATTGCAACTCTCTAGATTGAACAGAAACCCTTTCATATTAATACCAAGTTGGTTTAACTCATCAACCGAACGATCTTTTATTGTTCATGTTGCTAGATATCTTGCCACTAAGTCTGAAAGCTAGCGATGATTCTTTAGATACGTTTAGAAGAAAGTTGACTGCACTGCTAATTTGTATTGTATATTTTGTTGCTGGTAGGAATTGATGAGTTTATGGGGCAGGACACTAGCAGCCATCTAGCCGACTTTTATCCTCACTTACGTTATAGTTTCCTTTTGCACATGAAATGTGTCTTTATAGTTGGGTAATAATCCTATGAGTTTATAGTTACTTAATAAATCAATGAATGAAGTGAAATAAAATTGCACCGCTATTAGTAGGTAGTTTGCATAAGATAATCGCAATATGTCGGACATTCTCAAGCTATCAAAGGAAATTAGTGCTTGCACTGCAAGAAAAATAACGTCCAATCGCGATGATTTCAATAAAAGGTAAGATTTTTGAAAGGATTATATATGACTGTTACAATATATGAAAAACATAAACTATGCTACGATTTTCAGTTTGGCTTTAAAAAAGGATGTACAGTCTCAAATGCGTTCAGGTATACTTGTAATGAATAATGAAGTCTCTAATGGTACTGCTAGTATATTTTTTGATTTTCGATCTTGTACGTCGTCATATAGTGCTGCAGAAATTGTCTTTGTGTAGTGTGAAAGAAAAGAAATTAATATTACACAAAATTGGTTTCACCAAGAGAAAGGATTCAAAGAAGAATCGTGTATTTATTTATTTATTCCACTTATACAGAAACTCAACTAAAACAAGCAACAGTCGAGTTCAAAT
>KK500059.1:272464-313124 GCA_000688715.1 Glossina pallidipes
AGCGACAACAAAATCACCGCAATTTTCTCATAAGTTAAACGAAGATTTCAAACTAATAAGAAACGGTAAATACGGAGCAACATCAAAACTTTAATGTAAATTAAGATATAATTCCTTTTTAAAATTCTTACACCTTTTAACTTTATGCCTTTATAATAATAAGCCTTTTACAAAATTGCGAATAATTACGCGCAAAAAAACACTACTCTTTACAAAAAGACGAAGCAAACACGCCGCGATCAGTTGCCAAACTGATCCGAAAGATACCGATCAATTAATGTTCAAGCTTTATTAATGACGTGAGCTACGCTGTACCACACGAAAGTGGATTTGGAAGTGGAATTACTCTTCTCAATATATTTAAGTGATATAAAAAATGTGAATTGAATTAATAAAATTTTCACATTTGTGGATAACGTGTGCTGATTTTATTCTTGCAAGCATGATATAGTATTAAAAACCTATGTTGAGAAATATTCATCTTTAAAATTTGAATTTGCACGTGTAAATCCTCCTGCTCTCAAGGCTAAGAACGCAAAATTAGTTCTCTTTAAGTCGAATCCTGCTAGTTCCAGCGATTTCTCTGTATATATTAATGGGACAATTTTAAATAATAAAAGCCACAGTTAAGTATCCGGGGATTACAATCCAAAACAACCTATGGCGGGATTTGCACACAATTGAACTGAGAAAAAAAATTGTTCTAAGAATTAAGATTTTGTATAAATTAAAAAAAGAAAGGAAGCGGCAAATTTGAGGTAATGATATATTCATAATTCTTAATAACATTACACTTAAGTTATATGGGAAGGATATATGGTTATAATAAAACCCCTTCAATGTATGCAAAACAAAGCATTGAAAATTATAAGCAAGTTGTTAATACATTATTTGATCGTGCAGGAATATATGCGGCACAATTGTAATGTTATATAGAGCTGGGGCTATGCATTGTTTCGCCTGGCTAGTACAGCTACATTTACAAAAACAAATTATAAATCATTTAAACCTATCGGGATCACTAACGGCGTGACGTCAAATAACAGTCGTACGGTCCGTCGGTATTGTTCTCCTCTTCGTTAGTCTGTGGTCCATTAAGCCGCCATCTGGGATTACGCCCACACATATACACACATAAACACACATAAACACACACACACACGCACACACTCACACACACACACACACACACACACACACACACACACACACACACACACACACACTTACACATTTACACATTTACACATTTACACATTTACTTACCCTATCCTCACGAAAGCTTCCCTTCTTCTACTCAGACAACAGCTTTCAACTTCTTTTTATATTTTTACGTCAGACTATTGTCAGCTATTATTTTTACAATAAAAAAGAAGAAATTCAAAAATTGCTAGAAAGTGTACATGGATAAGTGTACATACCATAAAAAAAATAAATAAAAACAAGTCAACTTCTCTTCTTTTCATATAAGAAAATAATAGAACACGTTCAACGTCTCCTTCCTCCTCTTCCTCCTTTCATTTGGCATTTGAATTCGTTTAATTTCTTTCATATTAAGCGTACGTCTTACGAATTTATATACAGATATAGGTGCTGTTCTTTGTGCAGATACATTTTTTTCTTCGGTTTTGCTTGGCTCGCTTAAAACCGTATATTTTAGATTTAGAGAATTTGTTCCTCGAATCATAATTCGCCATTTGTAGAGTTATTTTTTATACTTAACTCCAACTCTTACTTAACTTGAACTTGATTTTTCAATATTTATTTATTTGCATGGTTAGATTTCGTTAATGTTTAAAACGACACATTTCAATGTAAGAATTCTACTGAATTTAACAAAAGGTATTTTGCTACTTTTAAAATACTTTAACTTATTTTTCCAATACTTTACTGCTTTTATGTACTTTTAATGAAAAATGAATCTATCGACTGCCAATTTGGCAGAAACGTTGGAACTTCTTGCACGCAGCTGTGTATTGACACGAAGGACACGCCTACAATTCCGCGTAAACTGAGAACATCTCTGTTTTTTAAATAGAATAACAAGAGTTTTTTTGCACGTCCTCCCAATATTACAGTGTATTAAAATTTCATTCTTTTCTCAATATCATTATAACACACAGAAGCAAGCTTCAAAAACGCCGTAAAGTATATAAATTGATAGCCAATTTCACATTCCTAATGGATCTTAGCATGCCCGCCCGCTGGTCTGCCGATGTGTCCGTCTGCCCAACTGTGTAGGGTGTGTGGTACACATTCTCCCGTTAGCAAAAAAGAAGATATTGCCTACAAATTTGCAACAAAGTTCGAAAATGGCGCAAGCAGATTAAAGAACCTGCCTATAAAGCCCAAAACTGAGCACTCCCGCGCTTTCCGTGGTTTTGCTCGTTGCTCATAAACTGTAACACAAACGCGATGTATATTGTCACAAAATTATTGTGCAAGAATATCAGAAATCAACCACACTCCAATAACTTCAAATATGCATATTTATAGTTTTTCTTTTTCCAATTTTTTATAGAATAACGGCGAAGGGTATAAAGGATTCGGTCGCAATTGAGTATAATTTTCTTACTTGTTTTTTTTTTTTTATAAAAGCTTGAATTTAACTTACTTTCTCATTTACATATACGTTTTGAAGGAAGTTTAAGTTATTGTACATCTTACGACTTGGTTTGAATATGACAAGGCATATATTGTTTTAAAGTTTAGTATAATCCGACTTCGACGCAGCATAAAACAGGTTCCGATATAATATGGTACACATTGCCTTGATTTACAATAAACCTAAATTTTCATTATTTTATTCTATATTATATCTTAGTTTACATATACAAATAAAAGTGCTACGTATAAAACGGTTGCGATTCAGCATACGAATTGACGGTGTTGTACGAGGGAGGCCTGCATAACTACTAGATAAGCAAGGACTATAAACATATTGCTTGCTTTCACTCTACTTCGTTTGTATAATAGAATTTGGTAGGCCTTGCCACGATCAGAATTTTTTTCTTCAGAGAAACATTAAAGGTCAGGGCTCTGAATCTTCACCTTTTTTTCGGGAACTCTCCCCAATATTTGCTCTCATTGCACCAACATTACTTGCATATTTGCTCCGCAAGTTGTTGGCTTGTTTTACATTTGTAGGGAAATGTATGTTACACTTCTTCCAAAGTGTATATAGGTTTCATAAGTTTCAGTTCGACGAATAAATTCATTGGTATTCTAGTAAAACATAGAATCATTAAACCATACCTAAGCCTAAAAAACTATTTGTATTATTTGTATAACCGCGATTGCTGGCACAAATTTTATCAATACTAATTTATATTACTATATCTAAGTCTCCTTAATTGATAATACTAATTACTGCGATTAAATTAAAAAATTTATAATTATTTAAATTATAAAAAATTCTCACAAAAACTTACGTATAAATTAAATAAGTAACAAACTTTTAAGTCAAAATAAAACTTTTAAAAAATAATTTCTATATTATTTTTTAAAATTATCTACCTCCAAAAAATTCTTTAATAAATTATTTTGGTAATAAATATTCATTAACATGATTAATATAATATAAATTATTTTATTTTCAAAACTAAATATTGTTAATATAATTTATTGAAGTAAAATTAGTTAATATCGCGGTTAAATTTTCTTAGAAATATAATCCAAAGTATGATATGAACCGTAATTGGTAAGAAGCTTTTCACATTCACGTAAATTATGCAGAAAACATGAAAGAGGGTCTACTACACTCAACATCTCCGTTTTATTTTCATCAATAAACATTATTTTTATGGCTTCGCGATCATAACTATTGTTAAAAAAAGAAATAGGACTTCTTTTGAGTATGTGATTGAGTTCGAACAACTTAAGCCGTAGAGCAAGTTTTAATACTAAACTACGGTAGATGTCTGCTTCATTTAAAGAAATTTGTGACAAGATTTTATTGGCTTTTATTTGCTTTTTATCAAGCACATTTTTTTAAGAGTATTAAAAATTGAAATAAATATTTTAAATTAAAAAATTTCAAATTAAATTTTGTTTACGTTAACAAATTTCTAAAGTGGTGACGTAATATCGGCCTTGCATTTCTTAACAAAATTTGACAATAAGTTAAAATAATTTTTTTCTCTAGTTGATTTTTTTTCGAAAGGTCACAGATCTCGAGCTTCGAAGTTGTCCTATATATATTGATTAAAGTAAATTTATAAGACTTGTTTCTAATCCTATTAATTATAACTACTACACTCGATCCACTGACATTAGAAAGAAATTTTCTATCTTACATTGCTTAAGTTTAAAACTGTATTACTTTTCTTTTACAAGATAGGAAAGCATTTGCAAAAAATGCCTCCAAAGCGTAGTTTTTGTGTAAATGGCTTTCTCCTGTTCACGATTCAATTTTCTCAACCACTTTACATTGAAATTATTTGATAATTGATTTAATTAAAGTATCAACATAAGCAGTGACAATTATAATAATTAAATCAAATGAGGTCTAAGTCACTGGATGCATGAATGCAACTTTATACTCCTTCATTTATCGATCGATTATATGCCAAAAAGCTACAGAGATGTGAAACCTTTTTAAAGTTATTGTGCAAGTTTTGTGATAATTATTGTTTCATACGACCACGATGCATTATGAAATACTGCATATGCATTTTGTCACTTAATACATGTTACGAGAACTACATTGAAATTACCTATATTAATGGAAGTAATGGATTTTTTGAAAGAAATAATATTATAAGACCTCTAAGCATCTATATGAAACATTATATTTACGTCATTTAAGAAAATATAATTTATTAAACTACGAAAAGTGGACAAAATCTTCAGAAGCAAAGCAGCAAAATCTGAATGGTGGACTCAAACGAATTTTCGCAATTCAACTTTAAATGGGCCAAAGTAACATATGATAGTATTTACACCTTCCGAGTAATCAGCGAAGAGACTGGCTGCTATAGTTTACTATTGAATAGATGAAAAAGTAAAACCGTAAACACATATTGCTCACTTTAAATTACGCATAAAAGGCTGGTTGGAAACGTTGCAAAATCGTGCAATAGACATTTGACCCAATTTTCTTAAAGATGTCTTCAACCGTCGCATGTTATTGAAAGAATTTTATATTAAAATTTTAATTTTTCTTGATGAAGTTATCTCAATTTTGTTGCTGTGGTCAGTGAATCACGTCCATATCCAAAAATAGTTGTGAAATTAATGCAAAATAAAATTTACCAAATTGCACTTCTGAATGACAATTTTGTCGATTTCATGGTTCCAAGATTATTTAACGGACAACCGAAAGAATACTCGCCTAAGTTGAGTCAAAATATTTCTTCAATTTTCTTCTTGCAATGTGAAGTTAAACTATGATTCTTGCGATGTGTTCCAAAGAATTTTTGGTTTTCTGTTTTGGTGATCGGCCGCATGGAAGGAGGTTTCCCGTTTCTAACTACTCTCCAGTTCTGGTACACAGTAGTGCCGAAACCAATGTCTTTGACCTCATTTTTTTAGGTTCTGCTTTGGTTATGCATTAAAGCTAACACGGGTGTTTTTTGATCATATTTTATCACAGAGAGGCCTTAGAAAACGTCGAGTTGGTCGGTCTAAAAATGCATATTCAACTTAAAATTATGAAGCGAGCGCCTACAATGGTAATCGTTGACGGTAATTGACAGATAAATTTACGTCCAATATTTTTTATTTACGGTTAGCATCTTCTTAACTGAGTCTTAGTTTGCATCTGTCGTTATCAAATGCCTACCTTTTCACATGTTTACACAATTTTTAATTTGTTGGCAAAGCCATAGCGCATGTTTGTAACGTATAGAATTAGTTTATACTTAAAGCACAAAATTTGCGCTCAGTCTTCCTTAATCTGGTTAAGTAATTTAGCGATAGAAAAGTCACGATGTGAACATCTATAAGAATGTGCTTTCTTTGGTATAAGTTTTGTTCAAAAAATGAAAGCTGTCATTTTTAGGGGTTAAATATCTAATAAGTGGATTGAAAGTATTGCAGAAACATTGAGTAATTTTTATTTCTGAAGAAGCTTTGAGACCTAAATTAACTTGATATTTATGATCCACTAAATGTCTGTAAATGAAATCCTATATAACACAAAAGAAATGTGATCTTCCTTCAACGGCGGGAAACGATCTTGGCTTACGATATGCAGAATTATTTTAAAAGTTCCCTTAATTAAACCCAAACGATCCCATAGGGTTTCTGAAACAACCAAAGATCAAGAAATAAGATAAATACTTAGCTATCTGCAAAGCGCTATGTCGGAATCGAGTGTGTAGCTACATCTGCTATGTTTAATTGATCGCGCGCCGATAGATTTCGCCTGCTTTGCAGGCCTTTCAGCTTGTTACTTTCACATTCCCTATCACGTTTAACTTTGACAAAGACAACACTTGCGGTTATACATTCCATCGAAAGATCGGAAAAAATTAAAGATTACAGATAATCCGTCTTACTGTGAGCGCAATCACTGACAGATTACTAATAATATTCTTCTGTCAAACACCGGTAAAACTGATCTTGGTATCTTTTTGTCCCTGTTTTGACACTCTGACGGTTAAGCATAAATGTGAAGGGTTCCATAAATATGACACTACTCATAATCTACTCTTGGTCGGGTCACTTAATAACAATAACAATAACAGAGTATTGCGCAACGGTATAAAGGGAAAATTTTTAAAAATTGAAGAAAACATAAAAGAAAAATGCGCAGAAAATTCAGTTTGCATGCAATTTTGTAGAAAATAAGCGAGGGTCGGTTTCTAAAACAAAGCAATAGAGCGTAACCGTTAACTTCTTGTCATACAACACATTTATTATTTTGTCCAACAAAAGAGGAGTATAATATTTGGAAAGAGAGGTTAGACATTAATTTTTATGGAATAAATTGCCAAGAAAATCATGTAAAAAAAGCCATTCTACTTAAATCTATTGCAAGAGGTGTCTATTTTATACTACAAAGTTTGTTCGGTCTGCAAGCCCCAGTTAACATAATATACAAGGAACTATGTGAAATTCTAGGCACCCACTTTACTCTTCCTAAAATCATTTGTCGAGAAAGGTAAAATTTTCATCACGCTAAGAAAAGTTAGCATTGTGTCGTAAATTTGATGAGCACTTAGAGGCGTTTGACGTGATTTATACACGTTGGCAATAGATGGTGATAGTGTTGCACATTACTCTCGTCATTTTTTTTCAAACACAAGAATCTAAACAAGAAGTTTGAGAAATGCAACCATTACTATGGTGGTGATCGCATATCCATCGATGGTTAGTACCACGCCAAAATCACTTATGCTGGTATCACGAAGGAGGTTGCTGTTGTAAGATCGGATACAAAAAAGCCTCCACTCTTTGGTCACTCATTTCTTAGAGTTTTCCATTTTCAATTACGTCAAGTAAATGAAATCGAGTTACAAAAACATTACACGTACATCATTGTTAGATTTAAAACTCAATTCAGCCAAGCATTTAGTGATCCATTAGACACTTATAACAGTGCCAGAATTACGCTAAACGTTGATCAAACTGTCAAATCCATTTTCTTTAAACCTAAAGCATTGCCATTCGCTTGGAAAGCGAAAATAGAATAAAAGCTAGATGAATTAGGTCGTCTAAAGCGAGTAGATAATTCAGTTTGGGGTACATCTTGATACTAGTATCGAAAGAAAATTGAGACATTCGTATATGTAGCGCCTGTAAAATCACCATCAACAAACATTTGTTACAATCTTTATCAAACTTGATTATAATGCATAATGCAATCAACTTGATTTAGATGATTAACCTCAATTACTTTATGCTCAGAACACACAAGTAAAACGGCGATAGCCATATTTCAAACAAACATCGAAAATTTGCTACAAGATATTCCCAATGTTCTTATTAATCAGGATGATGTAACAATTGGGGGAAAAAGTTGGAACAACATGTTAAATCATCAAAAACAGTTCTAAAATAGTGACAGACCAGTGGTCTTAAACTAAATAAAAAAATGCTCATCCTTACAATCTAAACTTAGGCTTTACCATTAACGGTAATAGGTTAAAGAACGTTACTGCTCATATTTCAACCATAACAAAAGCACGAAGCTTTCATCGGATTAGTAAATTATTGTTTCAAGTTTATACAAAATTTTGCTCAAAAGATGAGTCAGTTCTACAAATTATTGCGAAATATCATATAATTTCGTTGGAATAAAGATGAGAAGTTCATGATACAATCAAAGCAGGCATAACCTCAAATCAAGTATTTGTGCATTATAACCCAGAATTGCCAATAGTATTAACAATTGGTGGTTCTAACAATACAGTTGCAGGAATTTTATATCACAAAATTGGTGGTGATCTTTAATCGATATGTTTAATATCTAGAGCTTTAGCCAAAAGTGAAAAAAATTATAGTCCTCTCAAAAAAGAAGCATTGGCGATTGTCTTTTCTGTTTCAAAATGAAGACAATAATGATTAGGTTATTAGCTTATATTTAGAGCTGATTATAGGCCATTAATCTGCATCTTTAGTGAAAAGAAAGGATTACCATAATGTCTTCAAGAAGCTTGTGGAGATGGGCATTAATATTATCCGGCTTTAACTACGCTCAGAGGGTATATCTCGCATAACAAAAATAAATTTTATTGATGATTGTTAAGTGAGACCGAATTTTAATCCAATTGATCCTGAAATTCTCAGCATATTGTAATTTTCAGGATATTGCACGCGAAACTCGTCAAGAACCAATTTTCTCGAAATTGAGTAACGCAATTCTTCAAGGAACATTCAATGAATTAGAAGATAATAGTTTTAAATCTTGCCGAAACATGCAAACATGTCAGTGGAATATGATTGCATTATGTGGGAATAACGAACTGTTATCACATTGTTACGAACTTCGTTTTTCTCGATACGGCCCGTACCACTAGATCATGGATATTATTTTCAAAATTCTTTTAACTTCGAGTTTCTTTATTTACAATCTATTTTCCTTAAATGTAGGATTATTTACATTTTACTATGACAATACTCTCGACTTCTCAATTCTAATATTCTTCTTCGACTCAAATGTTCTTGTACGACTCAAAGTTCTTGCCCGACCAACTCTGCCTTCCGCAAATAGTCTATTTATATACATTTTTACAAGCATGTTACTATCACCTAACTTCAAGGCTTCCTTTTTAATCCGTTAACCTGCTATTCTGCTGCACTTTTTCGTATATGCACCAGGGAATTTATTACTTGGGAAAAATTAATTAGTTAGCATTAACTTGATTTGGGATTTTCCGATATATTTTCTATATATATTCCATCACATCCGATATATATTCCATCACATCTTGGTATTGCAAAGAAGCAACCTTTAGCAAGACTTACGAAGCCGTTCGGAAAGAGTTCGCTGGTCTCATGGATACCTTTTAATAAAATATATGTATTATATTGATTACGCGCGTCCAATTAATGACAATTACTTTTTATTGATTGTCGATTCTTTTTCGAAATGGTTTGAAGTATCTCCCAAAAAAAAAACTACCACTTTAAGCTTTATAATCTTTAAATTACGCAAAGTTTTTTCATGTTATGATCTCCCTTAAATCATTGTTAGTGATAATGGATGACAATTTATGTCAATCAAATTTCAAGAACTTCGATCCTGCACTTTCAGCAACCAATGCATAAGCATTAAAAAACTTTGTGGAAACTTTGAAGAAGTCTCTTCTTGCAAATATTAAAGCAATTCCTTGTTGTGATATAAAAAGGACAATTCAACAATTCTTGAGTGATTACCGTAACACAATACATTTTGGAACAGGAGAATCTCCCTCCAAAACATTTTTTGGAAGATCATTGAGAACTCGCTTCAGCAATTTAAGACAAGACCTTCAACAATAAAAAGCAAATTAAAAAAAAACATTAATTCGATTAAGACAAACGAAATATCGAGTTTACAAATGGTCAACAAATGTTTTTTCGAGACTGCAGCTGAATGGAAGCGACCATTAATAAGCAGCTCGAACCTAGATCATATTGTTGCATATTAAGTCACCATAACAAACAAATAAAGCGTCATCTAAATCAATATTGAACAACAGGAATCGACAACTTAGCCATACTCTGAAAAATATGTAAAGCGACTCATTACATACGACTGATATGCACATGGCAAAGTTTTTAAAATTTAAATTGAATTGGTTTTCCCTTTATTAGAATATAATGTGAAATACTAGTCTAAAAAGAGGCGTGTCAGATGTGCCTATATGGCAATGCCTTCATAATAAATTCCTAAACTTTGTATATGGCAATTCTTATACATGTACAGAAATAATAAAAAGGAAATCAATGAATTAACTTAACTAAAGTTACGTGTGACAGAAACGATGACAAACAAGCGTAATAAGTAACTTTACGAGCGTTTTAACGATGATACTGCCAAAGTAGGGCTGAATAACTCTTGAAGTCGCTATGGTTTATTAAGGTAGATTGTACGTTGAAAACCAGATATGTTATGACTTTTCATACTCTTTAATATATGGCACACTTTTATCATTACTGTAACTTTTTTTACAATACATTAAGTGGACGTTACAACGCGTTTAACACTACAAATATATATATATATTTTTATACATATATTTTTGTACTTTTAATTTGTTTCTGTTTTACATGTTGGGCTAACTTGGCTGGCTAGTCCTGTCTGATTGGTTTTTCTTACTTTTTATATATCTAAGATATGTGTATCTGTTAGTTCATTAGAAGACTTGAAACTAAACACAGAGCAACAACATATTTTCCAACAAGTAGTCATCGTTTATAAATTTCATGTGTGAATAAAAAAGAATGTAAACTGTATACAATCTACAAATTTTATGGAAGGTTTTCTTTTGTGCAAAATTTTCTCAGTTCTAGCGGAAAAAGTAAAAAAAAAGTATTTTATTTCTTCTTCACATACAAAAGGCGATGGAGAACATTAAGTAAAGTGTACTAAATGGCATAAAATATAATGAAACAGTGAGGAGTGAGGATAAGTGCAACCAAGTGAAATGAAGATTTGACAGTATTAGTGTCGAGAAAAAATGGCAGACAAGACAAAACAAATAAAAAACAAATACTCAAATATTTCTGTTGATTTTTCTCGGTGTTTAACGGCTGAAAAAAAAAAAACTTAATGAAAGCTTTTTTTAATTATATTTCCTTTTTTCTTCTTTTCGATAATACCCTTGGAAAATATTTATATGTGCAATGCACTATTTTGAGTATTAGCTCAAAGAACAAATTTTTTTTAAATATTTTTGAATTTCTGTTTTCTATTTATGTGTGTTTTAAATTTATAAAAATTACATATTCTTAATTTATCTTTTATACTAAAAAAAGACATATTCCATATGTATCATAGAAAATAATTATATGTGCAAAAATTAAACTTAATATTAATTTCTATTGCTAAACTATAGTATTATACAACTAATATGGTATTGCGTCGTCTTTATGAATAAGGACTTGTTGCAGTCTGCGTGGCATAGGCAAAACCAAATTTCTCAAAGCGGTTATATCAATCTTCTCCCATTCCGACAATATTTCAAGCTCAAGATCCTTAAACGTAAAATATTGTTTAGACTTTGAGAATATCTTAATAGAAAGTATTCCCCAGAGGTCCTTAATCGGCCACCCTCATGGGTGGCGCAGCCTAGCAAAGGTATATTGCGCGATTGAAAAAATCCTTTATAAGCCGTGCGATATTGATGAGAGCGCTGTCTTGTTTGAAGGTCCGATTATCAGCACATAGCTCTTTCGCATAATCTATTAAATTGCCCTCTAACAACTTAACATATGCTTCCACATTCATTTTGTTAGGTACAAAGCGAATATTTAACTTTCATCGTACTTTAAATACAGCTACGTTGAAAATTTTCGTAACAGCAATTCTCATTCATTCAATTTTCCAAGACTCCTCCTCCGAAAGCTCACTTCCACGTAACATTTTCAACTAGCAACAAAAATATCAACACAATTATTATATCAAATATATTGAAAATGCCTTGCTTGTTCACCTTCGAGAAGATATTTTTTATAAAACCCAAAATAAAAATTAAAATGTTCACTATTCAGCGGCAGAAACTCGAGTGTTGATAATGGCATGTATAATTATTTTCTGTTGAATTACTTTATATATACGTATAATTACTAGGATTACTGAAAAAGACTGAATGAAAGAATGAAGAAACATATAGTGAGCCAAAAAATAATTTACTATCAATTTTTGGACAAAATAAATAAAACTATATTTGCACATATAATTATTTGTCAGATCGTGTATATATGTATTGTATGCAGTGAACAGTCATCGTGCAACCTTGAAATACATTTTATGAAAAAGTAGTTCTAGTATCAGTAGTTGTGAAGGGATGTAATTTCGGAAATACTCCCAGGCTAATAAATGTTCGGCAAAGATTAAACGATTATGCGGCCATAGCAAAGCATCAAAATGCAAATTTTCAATAAAGCGCAAAAGTGAGATGTATGAGTAATGGGGTGCATGATGCATACAGCAAGAATTAAGTAACAAGGACTTATCGTCGGGAATCTATCTTATACCCAAAACATCTTTATTATGCGATTATTCTAATACAATATATTTCTTATTTGGTAGTTCGCAATAAAAATGGTCTATATGAAAGTAGCGCCGTAAAACATTTTTATTAATAAGCGTCTAAATCTAACCTTGCTTTCATTTGGCAACACGATCACTAAATTTAAAGTTTTCATTGACGATGTGTGACACATGTTTTGGTTAATATTATCGTTAGTTACTATTATCATTAATTATTATAATTAATTTGAATGCAATTTCACATGACATCGAATTGATTAGTTCACTTTGAAATATTTTCTAATTTATTGCTTATCTCTTAGAGCAAAGAAAAGGTATAAGTCACTGTCTAAAAACATCACTTGCGCACTATATGTTCTCGCTTGTAAAACAAACAAGAGAAATGTGAATTGAAATTGCAAAAAATTTACTTTTAAATGAAAGCAAGTAAGAACATTATAGTCTGGCAACGCTGACCATTACATAGCCTACACCACTTTGCCGGGTCCAACAATTCGTTAGTTTTGGTAACAATACTCCAAAATGCATACGTTATTTTCACGCAAAGCCATTATTGTATTGAAAGCCCGCATATTAGAAGGTTCGATTTTTTTTCCATGTAAGAGTCTGCGTTTCGTGATAGCACCTACATATGTTGGGGTTCAAAAAAATGATCCAAGTTCACTACCGTTAATTTTTTTTTTTGAAATGTTACGATGAAATAATTTTCATCATAAAATATTAAAAATTAAGCCTTTTTCCGGAAGACTTACTGTTTATGCGATATCTTATATGGATATGGGCCAAGAAATAGACCCATGTGACTCAAGTTAGGTGCACTTAATTTTTTATTTAACAACTGTCATAAACAAATTTTCATCCAAAAAAAATTAACAATAAGACGTCTTGGCTTTAGGGCTTACGTTTCATAATATACGGTGGTGCCCAAAAAATCTACCTGCGTGGTCCGAAGTCGGTATGGTAGATTTTTTTGACAATCTACTATTATGATCAAATTTTCATTATAAAATATTAGAAATTCGTCTATTTACCATATAAAGCTTAAATTTCCGTAGGAACGTTTATATGACAAGGAGTTCAAAAAATTCGTCCTTGAGCCAAA
This sequence comes from Glossina pallidipes, assembly GCA_000688715.1. Classification (NCBI taxonomy): domain Eukaryota; kingdom Metazoa; phylum Arthropoda; class Insecta; order Diptera; family Glossinidae; genus Glossina; species Glossina pallidipes. The sequence continues at coordinate 286,210 of KK500059.1, forward strand.
GAACGTCTGTGTACCAAGTTTCATTAAAACATCTCAAAAATTACGACCAGCAGCTTGAACACAAATATACATGAGCAGAAGTCAGACGGACACACAGGTTTATATCGATTTACAAAATGATTCTGAAGCGATCGGTATAATAAAAGGTAAGACTGTCTTAAGCCCTGGGTGTTACGTCCCCACTCACTTAATATACCCTATAGCACAAGTGGTGTAGGGTATAAAAATAAGACTGAAAATTCTCATTTGTTGAAGAAAGCTCTCAGTAAAATGAAAAAGTAGATTACCTCGAAAGAAATATTGACGAGGAAAAAGACATCGTTATATCTTAAGGGTGCTGTAGAGCGTTACAGTATTTGATTCCTATCTGACGTGGGGGCTTTATCCCCAGGGTGTACATTGATAATTTAACATTTCTCCCTTTTTTATACTTTTCCAATATGTCTCTATATTAATTCTAAGCTTTCATTAACTGATATCTAATAGCAAAAAACTCCGGTGTTATAATTTAAAAATTACATTTGTCATTTAAATCAATCAACTAATAAATTATCATAAGCTGTGGAGGAATAAATGCATGAGCAATTCACGTTGTTCTGGTGAAAATAAAAGTCGTCCACACCTTCATAGTATCAATTGAGGCTAAAAAAATTCAGTTAATAACGTTTGGCAAATTATGCACTGGCGGGAAAGGTCGAACTACTAGCATTTTCGAAAAAGTATGGCCTAATTACAATGTTATTGCGGAAATCCCTTCATTCAAATTGAACAAGTTGCTCGACTATTCTCTGGGGTTTTCGTAGTCCCAAATACGATAGGTTGTCCTTGTTTACCGCGTACGTACCAAGATAGATGAAAATGATCCTCGTCGCTTAAAATAATGTAGCTTGGAAAGAACCTGGTTTCCAAAGCTGTTCAGAACTTTGATATACGTGGTACTTTTTTTTAAATTTATGGTATCACTCCAACTTCGTTGTTGTAACTCAAATAAAGCACACCAATTTTTCAATAACAGGTTTTAAAGCTCACACAGTGAACTTACTTCGCTTCTCACTTCAGTTCTCAGATCTAGCGCTTTAATGGATGCTATGTGATTGAGTACAGTTATAATATTTCTGTCACACCTCGCATTATTTCCTACTAATGATGTGCAATCCAATTTTTTTGCAAAAAGTTCAATGAAGCACTTAGCAATAAATTAGCAATTACTCACCTAAAATTGTTTTGACCAAAGGAGAACTTCGATTAAACCTTTACTCGCTTTTCAATAGGTTATGGATTTCCTCTTGCAAAGTGAATTGAATTTTTTCAGTTCTAAAAAGTAAAAAATCTGTAAAAAACGAAGTAGTGTTTCTGCTTCCGTTTTATGACTTGACTAAGCTAGATCCAGAGGTTTTTTCCTTAAATATCCCCATGGGTCAGTTTAATAAAAATTAATTTCAAGTTAAAATCAATAAAGGAAATTGAAAGAAAGAAAACAATTGAAAATGTATTTAATTAGAGTAAAAAACTAATTATGGAAGGCATCTTTTCAAAAATTAAACGTTACTTAGCCAAAAACATAAAGAAAGTATTAACAAAAAAATGCTATATTTGCTTAAAATCTTTTAAATATTTGAAATAATATTTACGAACTAACAAATATTTATATGTTCGAAGTTAACAAATAAAAATTAATCTACAAAGAGGGGCACATATCGTGTACCTGCAACACAATTAAAGCTCTTAAAAAAAGAAGTAAATAGAGAAAAGTAGCATAAACTGAGATAATTCTTTGGCAATGCAGCAAACCATAGCAAACGAGATCGCAACTAATAATTGTATTGCAAGCGATTTGCATAAAGACGTGTTTGAGACGTTTCAAGATACCATCAGGAGCAGCGACCAAACGATGAATCTTTTAACATCGACTGAAAGTGGAGGTATTAAATTTGATGTCCAATACGATAAAAGCAGAAGTTCTTTGGTGGACAGAATCAAATTTCAATGCTATCTAATGCAATCTAATTATTATATCAAAAGAAAAGATGAGAGAGAAAACAGTCGGCAGCGTGCTCGAAGCTTATCAACGCAATTTAATAATAATAAGAACAACGGTAAAAAAGACGAACGAGAGAAGAACAACGTAACAGGCAGCAACTCTACCAGCGAAGTGATAACGTAGTATTGACGAGTTCTTAATTATAAAAAGAATGAAACGGCAGAGAAGGAAGAAACAGATGAAGAAGATAATTTGAAAAATGTAAGGCACGCCTCCAGCTTTGATGATGATTGTTATGTATTAGACGGTTCAAATACTAGAAATGAGTGAGTGGTTACATTTATGCTATAAATTCAACGTTATTTATTAATTTCTTATTAATTTTTTTGAAAGTTTTTTCAGTTCGATAAACTTGGTTTTTTTTTGTCCCGGATATACATGATATTATATAATTTTAACGAAAGACCGCGCAATTTAATGGATAACAGGCATTTACTATACGTTTAACCGCGAATTCCGAAACCAAAAAAGGCAGTATATTAAAATTTTTCTCATTCTCATTGTTGTTTATTTTTCAAAAATTGTGATGGCACTAGCAAAGCTACGAAAAGTGAAACCAATAAGGGTGGATTTCGTCTTAGTGTATACCTGTACAACCGTGTATCCCGAAAAATTCTTGAAATTTCATGGGATTCTCCTCCAACTAGAAAATTCGGCGAGAATCTGCAACTGCTTATGATTTAGATACTGAAATACAGGAGATTAACTCAATGGCAAAGAATTTAGGAATCGTTCGCAACATAGAACAGCTTGACGAAAACATCTGTTAGGGCATTATCTGAAAATCGTACTTATACATTGAATGAGTGAGCAATCGAAAAAAAAGCAATGTAGAGCAGAAAACAATCAATGTACAAGCAGAGAACAATCAATTCTGTTTCACCTAGCTGTCATTAGATTTGGGGAATTTGAAAAGAAAATGGTGTCCCATTTTCCTATATATTCGATGAAAACTTTTTTGTCATTTTTTTTTTTTGCGTTTTCAACATCTTCGGCAAAAAGCCTAACGTTCATAAACCGTACACATCCGAATTATTGCATAAGTCCTTAGTAAGGAGCAAAACGGACCTTGGAATTTAACGAGACAGCATGACATTTTATTATCGCAGTAATAAGGGACAGTTGTTCTATCGCAATGTCACCATTTTAAAACAGGCACAGCACTTATTTCTAACCCACAAATCTTAACCATATGTTAAAAAATACAGCGATAAAACCCACATTTGTTCAAAGATTTTATGCTTTAATAACAAGAAAATTTATCGCATTTGATTTGAACTGTCATACCGCAAAAATTGACTATTTCCTACGTAGTTCATGCAAGCTAGCTGTTGTTTGTTTAGAAAACAATCAATTAAAATTAATCTCGTCTCATGTTTACAGCGATTAGTCATTAGGCGCTTACGACATATGATATAGCAATCTAGCATAAATATCGCGAAACAGGGAATCGAGTTATTGGGAAACAAATAAAAGCAGTATTATAGGCCACGACCCACCGTTAAGTATCCTACACTATTCTAAAGGTATTCACGCAACGACTTTTCAAAATGCGTATATGGGCGTAATATGGGAAGTAGTCGAAAAACTAGCCTGATGCACACCATATTTAATAGCGTTTGTTCTTAAGCCGGGGCACGTCACCGCGCCAAATTTCGACAAAATGTCTCAAAAATTACCGCTTGTAGGATATCAACGCGGATAGACAAACGAACAAGGTTAAGTCTATTCAGAAAGTGATTCTGAGTCGATCGGTTTGGTGAAATATGAGTGTATTTTAAGTTCTTCCGGCTGTTGCAGACAGAGAGTTTATATGCCCTTGTACGACAAGTGATATAAAGTGTTGTTACGAAAATCCCACATTTGATAGAATGACTTTGCATGAAAATACGCACTATGGAAATATCAACCGGGAAACAAGTAAATCCTTCGTCCAAGACGACAGAAGGAAAAATTAAAATATATCACCTTTTTTACGAGACGATCCTTCAAACGGTGAATTCCTTATAGATACAAGAGCCAACGTATCGGTAGTTCTATCATCTATCTAGCAAAAATGCCCTAAACCGAACAAATTCCACATTCAAGCGGCAAGTTGCCCAGTTAGCAATACGTATTGGAAAAAAGGTTTGCATTTAAACCTCAATTTACGACGACTATTTATACGGAAGTTTATAGTGACAGGTGTTCTAGACCAATTATCGGTTCTGACTTATGTGCGAAGTCCTAAAAGACTTCGAATTTTGTTATGTCTACATTGACGATATTCTTATCGCTGCTGCAAACTTGGAAAAGCATAAAGAACACCTTAGAACACTTTTTAGTCGTAGTAAACGTTGCAATTTGTGTGTTTGGAAAAGTGAACAATCGTTCCTGGAATATTTAATAACATCAAAAGGACTATTACCAAATCCATAACGTGTAAAAGAAACAGAAAAATAGGAACTACCAGGAAACGTACATAGTCTTAGGCAATTTCTTGGGTTTACCAATTTTTATCGAAAGAAACAAAACAGATAAATGAAAAATTTTTTGCACAGATAAACTAAGAAAAGTACTCGACTGTTGCAAAAACAACTTACCGATACTTCACGTTTAGCCCACCCGATTAAAGCATCACCTCTATCTCTTTGGGTTCACGCTTCAGATTTTGATATGGGAAGAGTTTCATAACAAAGTTAATGATACTTGGTCAACTGGACTATATTGGACCAAATAGTACCGACATTAGATACATCAAAGGAAAAAATACCGTCACGAAGTGAAACTATTTCTATGTCAAGAACTATTGATTACGAACCATTGTCAAGAGATTAAGAGTCTGATGAAAAATTAGAAAATTTACTTCAATACGCGTCACACACCCTTCTTTTGAAGAAAATCAAGTTAACAAATTCACATTTACAACTTATTTGTGATTGCTGTACTTCTGTTATACATCCATTCGTGACGCAAGAACTTCGCAAAAAAATATTTGATATTATGCATAACTTGTCATATTCTGGTTTAAAATCTTCAATTAAAAAGATTGCTTAACGACTTTTATGTCCATCAATGAAGTCAGAAATCAAAAATTGATTGACATATAAAAACGCCGGACGTCATGCCTCTGGAAGATATTACTGCTGAGTCCGTTGCTAACTCTTTACTTCACGGCTGGATTTCTAGATCAAGACGGACAGCTTCAATCCTCTCTATTCCTAGAATTCACCAAATTGCTTGATTCCAATGTCGTCCCTACAGCCTCATATCCCCCTCAAAGTAAAGGTCTTACTTTTAAAAGGGGTCGAGCTTGGAAAAATGCTATTAAATATTCCACACAAAATGGACTTGCCACTAGCACTAGCACTACTTGAACTTCGCAGTTCAGAAAAGGCTGATACTGGTTATGTACCCGCTGAATTAGTTTATAGTAAAACTTTACAACCCCCTGGTCAATTCGTTGCTAAAAAAACTTATTTATTATATAACGGCTGGGAAAAAACGATTTACGGGAATATGCATTACATGCAAGCTTGCAAAGTAAGTCGATACGGAAATATACCTCGGTATGTTCGTCGAGATATAACAACACGTTCCTATGTGTTTCCAAGGAACGATTCCGTATTGAGGCTTTTACAACAGACTTATATGGTACCTTGCAAAGTTATTAAACGGACTTATAAAACGTTTGTAATTAAAATGAACAACACACAAAAACCGTATCAACTGAAAGGAGAAGAAGAAAAGAAGAAGACAGCGAAAATCGCTCAACAAATTGAAAATTCAGCCATGGAACTACATGAAAAACACGAAAGAATCAACCTTCGCAACGACAAAGTTATACGTTTCAAGTCTGTGGACTGTAAAAAATATTGTAAGCTTGCAGAATGTTGGCAGACCTGAAGTTAATTAGTAAATACGTTGAAAAAAATTCGAGTTTCTAACGAAAGATAAATTGCGGATGTACAGTGAAAGGTTATCACCAACCCTCCAATTTAATTGGGACGACCGTACAAAGTTGTCACGAGGGCAACCGACAGAGTCTATCGGACCTAAAAATATCAGAAAGGCGGACAATGGTCAAGATGGCCCATACAAGCAAACTAATAGCGTTTGACGCTTCATGCAGCTAGGAAAAGACTAACGACAATAAACAGAACGTTTAGCGAAGACAGGGATTAGCACGAAACTGTCGCGATGAAGTTAAGTACTAGTCACTTGCGTGTAAAAAAATATATAAGCACAATATTTGCGAAAGGAAAAGTTAGTCGAAAGGTCCATTGTAGCATTCAAACGGACAAGAAGAATCATTGTAAATGTAAGTTCCCGTACGTAATTTAATCCAAGTTAACCTAAAAATCACAATTCAGTGACATAAGGGAAGTTAGACATTATATTACATTGGCTTTTGGTGATATAATGCCGCAAATGTATATGTTTACTTTTTTCTCTGGGGCACGTCCACTTTTGCTATGTTGATGCACTAACTCCTGTTTTTACGAACATCCCCAAACTGCTATCCAAATATTTGTCAGAACCAACTGCATGTTCGGTGTAAAAATTATTCTGACTGGTTTACTTATACGTCCACGACACAATGTTAATTTCACCTTACTTCCCGTTTCCCGTTATTTCCCATTTATTCCAATTCACATTGCATTGGAGTTTATTGTTAATTGTGGACGAGTTAGTGAACCGATTGCAACCATTTTTGGACTGAACATGAAAGTGATGACAGCTTTTCGGGAACATCTTTCTAGAATGGAAAGTTATGGACAAAGATGTGAAAAAAATTTCGGCGTTTTGATTTTGTTTTAGTTTCTTTTGCGTCGTGAACGTGATTGTGAACAGATCGCACATATTTTTCAACTTCGTATTCTTAATCGATCAAAGAATGTTTGTGCCAAACTTCAGCTTCCTATCTACGTGCAACTGTTGCGATTCATATCATTTACTCATCAAATTGAAGGGTTTCCGCAAATCTAGAGATATATGTGTATAGAAAACGGATAATAATCCTAAACAAGAAAATAAAAAATATGGTGAAAAACTTATATTTACTTATACGAAATCTTAGATATGCCATTGATGTCAATATATAAAAATTGTGAACTAATCCGTTAATTTGTATTATACCAATCGAGCAATCGAAACACCCCTTCTATTCAGAGCATTTAGGTGTCTCCACAGAAAGTGTAAAATTCTAACATCAAACCAAGTCTATTGGAAATCGTTAGTTACATATTTCAACCAATGTCAGTTGAACGCGATGGTTGTCAAAGTTAACCTGAAGCATACTAAAAATACTTCAAAGTAAGTCTTACATTTTCTCATAACGTGCAAATAGACGAACTAATGGACACAAAAAATAATAATGGCTAAACCGGCCCACTATATTAAAGTAAATATATAATCACATATAACCTAACAGCTCACACAAAAAGCCGCGACTGTTTCCAGCATATATAAACTTATTTAAGCTAACCAATTGAATTCATAGTCTTTTTTAGCAATTTTGTGGATCATCACTGTAAGACTTGTAAGATTTTGAAGGCGGCTTTACACCATTGAAAGAGTTCTGTAGAAAGCAAAATAAATAGTAGTCACTAAATATATGCGTGGTCCGGCGTTTTCAGAATGGAAAACGATGTGTTTCTTGCTAATCAGTTGTGATTAATAGTATTAGTCGTTGACAGAAGAGATTGAAATCATTTGTCTAGCCAGCTTGGATTTCCTCATAACGCACGTTTTGCAACCAATCCCCACAAACAAAAAGCATTATCTTAAGAGGCGTCAACTTGGGCTTTATCGCGGTTTATTAAACTCTTCATAAATGTCTCGATTTCGATACGTGTCGACAGCAATTCGCAAGTTGAATTTCTGTTTATCAAATTTTTCAGACATTTTCATAAAAAATAGGTCATGCTCCTATTAGCGATTAACTTAATGTTTTTTTTTACCTCAGACGAAGACAATAGACATGTATAGTATAAGCAAGAGACATGTATAGTTTTAGCAATTAATAATTTTCCACATGCGCTTATACACCATATATTGGGGAAAACATCACGAACTGCTTCCGTGATCTCTGACCCGTATTTCTGACAATTTACACGGCAAGAAAAATTTGGTGCCACTCTACTATTCAATGACTGGCTTTCGTATTATATATGAAAATGAAGTTAATATATAAAATATTTTGCATCTTTTAAGCAACGTAAAGGTAAGCTTGTTGCGATAACCGCTTAATTGTTGCCACTGCTCAGTCATTCCACAAAAAATTAAATTTTCAGAACGCATCAAAAGCTTCTTTGACTAAATCCAAAACCCGCAAAAAAAAAATTAACCAAATGTCTTCTTTAAATACTAAATGAAATAGGAAAAAAGCTGCAAATTAATTAATGATTATTTTTCTTGACCATGAAAATATTTTTCTTCGAAATTTAAGAAAGACAAGTAATGAAATCATATTCGGTTGTGGTCGAATCTTTTATACCCACCGCCTTTTTCTAAAAAGAAGAAAACACACAAAAAAACGAAACTATGATAGCCTGTACTGGACGTTGCCGCTTTTGTTCACTTCTGCATAGATATATTGTAAAGCCACCCATGGCATATGTCGAGACTTTTGCCAGAATGTGAGTAATGATTCGTTTTGTAAACATTGATGTTCTTAATTTATGTTGTACAGTGGGCGTGCCTTTTGACTAATTTCGCCGATTTTCAACCTGCTTCAATCGATTCATAATTTCATGCTGATCAAGAGCATATATTTTTATCTTATATGGCCTCTGAAGTTTCGTGTGTTGGAAAGGTTTTGGTAGATAAAAAAGGCCCCGTCCTGATGGGTATAGAAATTATTTAATATTCGAAACATGTCGCTTGCGTAGAAGAGTAGGTAAAAAGGATAAAGAAATGGGAAAGACCAGTGTAAATAGTGGTTGATTTCGATGGTTTTGCTCTTTACCTAAAGTGACAGTTTTCTATTTAGTATTATTGAGATGGTCAGCGTACCCCGACGTTAATCAAGGAGAGCGCAAAATTTTTCTTCTGCCAAATACATTACTTTTGTTGTTTACTTGAAGAAATCTGCTGCCGAAGCCCACCAAACACGTTGGGAGACTTATGGTGGTGCTGCTCCGTCATTTTGCAATTGCCAGTTTTGTTTTCGACGGTTTAAAAGCGACACGAATTGGCTGAAAATGCCATTTTTTGGCCACTTCTTACAAGGGTTTTCCCAGATACATTGTGGCAGCTTGAACGGGGAGCTCTGCCACGTTCAGCGTACTCATCAGACATGAAACCTTTTGATTACCACTTGTTGTTCAAATCGGTACGGCATGGCTTGGCTGGCATGAGGGCTCGCAAAGTTGAAGAAATGCGAAAATTGGTCGATTGGCGAATCGCTGACAAACCAATATAATTTCTTTTGACACGATATCGCCATGTTGCCAAAAATATTGCAAAATATTGTAGAAAATGATGGAAAATATTTTGATTAATACACGTGGCATCAATTTTTCTCGATAAATGCCCTTGTCATCAAATTAATTTTTGACCAAAATTTTTGCAAACATCTAATACAACAAGCATGAAAATTGAATTATATTCAAGAGCTTCCAAGGGTTTTACACCCATCACCATTACCCTAGAAAAACAAAATAAACGAAATTTGATTACTCTGTAATATTGGGTCGGCAGGCCAGTTCTTCCTATTTTTGTGCAAGTAAAACAAGACGGTACGTGAACATTTTTATCGTTCTATATTTTGTAGCTAACGACGTATGATTCTTTCGCTAACGTAAATAGAAGTGTTCTTATCTTGTTGTATTGTAAGCGTAACCTGTAAATGATGTGACCCATTTTCAACCAGCGTGCAAGCACATCTAATGTTTTTTTATTCAAATTTGAAGATAACATCTTAATTTCGCAATCGAAAGAATATTTACCACAGGTATTAGACAGACGGTCACTCTATCCGCCCAAAAAATACATGTACTTTATAGAATATTTGAAGCGTCCTTCGGAGAGTTACATACGTTTTGAAATGATGAGCACACGTCGTACGTTAAGTAGTGGATATAAAACAATTTGTTTTTTCTGGTAGTACTATAAATAACATATAATTATTTAAACGCCACTTTAGACAAACAAAACAAAAGGCACGCGCAAGCCTTCGGCATTTAGCCAAAATATTCGAACAAAAAAAGTCAAGTGTTAATGAATATTTAAGATTAAAATAAATAAGATATACTATAATAACCCTTAAGATGAAGTACACTTATATTTTAATTTGCCAAAGCTTGGTTTATAATTCTTTGACGATTTCGTCTGTGGCATTACTTCTTTAGAAATCAAAATTAATTTTGTTAGAGGCAAATATAGCGGGTTGCAAATGTTATTGTAAACCATATTTTCTCAGGCGGAAAATAATATTTTTGTTTTCTTATAAAGTAGCGACGTCAATGTTATATCGGATAAAAAGCGTCAGATAAATAAGTGCTCTAGACTTGGTTGCACGACCTTTTTGAGAAAATATTTTTAATAAACATGGCAACAGGCCGATTATGTTAAGTTGAACTTCTAATCCAACGTATTTAGGTCATTAAGATAAACTTGAAGAACTTAATCGAATGGTTTCAAGTGAAACGATCTTAAAGACCAAAGTATTTCACCTTATAAGTACAGTCGTAAAACCTTTGCAGCAATTGCATTCATTGGACGGTGATGACATGTTCAAATCACATGCAATATATATATATATATATATATATATATATATATCATATATATATATCATTCATTTCATATATTACAGATCACAAATTTTTCTAATCAACAATATTTTTTTTTACTTCTTCTTTCGAAATCGTCGCACTGGGGTTTTTTGGCGGTCTGATCAACAACTAACGAGAGCTTTTAGTTTACGTCAACAGTATTTATTTTTTAGGTCGCTTCCTTCGATGTAAATAAACAAAATTTTGTTAATATAATTTCCACAATATAATTTAACAAACGGCGACGTAAGCCTTTGGAGTATCACTTATATTTTGACGATAAACCTGAAATAAAAAATTAGTGCAATTTGCAGACGGTATTGAAACGTGTACCATTCCACGGTAAAATTGTATCTTGCGCAAAAATGAAAGACTGAAGGCAACTAGACCAGTTGTGACGTCATGATCTTAACATCGCCATAATATTCTTTCTCATTCTATCGAAATGATGAAAATTTAAATTTGATAGAAAGAGGAAATTTTGCTCACCAGAATACCACAAGTTTCTTTTATATATCAACATTTTTATAACCTGCATCACTTAAGCTACCGCATACATCAACATTGTGCGTACGTTTATATTGCCCAGAAACACTTAAGATACACACCCTTTATTAGAATAAAGGTAGACCGAGCGATGCAGAATCATTTCTCTAGGTCATGTGGTCTAAAGTGTATTTTTTAGATCTCCCCATATACTCATGAAAAATAAGCCCGTTATATGGCGACAAACACTAATTTGAAGTTTCATATAAGGAAAAAATGTGAGAAATTATTTTAAAAAAATTACTAAATTTAGATCACGTCATTTGACGTTTTGGGTACTCTACAATATAAGGGCTTTCATGAAAAACATGCCTTCACGTGAAAGTAATGTATAATAAAATAAATAAATATGTGGGAATTAATAGAAGTTTTAGAATTAATGGCAGGCGTGTTAAGATATATTTAGAATGTGAAATAGTTAATTAATAAATTTGTGCAGTAAAAGCTCGACTTTCTTATTAAAAATTAATTGCGGTCGGTTACGTCTTTTTTACGGAATATTTTCATTATTCTTGCGTCACTACGAATGGCGCTCATGCAGTGGCTACAGAGCTCTCAATAGAATGACGATCCCGGACAAATACCCTGTATCACATTTGCACCATTTTTCAGCTAATTTACTTAGCTTATTTTCAAATCATTGTCAAAGAAACACACATACCCAAAAGAGCTACTAAAACGCCAATACAAGAATGAAAAAATGAACTATCTTTCTTAGGATATTTAATAACATCGAAAGGACTATCACGAAATCCAGAACGTGTAAAAGCAACAGAAAAATAGGAACTACCGGGAAATACATAGTCTTAGTACATAGTCTTAGGCAATTTCTTGGTCTTATAAATTTTTATCGAAAGAAACAAAACGGATAAATGAAAAATTGTTTGCACAGATAAACTAAGAAAAGTACTTGACTGTTGCAAAAACAACTTACCGATACTTCACGTTTAGCCCACCCGATTAAAGCGTCACCTCTATCTCTTTGGGTTCACGTTTCAGATTTTGGTATGGGAAGAGTTTCATAACAAATTTAATGATACTTGGTCAACTGGACTATATTGGACAAAATAGTACCGACATTAGATACATCAAAGGGAAAAATACCGTCACGAAGTGAAACTATTTCTATGTCAAGAACTATTGATCACGAACCATTGTCAAGAGATTAAGAATCTGATGAAAAATTAGAAAATTTACTTCAATACGCGTCACACACCCTTCTTTTGAAGAAAATCAAGTTAACAAATTCACATTTACAACTTATTTGTGATTGCTGTACTTCTGTTATACATCCATTCGTGACGCAAGAACTTCGCAAAGAAATATTTTTATCAGATATTGTCGTACATGTATTGACTCCCAAAATGGCCGAACGTCATACTTTTGAAGGGTTTTACTACTGAGTCAGTTGCTAACGCTTTGCTTCATGGCCGGATTTCTGGATTCGGTGTACCAAATCACATACAATCAAGAGAGATAGTTTCAATCCTCCAATTCCAAGTCAGTGAAGTTTGTTGTGCTCGGACAATGCTTTGTAAATAGAAACACATAACTTCAAAAGGTTAGTGGAAGTTCATCTACTTTTTAAAAATCCACGCTAGCAGTGCGATACAATTGGTCCTAAAACAGGAGTAAGCCTTTTGGTTACCGGTGATTCAAATAATTTGGGCAGTTTTTGGGGTCCACTTTTATAAAGACGTAAAACAAAACTACTCTTCCAAATCGATCGACAATGACCTCTTTTCGAACAAATATTAACAGGTAAGAAAATTAAATTCGGTCAGGATCAAAACTTTTATATCCATCACCGTTATCCTAGAGAAGAAAAAGGAGTAGAAGCACTAAATTTTCATGCTCTATAATATGAAGTGGGCGCAGCTGAATTCTTCTATTTTGAAAAGAACATTTTTTGTCGTATAGGCATATGGTTGTTGTAGGCGTGTCCTCTGAAAAGTTTAGGTCAATTCCAAATGCTTTTGCAAATTTGTAGGCGATAACTTCATTTTCGCTAACGGGGGAATGTTTACCACAGACAGTACAAAGTTGCGCAAACAAACAGTCGGGCAGACGAATAGGCAGACATGTTTAAGTGCATTCTAAATTTGAAACTGGCCAAGGATATATATACCTTAAGGGGTTTTGAAGCTTGTTTCTGCGCGTTACAAAGATATTGAAAAAACAATTAAACTTAGATACACTGTAATATTGGATCTTTCTGTCTTTGTGCACAGATACTACAGCATCGCGCGTAGAAAATACGTTCAAATTTTTGTACATTTATTTGCTATAATTTATGAGTAATGAGCGAAAAACCAATTTTTTATACTTTTTGAAAAACAGAGCTGTTCTTAGTTTACGCGATGTTTGTGGGCGTGTTGTTCGACAATTTTCAATGTTTCTGCCAAATTGAAAGTCAATAGCTTCATTTTTGCGACCGGGAAACAACAAATTTTACACACACTGATATGCTTAAATTGAGGTCATTGATGCTTTCTTTCGGGCGTTGTAAACGTTTTTCCCAACTAAATATACCCTTCATCCTTCGATGATGAGTATAAAAATAGTTCAAAAAGAAATATTTAAATAAAATCAATTAATTTTAATCTCGTGCTATACTTCTCTTAACACGGATAATATATCCATGAAAATCACATGTTTACTAAGAGGCTAAGTGCAACTAAGTGATTAGGGGTACCACTTTAAACCAAAAGGAATATGCGTACCAATATTATATTAGGCACTTGCATGTTTTTTGATCAGCGACATCTATTAGTAATAGGAATGCAAAGCATCAATGTACACAACGGTTAAATCCACATCGACACCGAAGCGGAATATTCGTAGCCAAGAAGTTTTGCTGGATCAGTAAGGTGAAGTGGACTACGAGCTGCTAAAACGAATGAAACTGTGGCCGCGGACATATAAACTTCATCGTCGTGGAACTGAAACCAAAATAAAATTTCAACTTTTTCATTAATAAGGTATAATTTGCTGCACCCGAAGGCCTTGAAGCAAACAATTGCAACTAAGATTGTTAGATTGCCTGTGTCATACTTAAGAAGGATGTGTTATAGTATTATGATTATTGCAGTGTCCTGATTTACAGCCTGATTAATTAAGATTAGCTGAAGTTTTAGATTGCAAATGTACTTTTACTTGATCGGTTACTAAGAATTCGAAAATTGTAGGTACAATGAGTTGTGGTGAAATTATTAGACGTCGCCCTCTCCATTAGTATAACATTGTTATTCTTCCTATTATAACTCCATTTCGGCTCCACGTTGCAAGAGTTTTTAAATATGCACTGTTGCAGTGCAAATGGAAACTTCTGACGCACGCAACGTACTCACCAGATATAGCGCTTTCTGATTACAGCTAGTTCGGATCAATGCAGCATGGCTTATATGGCACGCGGTTTCAAAATGCTAAAGAAGTGAAAAAATTTGTCAATGATTGGATCGCTGCCTTTTCCAAGTGAAAAATGATGGGAACATATGCCTATTAATGTCATCCAACGTGTAAATATAAAACTCAGAAGTGTAAACACAGAATGTATGCACTACTCATTAGTTGATGGTGATAATTTACTCTTAGTACATGTACATACGAGGCGATATTCAAAACGAGAAATAACTGTGATCTAAGAAAGCGTTAATAACGACTTTCCTCTTTAGATCAGCTGGGCGTAGTGCGTTACGAGTTGCTCCAACCAAAGGAAATTGTCACTAGGGGACCCTGCGCGACGACCTCCTCTACGGATAGACGACCTTTCTATATAGGATTCATGTTATGCCTAAAAGATCAAAGAAACATTAACTGACAATAGATAACATTTCAAATAAAATACCTCGTGCCTTTCTTTTATAATAAAGATCCAATGCTACTAAAAAAGTCTGTAGAAACATATTTGCAGTTCTAATACATAAAACTTCTACATAATCGGCTCACCAGTCAACTCTATATTGACAACTTAAGATTGGTATTCTCCAACATTTATTAGAAGACTTAATTCATTACAACTTATTAAAAGTTTCAAGTTTTTCTCTTTTATTTTTATTTAATTCCCATCACTTCTTCATTAACTATTAAGTCATCAATTTAAGTGTTTTTCTTCCGTAGAAGCGTGCGTTATAACTAAAACGTTCCGTTTGTTTGGCTTCCAAAACAATGTGAATTGAACCTTGACCAATACCGCCAGACACTACGTGAGCGTTGCCGTCTTGGGTATCTTGTAGAGTGTCGATTTCT
The DNA here is from genome assembly GCA_000688715.1 of Glossina pallidipes. NCBI lineage: Eukaryota > Metazoa > Arthropoda > Insecta > Diptera > Glossinidae > Glossina > Glossina pallidipes. The sequence continues at coordinate 301,804 of KK500059.1, forward strand.
ATATAAGTTAAAATATCACCAGTGCCACCCTTTTCTGTATAAAGAAGATCAACACTAACATTCTTTTTCGCGGGATAGTCCGATGCATCAGCAAGCTGCGCCAATAAGTAGTCGTCTGAAGATATTATAAAAACTTTCGCATAAAATTTGCAATCTTGCGGTCGCTAAATCTAGTCTTGAAACAAATGAAAAAGTTACATTCACCTTGGGGCGTATTTGAATTACCATCCACTTTATAGGAAAACAATCAAGGCAGGCAAGGCTTTTTATGGACGATAAACGTTCGATTTTCAACCGAATTTCAATTTCATTCAATTTTATTATAAGTTTCTCAAAAACTTTAATATAATTTTCAGTAAAATTTTTTTTGTTGTATTATTTTTTCTGCAATAGTTTCCTACTTTTAGTTTTAGCTATAATAGCACTACGCATTTCATTTAGAAGAATTCCGCTGGGCATCCTGTCTATGCGACTATTGATGGCTTTCTCCGAATTACGAGACTAAAGGATAGAAACATGAAAATTTATACGCGTATTTTTAGTTTGTTTTTTTTCAACCGGTTTGCGCATGGGTTAGATCCACTAACAAACCTGGATAACTAATCATTGCATCTATAAAGCTCAGAAATAAATAATAAAAACTCCATAAAACACAAATGTTATCGTAAATATATCTGCCGATGAAAATGCGAAAATGAAGAGAGAAAAATGAAATTTAATGTTTATATATATAGAAATTATATATAAAATATTTTCCAGATCAATTTTGAAAAGCCATTTGAAACGCTCATAAACATGCAGTCAGTGGTTGCAAAGCTTGAGCAATTTACAAAAAATATGAAAAATTTGAATAAGCTTTTACTAACAATTTTTATATTTTGTGGCAAATATCTGGTTGGAAACATCAGGCCGCCTTCTCTATCATTTCGTTGTTATAGTCTCGAGAAAAGAAAGCTGTTCGATTTTCTTGTATTCACCACAAGTGTTTAATATTTAGAATATGCCACAAGCTCCTTATAACTTTCTTGTTTGTTTTTTACTTACTTTCTGCTTTAATACCCAACATATATCTCAACGCCCAAAGGGGACTGGATTTGCTTTGATTTTGTAAAGGAATCACGCTCAGCGCTGAATGATTTTCTAAAAAGCTTTCATTATTCTGAATAACTGAAACGTTTTGTACTTTTATGTTTTCGGGAATACTTCTACTATTTGTTTCCATTAACCGAAGAAAACAAATCCAAATAAATATTATACTATAATGAACCATTTCTAACGCTAAACTTCCTCACTTTGCACTCTTTCAATAACTAGAGGTTCTCCTGTAATTTTACCAGAATTTATACTATTTCATTTACTTATTATTGTAGCTTTTATCAGGCAGCGTAAATAAATAATAGGTTAAACAATCACTTTTCTCTTTTTTTATTTACTTTCGAAATCGTGAATTTGTTAAAATTAATTGACAGTGATAAGGGAAATATTTGATCAAAGTTGGCTATTATTAACGAAAACCGTTTCATAAAGTCTTTCGATCATTTAGAAATCGTGGGTAATTTCTGTTAAGCTCAGTCTGATAAATTATATTATTCACTGTAGGTCGTGGATGATCCAAAGATTAATGCCATCTGACTTTGAAACTTATCTAAAGGAGAAATGAGAAGGTTAAGCTGTGATAGAAGGCATCGCTTGAAAAATAAAGCATTGCGAATACATTACTTAAGAATAAAAATTAGAACAATATTGATAATTGCTTAATTACCACAATAGGATGAATATAATTCTACTTTTCTATTGAACAGTCTAATTATACAACATTGTTCGCATATACGTTAGATTGAGAAGGTTTATCTCTTAATGCATAGAGGCAACAAAACTTATCGCATTCTTTTTGACTTTGCTTTTAATTTAATAATGCACGCACTTAAGAAATATTCAAATAAGCAAGCACCACTCGTAGATAACTTAAGCCGAATTTTTCAGTGTCTGCCCGTCCATTTTCCTAGGTTTTTTGAGGCTAGATTTTATCATTTTTTTTTTGTCTGCATATTTTCACTGGTTAAAATATAACGCTTTTAACAATGTGCAACATTTTTTTAACAAGATTTGATTTTGTTCGCAATTTAATCGTTAACAATAAAACATTCGATCGAAAAATTTAGGTCGACATCCATATATCAAAATATTCGCGTGCCAATTAAACATAGAAGTGGAAGAAGTGTAAAGTATGCAACTGTAAGTGAAAGCTTGAGGATGAAAACCATTAATATTTGTCTTCAATTATCGATTACCGTTGTCAGCAAACCACATTGCGGAAAATTTGTGGAGCACATCAAAAGAATTGCAGATTTCCTATATGTGATTTCAACAGGATGCGACAAAGAAACGAACCATATTGGTGGAAAGGAAGTTCGAAGAAGATCGCTGTTTGTAAAAAAACGCCTAAGTTTACACTAAACCTAAAATGATACTTAGATCGTTGCATCTCTTTGAATGGAAACCAATTTAACCTATGGCAAAATTCCATCACAAATTAAATCAAAAATAACTGTTTACGTAACATATGCGGTTTCTCTTTATTAGAAGTTCTTTTAATTTTGTATATATTGCAAGTTTCTCTCCACTCTTCGCCGTGGTTTTTCCGCAAAATTCTGCGATTTTGGTCGGGAAATTTTGAAAATTGCAATTTCCTTTTTTCTTACAATGATTGTTCCAAAAGACGGTGTTTGTATGCGGAATGCTCGCACCAATGGTACGATCTAATACATTTACATTAGGGTTCGTCCCTAGACCATAATGTACCACATAAAAGTACCATATTTCGTCAAAATATCTGCGCGCAAAAATACATAGGCAGATTTCAAAGGAGCAGAGGAAAAGGTGGCCGTATTTTAGGTTCTTCTAGGTGTTACACACATCCGCACAAACTTAATATTCACCATACCACATGCGGTGAAGGGTACAAATATTCATCATCAGATATAGCAATAGTTATTAATAGACTTGGAAAATTTGGTCTTTCCCAATATAATCAATCTACAAACTGCAGCAGGAAATTATCGCACCTAGTATTCTTATAAGGTAGCGCAGACACGTGTTAACCGTTCGTTTAAACTGAAGATATCCACCATCCACCCTTTATATTATCCGTCTACCCCGCCAACATAATGTTGAGCTAAATCCTGCTTCTTTCTACGCAGAATATGCCTCCAGTATAGCGAATATCATATTCCTGTCTACTACCCAATTTCATGTTTGACTACGCAGGTGATGACATAGATACTCAGCCATTTATGCACACGTCGTTACTAGACAACATTCCTGTCAGGCTTCACTTCCACTCTGATTCCACAGAAAACAAAAGTTTCTCAAAAACATAAAATAATTGAAATATTTGAAAATTGGCTCCGTCTATGATTGGCCGAAAAATTGAATTGCATGGTAAAAATTCAAGTCCCTCAATCATTATTAAGATAAAATCCTCACTATTATCAAATCCAAAATATTTTTACAAATTTTTAAACTCAAAACATAAAATTACCTTTCTTCCTTCGTCGACCCTAATTTATACTAAACGTCGCTCGCTGATGAGTTTTTAAGGTGTTGAAGTAATAATCTTTAACGTTTTCTGGTTTAATTACTTTTAAGACAAGAAGTTTTCTTGTCGCAATTCTAAAAACAATAGCAGATAATTAGTGAAGAATTACAGAGGAATAGTTAAATTGGTTGTTCTACCGAAGCTGTTAGAGCATATTCTTGTTCGACATACGACTTTTACAATAAAATCTGATGTATCTCCGTATCAACATACATTTTCGTAATGAGGATCAATAATAAGGTATAGGATCTTTTAAACTAAAATACAATTGTTTTTATTTGTAAAGTATTTGTTGACTGCGTTATTGAGCCATCATTATTTTTTAATTAAGTCAAATAACGAATTGATTTGAAAAGAAAACTCACAACCAAAATCAAAATAATTAAAATCTCTCAAGACTACTTATAAAATAATTTTTTATATAATGTACTGATACCCCACACCACGAATCATATCAAATAAATGGAAAAGTCAATCTGCTCCATTAGATATCAAAAGCAGAAAATTAAATTAATAGAACAAAATTAAAAGCATACATAAGAAATTAAACGTTTATACGATACAATTAGTTAGAAATTCGAAAGCAAATATAGGGCATAAGTGATATTTTGAAATTTTAACAAACTTAACAAAAAATTATCTGACGTTAAAAACAATATCATCAATAACTACAACAAAAACAATGTCAACACCAAAAGTATTACTAAAACAACAACAATAGCAGTACCAGGACCAGCCGAGCAAACGAAGAGAAAATATAACAACAACACCATCAATAGCAACAATGAGAACCTATAAGTACTAATGTAATCCTATTGTAGTAAAAGACAGCAGCAGGAGTACCAATACGAACCACAGCAGCAATAGTAATAATACAACAATAACGCCACCAGAATAACAGCAACAGCAACGTGCAAAAAAACTCACGCTGTTAGCAATAAGAATACGAGGGTCACCAGCAACAGTAGATATAATAAAAGATAACAGCACAAAACGACCAGAACAAATCAGCAGCAACAGTTTATGATATACAAATGAGCCGCGCAGATCTTTTACGTCCCCACCTTAGCAATAGACCCAATACATTCTTTCCCCAAACTCCCTTAAACTTTGAAGGTGCAATAGGTTGATTGGGTATGGCCACGTTCGCTGAGTGAACAAACGGTGTGGAAGCTTCCCAACCTTGCACCTCTCGTTAATTCAAACCACTATATCATTTACGCAACCTATTCGTATGCTCATCTTCGACACTGTTCTTTTCCAGCCCCAAAAAATTTTTTAACACAGTAAGTCAAGATGGGCAGAACTCGACCACGTTTGCCTCGGCTTGAAAGACTAGCATGCTCGATGCCAATTTTATTCTTCCGAACGACGGCTGTTGAAAAGGTCGTAGCTAGTCTCAACACTCGTGAGACTCCGAAGCCAGATGACATCGCAGGCATAGTGCTAAGAAGAGTGCTGGCATATTCTTAACTTCCTGGAAGATTCCCAATGTTCAACTCGTACATAAGATGGATAACCCTATTTGTCCTGCTAATTACAGCGCAATTGTAATTTGTTCGGCTATAGCCAAGACAATGGTCAACTACACCCTGGTAGAATCTCCTGTAAAATCCAACGATCCAATTTGCGATAGACAATATGGAGTTTCCAAAAATCAGTTCACTGCGGACCTTATGTAACACCTCACCGAAAAATGAAACAGAAGTATTCGCCATTTCGGAGAGAGTAAGGTCGTTGCGATGGATATCAAAAGGCATTTGACAGAGTATGGCACGATGCTCTAGTCTCCAAATTGATTGCGTTTGATGTCGATGACAATTTCACCCGATTTATATCGAGTTTTCGAAATGACCGTTCGATAAGAGTTGCAATCGGCAGATGCACCTCCAACGAAGTCCACTTAAACGCAGATGCACCACAAGGCTCCGTTCTTTTTCCTTCTCCCTTCCTGGTGTTTATCAACGACCTTCTATGTCCACTAATTAAGTGCTTTACTAGCGTTCCTACACACTACCGCGACCTGTCGTTCATTAATCACGCTGTCCGCCTTTAAAACAATCTGCCACTTTTTTAGGTCAAACATAGATACGCACTACTCCCTCTTCCCATCCCTCTCAAATTCTGTTAAACTGGCACACTGCATCAGACACAGCAAAAGCGTATAAATTTCTGTGATCTTAAAAGAATATGAACTATGGTATACATATAATACATTGTTTCTATTTCATCTATTTTCAAAATAAAAGTCTTTGTCGTTAACGCATATTGGCATTATAGGCATGTCCTTTGAAAATTTTAGGTCAATTCCAAATTCTTTTGCAAAATTATAGACGATGTCTTCATTTTCGCTAACGGGACAATATTTACCACAAGTACTACAAAGTTACGCAAGCAAATGGATGAACAGACGAATAGGCTGACATGGTTAGACATGTTCCAAATTTGAAACTGGCCAAGGATATGTGTACCTTAAGGAGTTTTTGAAGCTTGCTTCTGCGCGCTATAAAAGTATTAAAAAAAAATTAAATTTTGATACACCATAATATTGGGTAGGCATGGTCATTTTTTCCATTTTTGTGCACGTAACAGCAACCCCATCGCATCCGATCCAATTTTTGTACATTTATATGGTATAGTTTATGAGTAATGAACAAAAAACCAATTTTTTATTCCTTTTGGAAAAGAGAGGTGTTCACACTTCATTCAGCACAGTAGGCGTGTTCTTAGACCGATTTAGCCCATCCTTTGGTGATGGATATAAAAAGTTGTTTGTGTTATAATTCATCTTTACTTAATTTACTTATTGCATATATATTAATTCATTCTATTTGCATACACTGTCCTAGACCAATTTTCCGCGTCACACATGAGTTATTGTACAAGGCGTCTTACTGATTAATTTCACAAGACTGGTTCTATAGAATGCATCCTAAACTTTTCAGTAATTTCTTCATATTTCTTCATAGCATATTTTCACTGAAATTTATTAAAGCATAAAAAAGGTGACTATAAAAAGTAGAATTCTTCAATACGCAATAAATTATGGAAAACAAATCATATTTACTACCTACCTACTTACTATGTGGTTTTTTTCGTACAGATATTTTTTTCTTTTTTCGGTTTTAACGTTATTTTTGCGTTTGTGTTAAAACTATTGCTGCTGTTGCTGTTGTTTCTTTAATTGCTTTTGTTGTTGTATATGATATTGAAATTTTTGTTTTTATTGCAACTGTTTCTCTTTTCTTTACCATTATTATCGCCGTATCGATGAGAATGTTATTCTATCGTAAATCATTATCGATAAAACTAATTCCATAATATAGACTATGTCAAGGTGTACGAATACAAAATATATTCCTAGATGTGGAAAGGCTTGCGATAAAAAACTTTTTCCAACTCTTACGTATTTGCTGCCTAAGGCCAATTTGCAAAACAGACGTTTCTATGCTGAAGTTAAAAATGATAATTTCAATATATACAGTTGAAGATGGAGTGCCCCAGAGCAATGATTTAGGTCCAACACTCTACCAAATTTTCACTTCAGATTTTCTGATTGCTGACAATATTCTAACTGCGACATAAGCCGATGGCACAGAATTCCTATTTTCATCTAGAACTATAAATTCATCTTTCAATTGAAAATTTCGCTTTGACTGAACAAATGGAATATTAAAATAATTGCTAAGAAATGTGCGCATATTACATTTACGCTAAAAGATCCATAGATTTCGTAATCGTTGAAAATATTTTAATTGTGACATGCGCTAATTGCGCAAAAATCCCACTTTAATCTAGAACTACAAATTCAACTTAACAAAGTTTCGCTGGAAATAGCCATTAACTTTAATATTGACATACTCCCAAAAAATCAATCTAAGTTTTCGTCCTGTTGTTAATGTCCCGTGTTGCGCTAGCAACAAAAGTATTCATGATGGCCTGGGCTTTCCATTGATCAAAAATGTAATTCAAAGCATTTCTTCAAAATATTTTCTGAGACTCAACAGTCACGTAAGTCCCTTGACAATACATCGTCGGGATGAATCCAATGACATACTAATATTGAAAAAGTATCGTATACTTGATCTTCCGTTTAGAAATTAATATATTCCCGTTCCTTAACTGATTTTAATGTATTTTCTAAGTTTCGTTTTATTAATTTAAACCATTTTTTTACGTTTTTATATATATATCTGTCATTTTTCTTAACTTGCTGTAACATGTACTTACTATCTCTTTGGATAGATTGTAAATTAAACGTATAATAAAAAAAAAATGTATATATATATATATGCTATACTATCACATAGTTTAGTCACAATTTTCTTCAAATTTTTATATTTTATGCTACGTATATAGCATGCAACCATAGCATTATGTTGTTTAAATAAATGTCCCTCACAAATAATTAATTTACACTTTATGGTTTAAATTTTTCAATATTAGGGATTATTCTTTCAACTTCTATCACTCTTTATAGCCTACACAAGTGGTATACACTGTATATTAACTCTGTGCGGACATATGTGTAACACCCAGAAGAAGTAAAGATAAAGTCGCCTCTTATTTCGTCGATTGAGCCAGAATCGATTTCAGAGTGAATATAAGCTTACCTGTTCATCTGATGTCGTCATTTATTTTGCGTTCAACTTGCAGATCACATTTTTGACTTATTTTGACGAGCTCTTCTGCCCTGGCAGGTTTGGGTCCAAAAAAGGCCTTGCTGAAACGAATTTTCTGAGCCTACCTTTGCTTTATTTCGAGGAATCGTTACGTGGAGAAACTTGCAATCCGAATTTCTCAATAAACGAGACTTTACTTCGAAAGGTAACTCTTTATAAGGTTGCAATGAATCGTGTGCCTCTCTATGGAAAAGAAAGGTATAATTTTTTGCCTTTTCTCAAGAAAATAAAGGAAGAATTGTATTAGACGAACCGATGCAAGATATTTCATTATTAGGTTTTCTCAGCTATAAAAGTTATATTTGTTATCAGATACTTCAGTCTTTACTTCGCATTTTCTTCCACATTTTTCGATTTTGAAAAAGCTAACAACCATCCGATGGAAATACGGATATGGTTAAATAATATTGAAATCTTTCATCCGTTATGATAGATTGTTCATTGATTTTCTATTTCATGTATCGAACTCTTTCCAACGGAACAACAAGCTGGTTTCTCTTTAGTCTTTGCTATAAAAAGACCATATAATATTGGTTATGTTATTATCAGTTGATGGAAGCACGGGAGGTTTCTGTATGATGTTTACTTATCTATTTACTTACACTAATTTATTCTTGCTTGCACTCACAATCCGCATTTAAGACAACGTTAGCGAGTTCAAATCTCAACTGCGACAAAGTCCGCTATTGCCGTAGCTATCACTTACAGATTTGGCTACTCTACCTACACTACGGCCACTATGCTCTTACTTTTTTCTCTATAATCACCACATTTATTGATTTAAGATTGCTGCGTTACGACTGGGATTAGTAAACATTAATAGAGACAACAACATCGTAATATAGGCAGATATATTAAATTCAGCCGATCTTAAAGCTATTACATTGCATAAAGCAAACTATTTATTTAATTTACCTTTAAGTTCCGATTATCAACATTTTTTTTTTTTTTTTTTTTGATTACATTGTAAGAACAAAAGGCTATGCCCAAGGTGTTGTAATTCTCATTTACAATTACACATAAGACACGAAATGGATTATACAGAAGATAAACAGGAGTAAGGAACATCCCCTGGGTTATTGCTCTTATTAAAAAAAAAAAAGAATTTATGCTTGTAGATAAAAATATTTATGTTTACGACATGATATTAGATGAGTACCGTAATGCATTTAAACGAACAAAAATATGAATGAATTATAGTTATGGGGCTTAAAAATGAGAGTAAAGTAGATTTTATGTCATAAATCTTTATAGTGTATAGAGATTTTAATAAAAAAGTTGACTTACATTCATATATTAACTTAAATTAAAAAAGAAAACAATCCTTAAGGCAACTATACAAAATTTTTCTTTATTTTGATATGAAATAGGAAAAAATTAAATAATTATAACTTTGGATTCTTAGTTATGGACATAACCCTTATTTATGGATGAGCAATATACGAGCATGTATGTTATAAAAGTATCGTATGAGGTTCCATAGGAAGCAAAATAAGTAAAAACATTATAACCAGGTAAGGTTAACCATTTAAATACTCTACACCACTTCACCTAACACAATTCTTTATTTATGTTTTCGATGAAATATCAATAATTATACCGTGTTTCCATCTAAAGACATCCCTTCCAGAGGAGCTCTTATACGGCAGAGGCCCCATAGCGTAAACTGACGTGATTCAAATTAGCAAATTTATTTTCTTGTCAAAGATCTCTCTTCGCATACTTTCGTCACAAAGTACTAAAAATTAAATTTTATTGTCAAAAAAAGCCTTACTCCTGAAATCCTCTACATGTATGTGATACAATAAAATATTGTTACGAATTTCCCTGCTCCTCAATACGGTTCGGCACTAGACCGTGGATATTGAAAAGAAAAGGCGCTCCAAAGTTTTGTTGTGTTCCTAAATGTAGGATTATTTACAATTTATTCTTTATTGTGTTTTTAACGATGCTTTCTGCTGCTCAACGCAACTATTATCATTCTTTAGATGAATGTTCTCGTACGAATCGATGTTCTCTTCCGCCTCGATGTACGTTTCCGACTAAACGACTCGATGTTCTCTTCCGCCTCGATGTACGTTTCCGACTAAACTGCCTTCCGCAAATAGTCCACTTATATACATTTTTACCAGCATGTTACGATCACCTAACTTCATGGCTTCATTTTTAATCCGTTAACCTGCTTTCTGCTAAACGTTTTCCTTGGCCTGCAGCTGTATGGCGCGCCGGGCATTTGCACCTGGGTTTTTCCCTGACTGTTTTCCTGTTAATCTCTTTCGTCGGCCGGCAGCTGCATGAGGCGCTGCGAATATGCCTAGGGAATTTATTACTTACGGAAATCGACTAGTAAGCATTAACTGGATTTGGGATTTTCGTAACAATATTTTATGCCGAATTACTATTATAGACCAATATTTATTATAAAATATTGAAAATTAGGCTTTCCCATATAAAGGCTTACTTTTTTTAGGAACGTTATATAGGTGTTATAGAGGCTTAAAAAAATGCCATCTCATCCAATCCAAATTCTCCACGTTTAGTTTATATGCCAAAATGCTAGCTTTTATAGATTTTTGTCAAGAAATAATAATATTAAAAATTGCAAATCTTATGACCTATGCCACTTGTTGTATAAAGTGTATTTAGTTTTGTGCGAATGTATGTACCACCTAGAAGGTATTAAAAAAAGGCCCACCTTTTATTATGCCGGACGCTTCAGAATCATTTTCGTAGTCGATTTAAGCATGTCCGGCTATTCGTCCGACGTCTGTCCATGCGTTTGTATGTACCACCTACAGCGAGCAATTTAAGGGTGTGAAGTTATATTTAAATATAACTAGCAAAGACACAAACCAAAAAGTGTTAACAGAGCTCTGTTAAGCCGTTAACAGAGCTTTGTTAAATGGAGTCTCGGAGAGATTTAAAGCAAAATTTAATTAAAATAAAACTTCTTCCGGAATTTTTTTTAAATATTAAAAAAAAAATACAAATTTATCTTAATTAATTAAAACTTAATATGAAAACGTCTTTTTACTATGTCA
>KK500060.1:0-20897 GCA_000688715.1 Glossina pallidipes
TTTTTTTTGCTGGAGAAGCCAGAATCCTGTTAGTGTTGTTTATTTTAATGGCACGATGTATATGTGTTGTTGAGGGGAGAACACAAAAAAAAAAAAAAAAAAAAAGTGCCACTCGTCAGCACTCGCAAAACGCGCGCCGCAACAAAACAATATGCTAAACGGGATAAATGAAAGAAAATGTTGCAATTGATTGTTTAACCGGGTACAGGAAAAGAACGTGAAATCAATTGATAGCTACTGTTGCCGCTTTCTGCGGTTATGCAAATTTCTGATATATTTCTTACTTTTTATGTTTTATTTTTTTTTTTTTTAATTTTTTATTCTTTTATTTTTTTAATATATCTCCTGCTGTATATAAATTTTAAGGTATTATTTTAAATCTCTCTTATATTTATTTATGTTAGTGTTTATGTTGCGCGAGATATTAAAAAAAAAAAAAAAAAAATGTATGCTTTTTTGTTGTTTTATTATTATTGCGGAATTGTATAAAAATGTTAAACGAAAGTTTAAATCATGATTGAGTGGTTAATACTTGAAAGTATTGAGTGCAAACAATCTGTGCTCCATATATATATATATATATTTATATGAAAAACAACAACAATAGCGACAACAAAAACAAGAACGACTATTAAAATCCATTCAATTTGTTCAAAAAGTAGGTGAACCTTTTTTTTTCCTCTTCTTTTCAATGAACAAAAAGTATGGCTTTTTTTCCTCTCTATTTTATGGTTTACTTTTAGTTGAAAAGCGAAGAAATTGTAACCAGAGAAACTATATAAAGTTATACTAATAGGTTTGGAAAGAACTTTGAATGACCTTCAAAGTTAAAAAAAAAAAAAAAAAGGAAGAAAAGTATTAGAAAACATAACCAAACGTATAATGTGAAGGGTCAAGGGAGAAAGAATATCGATGGCATCCGGTTGTGTCTAGCAGCAAGAAAGCTACTTTTAAACAATCATAAAATTTCATATAAATAAAAATAAAAATTTCGAAATCTATTTCTTAATAATCTTATAATGTACATATCGGGGTTTGTAGATGTTTTCGGTTCATGTACTTCAGCTCTTAAGAGTTATCCAATTTTTCTATTTAAATCGCGAAAATTATACAACTTCGTGGTCAACTTTGACTTGGATGATTTATAAAAAAAAAAAAAAAAAAATATCGGTTAAATACAATTGAACCTTTAATAACAAAAGACATAAGTTTAATGAGCTTTTATAGGTCCTTTAATCCGCCTTTATACCTGCCAACCTTTGTGTAGAGGTAATCATTGAAAGTACGGTGATCGAAAACGTTTACATATCATCAAAAGATCTTTTAGTGAAAATTTAAATAATGAATGTTATGGTGAACAAAATCTTTATTGAAATTGTTTTGCATAAAAGCCTTGTTATGGGGAAATTTTGCAAGTAGAACAGCTCTGAACGAATAGAGTGGTAGCGGACCGTTCAACGTTTATTATGATAAACATTCTGCTCAAGAGACATCTTGCTTATGATGAAACTGTAAACAGGATGACTGGTAAAGCAGTTTCAGCTAAATGCATTCTTATCTGCTATTAAAAGAAGAAGCTTACAGTAAGCAAAAAGGCCGCTGCGTCTGCTTTCGAAATATTTTTCTATACCAATGCTTTAAAATTTCCAAAAATTTCTGATCGTTAACGACGACAAAGAACATAAATGGATTGAAGTGACGCCAAAAGACCATGCAATTTGTTTCTGATAACAAATGAATAGATAGAGAGGTAGTGAGAGGCAGTGAGAGGGCGAAAAAACACGAGAACCTGCAATCTTTTAATAAAAGCATAAGCATGGGAACAACGACGGACGTAAGACGGTGAAAAGCAGAAACAAAAAAGCGGTATGCACGGAAAGAACGGTGGACGAGCTGAGGAGGTGAGAAGAAGAGTTAAAGAAATAATATAGTACCTAAAGACAGATGAAGATGGATGATTCAATTCACTTGATTTCTTAGAAGTGGACTTCGATTACTAAGACACTTACCTACGGTAAGTAGATAGGCGCATTTTTAGGTATAAATTATTGGAGATAACGACGAATTAAGATGCGAACTTTCAAATAAGCGGAGAAAAAGATGGGAAGGTGGAGCGTGATTGTTTGAGTTGATGAAACCCGAAAAAGCATAAGAAGAGGTAGAGATAACAGTGCCATTAGCGCAGTAAAACGATAAGCACATAATCGGTAGAGTTATTTGAGGGATGGATGATGCCGTGAGATAAACAAGGGGCATTGTTGAATGCACGGATGGCGGACAAGGGCTTTCGGCAAACACATCGTTTCGGTAGAGAGACGTGGAGATGTCGTCGCTGGGTGGACGGATGACGTTAGAAAGCCGGGCGGTGGATTTCGACAGGAGATCTGTGAGATTGGATCAACCGACGACTAGATTGAAGTCACCAACGGTGGTGTCGGACAGGTGGACGACGATGCTGGATTGATGAACGGCGTCGTTGGACAGACGGACAGTGCTAGAAAGACAAGCGGCGGCTTTCGTCATTAATTCTTGTTGACATTAGATCAATGAATAACTACAACAAAATCAATAGTATTGGCGGACGGATGGACGACGTCATTAGGTTGACGGAGAGCGGTGGGGAGACAGACTGAGACGTTGGGTAAACGAATGGCTGTATTGAAGACACCGAGTGCGACTCAGGATAGATGGAGGGCGGTGACCAGACGTGTGGCGGTTTTGCAAACACGACCAGGCCCGTTGAGTGTATGCGTGGTTTCGTGGGAAGGACGCATGATGATGTTGGGTGGAGGTATGCCATCGTTGGATTAACGGATCTTTGTCGATAGAGAAGCGACGAATTTGGAGAGACAGATTGCGACGTTGGCCAAACGGATGGCTGCATTGAAGACGTTGACTCGGAATAGAAGGATGACATTGAAAGGACATGGCACTTGTTTGAATAAATAGATAGAAGCCTTGAGTAAATGAATGCCTGCTTAGAAGAGACGAGCGGTGGCGTTGGACTGGCCGACGTATGGGCCTCGCCCCTTATGCATTGGGTTATTTAAGCGTATGTATGTATATATTCAAGCAAGCCATATCCGTTTGTGGCAATTACAGTGCAAAAATTGTGCTGCAAGGGGTATAATTGACTTATTAATGGGTACGTAGCCCGATGTGTGCACATTTTCAAAAACATACTAAAAACCTTTTTATTTCTCAACATTGCTTGGGTATTCTTCTTTTGAATGGTCATGCTTGTGTATATATTTTTGCAGGTATTTTATGCAAAAATTGAGCAACGTTTGCAAAATTTTACAAAATCGTTTTTTTTCTTTCTCTTTTATATAAAATTTATTTTGATCGGTTTTTCATAGCAAAAGGTAGGCGTACGTGAATAGATATTGAATTTATATGATTTTACGTTGTGTTTACAAATTGTTACCCAAGAATCCTTGAAATTTTACATATAAACTGAACTGCAACGATAGCAACAATAATAATAATAACAATAATAATAACAAACAACAGCAACAACAATGTTAACATTGTTAACAAAAAATTTATGCAAACATAGAAATTTTGTGTTTTGTGGTAAACGCATTTTTATTGAAGAGAATTAAGAAAGAAAGAGACAAGTAGAGAAAGAACGAGAAGCAAAATCTCGGAGTTTGGACAAAATTTATCACAAATTATTGTGTAAGTAGTGGTAGCAGGTGTAATAGCCATAGTAGCAATAGTTGTAGTAGCAACAGCAGCATTAGCACTACTAGGCCCAGTGATGGCAGCACAGTGTTGGCAAGTAAGACAACAACAAAAACAACAGACAAACACTTTGACTATATTAAACCAGCTACATACACACTTGTTCTGTTGTCGTGTTTCTTATGATTGCATGATTGTATGTTCTTCTCTTGTGTTTACATTTTCTTATTGATATGCTCTGACAATTTTAACAAACGACAGCACTTGCTGTTACTACATCAAGCAGCTGTTTGTTCGTTTTCTTAGTGAAAGTAATCTTATTTATCAAGTGGAGGAATTAATTCCTTATCGGTTTTTCTTACAGAAGGGGATTACTTTCTCTGTCAGTATCTATCAAGTGAAAGTACTGTCGTTAGGCTTTACGCAATAGTTTAACTTAATCCTGTAGAGTGAATAGAAAAGAGCTTTTCGGACCGGGAGTGAGCATGAGCTTTCTTGCTTAATTCGAAGAAATCGGTGACTGAATTGTGACGAATGATGAAAAATAGTCTGAGACACGAAAGACCACACTCCAGCTCAACCCAAAAAAACCTAACGTTGAATACTTATGGCGTTCCCATACCGGGAGATCAAGTGAACGCAATTTATTGCGAACTGTTGCACCCAAGCGAAATCGTTATTAGTCGCTTCAAACAACTATTGAAACAGATGATCGATTATTATAACCGTAATCAACAAACGGGTCAATTTGTTCTCAGGCTCCAAGGATCACTTAATTTTTTTCGAGACCATATCTTGTCACAAACATAATAAATGATACGACTAGCATTTGGCAATATTTTGGATGAAATATTTCTCACCATTCTCTTGAAATAAACATTGGTTTTTATTCAACAATTAAAAACACTCTAGTGAGACACGGCTCGCCATTACATCGTTCAGTACAGTTATCAGTGGTCTCATCCAAACCATTGTCAATAGCTTTTATCCTTAGAGCCAAACATGCCGGTACACGAATTTTCATTAAAGTATTTCAACAATTGCCGCCTGTAGGCTGAACACAAAAAAAGAAAACGGATAGCCGGACAAACAGGCGTAGATCCATTCAGAATCAATTAAAATTCGATTTAGAAGCACTTTCTGCATCGAAAATTGATCTAAGCTTTCCTGTCCGGTTGTCTCATTTATGTACTCATTGTGTGTGTGATGAATCAATCGGTATAATAAAAGTTGGATTCTCTCTTACGTCCCGTTGGCTGTTGCATACATCCCCACAAAACTAATATGCCACAAGTAGTGTAGGGTATAAAAACCACTAGGGATTTATTTCCACATTTAAGAGTAATTGTCAGGTGAAGGCGAGCAGATATGATGCTTCATGTACAGTCTTATTATTTAGCGCAGTCCTCCTATGGGGTATAAGAGAACCACTTAAAATACCTTTCGTCAGTTAGCTGGGAATTGAGTCAAGTGCCAAGGATAAAGTGCATATAAAACATTAGGTTTGGCACAGAACAGAAGCAACACATAAGTTGCTTGTAGAAAATTGTTTGATATGTTGAGAAGTGAGGTTATAAATATTCGTACCTGTCAACGAAGGTTTCTTAAATCGCCTCCTAATGTTTTCAGTCTCAAAGGAGGTGGTCGATCCGTGCGACAGTGGACGTTGGGGAGTAAACTCTAATTGGAAAGGAATCCGGCGCCCACTATTCGACTGTCGGGGAACACATCACATACTTTCAAATTCAAACGTTTTGTTTAAAGTACCATAGCACTTCCCCGCCGATGCTATTATTGTATGCTTAACCTCTGTTCTGCTTTCTATTCCACACTTCGTTTCATTTCAACTCTTACTAATAAATTCATATCCTGGGGTGTCGTGGATATATATATATATACGCAACTAAAACATAAGAAATAACAATTCAATGTACAACAGGGTATGTTGTATAAGATCCAATCAAATAATTTATCGGCCATGATGATCGTCGTGCCGCCTAAAGAGGTTTGTATGCAAACTGCAAGCATTCTAAACGAAGCGTTGTGACCCGAAAATCTTGTAATTTGGCAGGTGAAGCAATTTCTTGTCAGATTTGCTGCAAAATTCTTCTTGACTTGCGTACGATTCCTAAAAGACTCTGAAGCTTCTCCTCTCTTTGAACAACCTTTTGTTTTTTAATTGTATTGGCTTCAAAATCATAACAGATGCTTGATTCCCAAGTTTACAAAGGGGACCCAGTGTCTCTGATTTCTGGCTGAAGCCATTTTGATCTGTTTAAGATCGTTCTTGAAATTATTGGGCTTCTGATCATGGATAGTTCCAAGCCTCAAAGAAATGCGTCCAAATTGTCGGATGAATTCTTGAAGAGTCATCTTATATTTATATATCATCCTACGAACTTATTGAGTAATATATTATATAAATATATCTATATAAATATATATATATATATATATATATATGTTTATATATGTATATATCGCATATACAAGCTGATATTTATGCTGGGATGGATATCTATTTACATTTGCACGCCTGCCAAGTTAATGCAAAACTCAACATGAAAATGTATTAAAATTGCACCCCACTCACGCACACTGCATATGAAGTGTAGCACGCGTGTTAAATTCTTTAAATAAATAAAGAAAACAAGAAAAGAAAAATAATTTTTTTCTTCTCTTTTTTTATTTATTTATTTTTTTTTCTTGTTTTAATTCTATTTTTAAAATAATTTTTGGTTTTTCAAATTTCTTATCGGTTTTTTTTATTTATTTTCTTTTTTTTTTCTGTTCAGCTTAGTAGTTGCGCTCCCCACACAGCCTACACATACCTAAGACTACAACTAGAACTATTTATATGATGCCGTTGTATGTTTGTGTATATTTGCGTATATATTAACTGCATGTGACATTATATGCAGTTTAACCATCTGGTTGGGTTTGCGCTGCTTCGAAAATGCAATCAAAACAATTTTAATGGAATAAATATAAGACAACTGTGCGATAATACTTAGCTAACTGCGAACCGTAGCTGTTTGTTATGCTAGATGCTGCGTTCGCCTCGATACGTTACGTTGCAGCGCTGCATTTATGTTGATTATGCTGATGCGGTCTTCTTTATACTAAGATGTTGCTAGTGCTGTTTATAATTAGCACATGTTCGTTCTCTTCTTCTTCTTCTTCTTCTTCTTCTATTTGTTCTTCTCCTTTTCCTATTCTTGTTCTTCTCCTTCATCTACTTTTCTCTTTACTCCGTTTTCATGCTTATTATATTATCGCTACGACATTATAAGTTTTTTTTTTTTTTTTTGTTTATGCATTCGTTTAACATGCGTCATTATAGTTTTATTTATGTGTATGTGCATATATCGATTTGCCCGAGTATGCGTGGCTGTGCATGTTTATCTTTCGTTTTGGTATCAGGCCATGCGTTCGTGCATGTGTATGTGGGTGCGTATGCGGGTGTGCGTTCTTGTGTGAAACTTTATTTTATATTAAAGTGTTTTTACCCTCTATTTATATTTATGATTATATTGAGAGCATACGCACACATGTACTTATAAGCAAAAAATTTAAATTTTGTTTATTTACTTGTTTTTTTGTTTTTTTTTTATTATTGCAGGGGAAATATACTTAAAAAAAAATTTGAATTGACATTTGCTTTCCATATTTTAGGCATTTAATTTTAATTATAAGTGCTAAAATTAATAATCATAAAAAGCATGTATTATGAAAATACACATATGCGTCCACTTTAATTCTGTGTAAAAAGTATCCGGAAAATTTGAATTTATTTTTTTTTTTTCATAAAATCTTTCACCTGGGTAAGCTCTGCTTCTATTAACCAGCTATTCCACTTTTTGAAAGCAAGTTGATCCACTAGTCTTACTTGCTTTTGCTCATCCAAATTTTTAGTTTCTATGTTGCTATAGTAGGATTCATTTCTTTGATCTAAATAAATTATAATAAAAATAATATTTCCTTTTCTTGAGGTGAAAAAGCATCAAACCCCGCCCACTTGGGGCAATGTGAGACTTTACCCATTGCTTAAGAATACTTGTGTTGGTGTCACCTACGCTTAGGTATACCTTCATAACGAGGATTGCTGCTTAGGCCTTACTTAGGAGCTTACATTAACGCTTCCCCTTTCTTTGTTTCTCCGGTACATTTGCAGCAAACATTCCTACCACTTTCAACTTCTTCAAGTAGTGCAGTATTGGTTTGACACGAGATTGTCTGGGGATGGGATCTCGTCAACTTCCATCGAACAGACAAAGAACACATGTTTAGCGCATTCTGTAGCATTGCAGATACTATAGATTCTTAGATTCCGGATTCCGGTACAAGTATAAATCGGTATGTATAAGCTCGGAAACACCTAAGACCCCTATGTATTATAGTTGGGTGAAGTAGAAGTCCACCTCACTGTACTGCCTCTGAATCCATTTGCTTATGTTTGCAATAAGCTCATACGTCCATCTTTCCTTCACGGATCCATTTCGACGCAACTGCCCTTCATTGATGCGGGCACCGACTGCCTTGCCCGCACTTTCAGGGTTTTCAGGTGTTTTGTGCCTATGCATGCACTGCTTTTTTAGCCGGGAAAACGATTGGAATCATACCTGATGCAGTGACCATTCTATCATCAAAACTAGAGGAAAACGCTGCAATTACTCTCAAGGCACACAAGCGATACGCTGCTGCTAAGATGCCTTTTTCTTATAAGGGAACCCTGGTTGCCTTACGTCAAGCAACAGATCCATAAAAATTTTTGGATCTTAGCAATCTGACTATCAGCTATTTTTGGGTTTGTTTGGATTCCCGCGTATTGAGCATTAATCGCATTAGCAGCTTTGCTGCATTTAACGCAGCATTGATGCGTATTGGGCGTAGAAATAAATTCATTCCGCTGAAATTGAACTGAGCTCAGGTCGTCTTTTCTTTTTCATTAATACGATCGGTTACTGAAGGGACAGCCACTGAAGGTGTAAGACGATGGTATTCACAAAGAAGTAAGAAAAAAATAGAAAACGATGGCCGAGAGCTTAGTGGGTCTGTGACCGATCGGTGAGCGTCATGTCTTTACTGATTGAGCTTCCACTATAGTTGACACAGTAAGGTTTGAACCCGCGAACACTGAATTGGTGATCGCAACTCCTCTTTACTTGGCTATAGTCCACAAAACATATAGCACTTTAAAGCAGCTCTACACCGATTAAGTCACTATTCTAAGAATCATAAGATAATTTTTTTTATCTTTTGATTTTATAGCATTTTTTCTTTTTTTTTTTTTTTTAAGTCTCATTTGTTAAAGGCTTACCGAGTGTAAAGCCTACCATTTCTTCAGGCCTTTTGCATGCTTTATATCATTAGCTTTGACATGTACAATGCGTCATCAATCTTCAGAAACATTTTCAGTCACAATTGAAATTTTCTTTGAAACATAAAACTTGAGGCAAATTCTTTGTTGCATTAGTTTACATTGTAAATGTCGCCGAACACTCGCAGAAATGATTAACACCAGCAACTTTAGACATACTGAGTGATGTATGGCACGCAAAATCCTTGCGGTCGCGCTTTGTTCAGCTTTAATAGCTTACAGAATAAATTTTGGCGACAAGTTTTCAACTTGATTTTTAAATCGTCAATTCCTGGTACTACGTAAACTGAATGGATATACGTAACTAAGAAAAAACAAAAAAAAAATTCTTTTGTTTAAGAATTTTGTAAAGAAACGCAGAAAAACCAAAAAAAAAAGTCTGTTCAGAGAGTAGCTTAGGGGTTTATCCTTTTAATATGA
Source organism: Glossina pallidipes (assembly GCA_000688715.1). NCBI lineage: Eukaryota > Metazoa > Arthropoda > Insecta > Diptera > Glossinidae > Glossina > Glossina pallidipes. Next base: position 9,488 of record KK500060.1, read on the forward strand.
CCAATCAGTCAGGGGACGTCCGCTATACATATGTAATGGTAATAGCTACAAAGGGGAGGGGAAAAAGGCAAAGAAAATGAAGCTGCCATAGCTTAGTGGATATGAGCTTAATCGGTAAGGCCTATGTCTATATCTAGTAGTTACTCTAGCTACCGCCAAGTACGGGCAAACGGCACTGAAATTTGAACCCGCTATCATCGACTGCTTAGAGGCCAGTTTCAAAACCCGTATAAAGTATATACGAATATATAAACAAGTCTGTGTTTGTTCGTTCGTCCATCTGTCCATTTGACCAAATGCGTAGTTTCTGTACTAGGCATTCTTCAAACTCGATAAACTCGGTAAACAAATTGGAGAATGGACGAAATTGCAACATATAATGAGAGAACTTTTGCTCTCCGGATTTTGTGCTCATTACACATAAGCCAAAATACACCCGCGACTTTTATTCTATAAAAATACCAAAAATGAACCACGCCTACCGAATACTAAAAAATAAGAAACTAATTAAGGAGTAAGAAAAGGACTAAGGTCTACGTCGTGGGGAAATTTAGTTTTTGCATTTCTTTTTAAATCTTTTTTAGGGTAACGGTGGTCACAGTGCGTTAGAATAAACGGGAAATAAATTCGGAATAAGGTGAAAATAAGATTTTGCCGTTAATTTTGAAGGCATTGGCAAACGATTTCAGACGAGAAAATTTGAAGAAACTACTACGGTTTTCCGAGGTCGTTTAAGTTTCTTCTGCATTTTAGGCGTATGTGGGATCAGATTACGTTCACTTTTTGATCAAGGAATGTTTATGGCAAATTTCAACCTTCTATTTTCATTTTTGCGATGGTGACGATCCATAAAAATTAGCTGTTCATTTGATGTATTTTCATAGAGATAAACGAAACATATCTAGGAATAAATATATAGGAGTGTTTCAGAAGATACCTGTTTCCTTATGCAAAATCTTTAAGATTCAAATCAATACCTCGTCAAACTAATTATTATTATATTAATTAATCATAATTATAAATTAATAAATCTTGTGTTAAAAAATATTTTATCTTTCCTTCCAACTCCCAAGAAAAAAAAGATTTTTTTTTCAGCTGCTACAGTGGTTTTTCCCTAAGAGGAGATATTGTTTTGAGGTATTTCGTTGTAGACTTCCGTTTGTTTGACATTTGGGAAATTTAATATAAACGATGTTTGTGTAAAAGCAAGTAAAATATTACCGTATATTGCCTCCAACTCGATAAGTGCTTGATGTTGTCATCGAATAAAAGAGGCCTATTAGCTCAGTTGGTTAGAGCGTCGTGCTAATAACGCGAAGGTCGCGGGTTCGATCCCCCCATAGGCCATCGTATATGATCAATTTTTTTTTATTAACGTTTTTAATTAATTTGTTAATAAACGATTGAGAGATGCATAAGAATGTTTTTATTCAAGACAAAGTTTTTCACTGCATTTATTTCGTATGCAATATTTTTATTTATTTAATATCCCATCGAATTTGTTGTGAGCATCGCAAACATACCATAAGTAGCATGCAATATATTTGCATGGTTAAGCATTATATCGAAATGCAATATAGGAGTGAGATGAAATGTCACAATATTTTCCCGCTGTAGCTATGTTATTTGATGATAAGCAACACTGTGCTTCACATTCACATACACAAATAAAAAATTATTTTATTCAGGAAGAGAGTTTTTTTTCTTTTAATCGCTAGTAGGTAATGGAGTTGTACCTAAATAAATGTTACTCAAAATCTCTTCTCCTTTTTTTTTTGATTTCATATCATGAAATTTGTTTTAATTATTATGTGGATAAATAAGATATGAAGGACTGTTTTTTTTGGAACCTTTGAAGCTTTATTCAAGGAACCCGGCACAATGTATTTTATTCAAAGTATTGCCCTTTGTTAGCTAATACTTTTTCCCATCTCTCATGAAATTTTCGAATTCTGTCTCGAAAACTGTATCGCCTTTTAAGGCTACCCCAAAGAAACACTTATTTGAGTATCGTCGTCAGAGTCAAAGCACTGTTCGAGCAAATAATAAATCATCCATTGACATCTACCTTAATAAGAAGGAATAATGTTTGCACGCTTCGTATATTGTAAATTTTCGTCGATTGTGTACATACGCCATATGGTAAATAGCAACAATACATTTTTTTTTTTTAAATATTTTACATCATCAAGTCTGATTTTCTTTTATATTTATGCTTGTATTTTTTACTTTTGCTTCGCTTTTTCATTGTTTCTAATTGTGTCCAAATGCATTAGCAGAGGCGCGCATTAAGGGTGAAGATAGCTCACCTTTTAGCAAAGATCAAAATGTGCGCTACGCATAACGGGATAACTTCACGCCAATACTCATTACGCGTAGAATCACAGGTCTTAACTTAATTTACTTCAAATGAATTTCTTGGGAGTAAAGTGTACCATAAGTAACACAGTACGCTAATCTCTAACCCTACCAAAAAAGTAATGTTTATTCCGAAAATACTTAGATTTCGGTGACGGATTAGGTGAGATAGACACTCAAGTTCTTTGTTTATTTCATAACATAAGAAATTTTGTACACTAACCACTACCTCTACCAAAAAAGTCATGTTTATTCTCCAAAAACACGTAGATTTGGCTGTAGAAGTAGAGTGAGATAGACAGTCAAGTTCATTTCAAGCCCGGCATTATTCGCTCGTCCTCCTTGTCAATATTATCGTTTGTGCATTCATAAGTCTGTTTATTGCATAATCCATACATACGTTGATTCATTCCGTGATTTGTCCATGCGGTTTCGTCATCTGCTCGTTCAACTTTCCATTCAATTGTTCTTAAATCATCTGCAGTAGAACAAGTGCGCACTTGTATCTCATCTTTTTAAGTGGTTATAAAGTCATATATATTTTCTTCTTCTTCTTTTTGGTTGAAAATTTTAATAGCACTTTATCTGTTTCATTAAATCTTTGATAAAATGCCTGCATTTTAATTAAAAATATTTAAATGAATAGCAAAAAACGAGAGAAGAAAGAAATGGAAAAAAAAAGCTAAAGACTAATAATCAGTAAAACTAATGTTCTTGTCTTGGAAATAAATTAACATAGATTTCCCCCCAGAAAAAAAAAAAAAAAAATAGAAAAAATTTATTCACCTTAAAAAGTAAAGCCAGTCACTCGAAATTGTGTGTTGTGTACATTTCAAGCTCAAATGCTTTTTATCAAGATTTTATGCAACTAAGTGCTAAAGTTATGCAAACAAAATTTTCCAAGAATGAAAATAATTTTAGGAAAAGAAGGAATGAAGAAAACAACAGAGTAAAAGAAGAAAACAAACAACGCAACCATGAAATAAACCATGAAAATAATTAAAACTAAAGGTAGAAAGTATGAAGAGAAAAAAAAAAAAAAACAATAAAAAAAGGAAAAGAAATGACAAACGAGGAAGCCATCTAAATGTGGAAGTATATCTTGGATACCCATTTGACGGGAATGAATGTCATATATAAAAACCGCAGCGCTCTTTACATCCATCACCAACTGGTAGGAGATGTATTCGTTCTTTCAAAACATTTGCAACAATCGACAAAAAGCTTCAGAGGCTATACAAAGTATTCTCAAGGATTCTCCAAAATGCTTTCCTCATCAGTATTAAATTCTGAATCGATCTAATAATGTTAGTCTATCCGCCCATATATATAGTCAATGTAAGCGTTTTTCCGGTCCCAAAAATTAAAATACCAGATTCAAATTTCACAAATTGGAAAACAGTTAATGCGCCAATGGGTCAATAGGGCAAAGGACACGTCTATAGATAATATAAACAACTCCATTTTCAAAAGAATTTTCTTTACTGCTGATTACTGGTAAACTATGACCGATAGTAAGGTTAAAATTTTCGTTACATTCAATTCAAAAATTGTTATAGGAATGACTTCTGGGTGTTGCAGTAGTGGTGGGTGCTGGCCCACTACAATTGCTTAGTTTTAAGCTAAAAATGAAGGGTATGAAACGTTTGGTCATTGCTGAATAACATTTCCTTACTGCTTTCTCAATGTCTTGATTATTAATTAAAATCGTGACAGAACTATTATTAGATGTCTTTGGTAAATATTACTATTAAATTTCGCTACTGGTCGTAAAAGTTTCAATAAGTTTTAGCTGCTCTCTGGTAACGAGATAAGAGAAAAACGCGGATAAATAGAACATTTTCCACGGGGACTTTGAGAACTCTGGCAATAGCTAGACTGACGGACAGGCAAATTAACTAAATTGCTTTACAACATCAACTGGACTTTGGGTAAGCAAGTTTTTCAAATTTCATTCCGAGCATGTGTCAGCAGATAGAAGGAAGGAGCAGCAAGATTACGAGTGTCAACGCATACATTGGAAGGGGGAATGAAGGTGAGCTAACGAATTGAGATAGAGATTGTTCCACTAAAGTATAGACAGAAAACGGGGAAAGGGAGCGAGGGACAGCAATCCCTTCGGAACTTTTAAGGTAAGTTTGACAGCGCTCGCTTCATGGACATGAACAACGTTGTTGACAGAAGTACAAGCAGATGTATAGAGTCCCGTCAATGAAATGTCGATGTAAGGAATGCTGGAGAGGTAAACAAAATGCTCGGACATAGCGAAGAGATATTGAGAAACACGGGAAGACCCACATGAGTAGCCAAACAGATAAGAATCGCGACTACCACCTAAGAGTTCATATCACAATACCGTGAGTCATACTCGGCCGCGCTTATAGCGAGTGCGACGAGTAACACTTACGGATTGGGCAAGCGACTACTGTTTATTTCGTTTTCCTTGCTCACTTTTTTCACTGTATTATACATGTACGCCACGTTTCTTGAGTGATTGCTCAAGAAAGTGAGTGGAAAGAGAAGAAAGCAAAAGAGGGATAAGTTACTGGTGTTTAAAAGTAAGATTTTTTAAAGTTTCAACTCATAAAGGAAGCATAGATTGTAGTTAAACTCACAGATGGGCAGAACAATGAACGAAAGCGTGGGGGATAAATAGGTGAAGGACAAGGCGGATAGGCAGAAAGGCAGACAGATAAAAAAGACGGGTCGCCAAGAGGACCAGAATTATTGATTTTGAGATTAACTGACGAAGACCTGGATTTGTTGGAGCATACACGTATAAGTAGAGACGTAAAAGTACAGACAACAGATCGAACATCCAGACAGTTCGACTGCCGACATAACAAACCCATCAATGAAGAAACGGCTTTCACGCAAACATTGCGTATAAACCGATGCTCAATGAAATGTAGGCATAAAAGAAAGAACAAACAGATGGATTTGTATCATGTATCAGTGAACTGGCTAACGAATCAAAAGGTGAGTGGACAAGTGCACGGACGAATTAAATCTGCATATTAGTTAAGAAAACATAATGCGTTGTTACAAACGAAACGACAAAATCATTATATCGTTATCTTTATGTATGTATTAAGCAAACAGAAGAAGATGGAAAGAAAATGAATAAATAGGAAACGAGACTTTAATTGTTTACTTAACTACAGAAATTTTTTTTCCTTCTCTTTTTTTTTTGTAAGAAGTAGAAAAAATAGAAAAACAATAATAATCTTCCGCTTTTCACTACTTCCTTTCATATACAACTTCCGAAGTCTTATTAAACACATCAGTGTTTCGGACAATCGACAGCGTGATCGAGATAGGGTATGGGACTCTGAAACTAAAATAAGTATAATTGTGTGTCTAGCTCTCTTTTAATTTCATATGGACTGAAATTAAATGAAGACAGAAAGCTGAACTAGCGGGTTGAAATAAATTCATTCATCTGTCTGTTCGTGCAACCAGGTTTTGGGTGAGAAAAGAACTTTTAAGTTTTCAAGTCTACCTTGAAAACTTGTTTCACTGTTAAGCGTACAATAAATGAATCTTCGATCGACATCAAAACTCACTTTACTTTGTATATATGTATATATGTTGTGTATACATATATATGAATATATATATATATATATATATATATATATATGTATATCAACATGCATATGTTGGGTGTCGGAAAAATTTAACAAAAGTTGTTTATAATTTTTCGTTTGTTTTTTTTTTCGTTTTTTTTTTTTCTGCTTTTGAAAATGTTGTTAATCTAGCTTAAGGCTAAATGTAGATGAGTTGCTGTGTTAAATATTGCTTAGGTTACTTAAACACGCAATTTTTTTCCCCTCTTTTTTATTACATAATTATTTACTGTCTGCTCTGAATATAAAAAGAAATTCTTGTTTTTTTTTTTTGTTTGTTGAAATTTTCTCTTTTTTGCTATGCTTCATTATGCAAGATTGTGTGAAGAGAAGAAAAAAATGATAGTTTTTTTTTTTTTTTTTTGTTTTAACTTTTTATTTGAATTTATGGTTTTTCTTCTTCAATATGAAATGCTTTCAAGTTTTTTAAATACATTCATAGCCGTTTTTCGTTGTTCGTTCGCTTTAAAGGTAACATTTGCTTTTAAAACAAATGTATTTGAAACTTTTTCGCAAAGTTTGCTAAAGCGTAAAAAAAGCGTTTGAAGTTCTCGAGCTAAACCGAATTTTCAACTGAGTAAAATAAACTTTAAGTTTAATTTTGTTATCCCATGCACGCCCTATACTTAGCTAGTTTGTATGCTTAGTTTGTCTTAACTTAAGATTTGCATGAAATTTGTTTAAAATTCTTGTAAAAATCGCTTTGCTTTCGCATCGCTTTCTGTCATTTAAGTCTTAAGTATATTTTATACCTTAAGATTTAGGAAAATGGAAATTCTGTCTGTCTTGTCAAAATGCTAAGCATTAATGAATTTTCTTTGTTATAACCAGTCACTTGAGAGGGGCTTACCCGCAGCCGCGTCAACACAGTGGTAATCATGTATACAGAACTTGGAAAAAAAAGGGATAAGCCGTGATCGCTAGAATGGCCGATGAAGTGTAAGCTCGATAAGCTCTTTACCCGTCGAGCGTTGTCTATGTTAGCAGCCACGGGTCAATGGTAATTAACACTAGACCTGCCGTGGTTTTTGATTCACCCACGCATCATCTTCTTTGTATCAAATTGAACGCAAATATTCCTCCGTCCCAAGGTTAAAAAGTGGTTGTTTACTTGATCGTTGTTTGTCGGTGTATTAGCGAACCAGTTGCGACCATGTTTGAATAGAGCATGCATGTGGTTCTGTTGAACGTGTGGGTAGCAGGTTTTTCAAATAAACTTCACCGGATCGAATATTATAAGCGACGATATCGAAGACTATCGGTTTCTTTCGGGATTATGCGCGCGTGCTTTAATAATCATCTTTTTGCCTTAAGCTTCTAATAGATTCATAAATGTTTGTATCCAATTTCTGCTTTTTCCCCCATTTTTGCGACGCAATATTACAACGTGGCAAAGATTATGTATGAATCAGATATAAATATGTATCATGGGTATGTCGACAGCTAGGTTGGAGGAAAAAGAAGCGAATAATTTTGGGCTTTTGTCTGTCTTGTAAACATTCTTTAGAAGCCCAAAATTTCAAAGCAGGTCCCACAAGACCCACAAGATAATTCTATGGGGAGAGATTGAGCTGCGGTTTAACCTTTTTTGGCACTTATTAAATGTTGCGCTAAAGAACTCAACGATCAATATCTCAGCAAGCGCTTATCTACGTCGTTTGTCAGATCTATCTCCATTCCAACGGTTCCAATGGTTATTTGGTAAATTCCATAATAAAACATTATTCCTATGTCTCTCCCAAAAGTTATCCTAAAAATGTTTACACGACGTTGCATAGGCATAGAGGTGGATTTCTATATCCCGGGCGCATCAAATCCCCTTTATTTTGAGGTTGTCTTGAGAGTAATACAACCGTGTGACGCGCAATGTGTAAGAATATTTATAATCCAGGAAAGGTTCATATACAAATCCGTCGACAAAGTTGTGAAAGCCGACACTCACTCTCTTAAATCGGGTACTATTCCTTTCTAACAGAATATTTGAATTCATCCAATCTGCCAGACATGCCGCTAAAGGATTAATTAAAGGACAGCGTGCCAATTATCATGTTCCCAAATATCAAAGCCAAGCTTTGCAACGTCAAGCGGCTTGCAGAAAAAGATATCAATGAGTGACGCGACAGAACTAATAATCTTAACAGGAACGGAACAGGAACGTAACAAGAAGAGGACAGGAATTTCAACGTATATTCGATTTGAATTCTCGATTCGATTAGTGTTCACAACCACCGTTAACAAAGTGCACGAGGCAACCGTTAGAGTTTCGCTGTTTCGATCTAGATGCGGATTTTTCTCACATGTTACGTGTTCTGGGTTGCCAAACTAGACAATCTCTATATCCGCGGAGACAAGTTAAGAAATCTTATAGACGTGTGTTTTCGCTTTTCGTTTGTTTCCATAGAACCAGCGTGAGCATGAGCTAGTAAATAATAAATAACCAAAAATTTGCCACTCGCTTTAAAGACCCTCTTAGACTAAAATATTCTTCTTAATGTTTTTTAAGTCGTACACTCGCCCCCATAAATATGGTGTATGTAGAGTTCGCTTGCAATTATCATGGCCATAACTAGCCTCCTTCTCATCTCACCCATCGTCATTGTATTATTTACCTTAGAACCATACGAGTAGTCAGATGCGTTTACATAAACGTCTACTCTAATTTTACCTAATGTATCTTATGCAGCGAGTTTCGCTAAACACGTATGCATTTAAGAGAGTGAGTGTTGTCTTTTACTCACAAATACCATTCACTATGCATAGTAACTACTAATATTTGGCCTTTAAAGTTTCGTGGTTGTGCACTGTTTTGAATGCACGATTAGTCTTCATTATCTTTGCTTTTGGAATTTCATTAGTTCCTTAGGTAGGTCGTTACCTACCGCTTATGGTGGTAAAAACCGGCAGAGGAATGCTTGAAACTATATGATTGTTAATTAAGAGATTTGAAATTCGTGACGACTGCGCCTTGAGTTCTATTGAAAATTAAATTTAATATAAGAAATAATAGAAAAATTTCATAAATTTGGAAAAGAAGGAGAAGGAATGACGTAGTAATAGGCTAAGAAGAATTAGGTTACTTACCTAGCAATACATATATCTATTTTTACTTATTTATCAAAATTTTAGTTATTTGGATATTTCATGAGATGAATTAATTATCAGAATCGTGTGAAAATTCAAATCCTTCCTCATTTTATTCCTTCACCTGGGTTTAAGTTAGCTTAAGTACAATAAGTGTGGCAGGGTTAGATTAAGGTAAGTAACTACAAGAGAGATACGCTGACACTTGATTGACTAGACAACAAGATGGTCAATGTAATAAAGCAGACAGAGGTGGAGAAAGGAGGGGGAGATCAAAATTCGTTCTCATTTCTTATCGAGCCACGAGCTAGTGAGACTCATGCCCCGGAAGTAGCCATCATTGACAAAACGAGAAATAAGATCATGTAAATGGAATTAGGGATCAAGGAAATGGTGATAATGATTTTGTAATCCGAACGGCTATGGATTACTGAAAATGCATTCATGTTAATGTGAACTAAGATAATAAAGTAGGATAAGTTAACTAAGAATTATTGTTTCTTTGCTCTTACGAACAAAAGAGGAGTACGAAGATATGTTAAGACATAGGTGACAGTGCCAAGAGAGTGGGTATAAGGGAAGCCGGAATGTTACGAACTAAATCCAAGAGGATAGTGTATACTCGGGTCAGGAGTATACCTCGGACACATGGGTTTTCTTCTTTACAGGCACGTTTGTACTTAGGCTGCCCTGCTTCTTAAGACCAGAGGAGAAAATGACGCTTGCTCTAAAGAATATTTTGGGCAAGTCCTACTAAACATAAAATATTCGGAAGATTTCATGTTGACCGTTGACGCGCTTCAAGGCGAGCAGTACCGTTCTTGCCGCGAAATGAATTTCGCGCTGTAATGAATGACGTGGTTTAGTAATAAAGAGCTTCGTAAATACGTCCAGATGTTCATTACTAAGTGCTACCTACGATGTGACCACTACACAGTTTCTTCAGGGTAGGTTAGGCCCCTGGTTTGTAGGGCTTGTCTAACTCCCCGAAGGCCGTCTGTTACGCAAAATGAACCCAAGCGTCGTCGGGCACCACGGGGTTAAACCGTCAAGGTATTGTATCCTCGTTAAATCTTCACAGAAATCTGTACTTTCCTAAACGCAAAATTAACCCATGTGTCACTGAGCACCGTGGGGTAAAACCTTCACGCTAAATCTTCACAGAAATCTGTACTTTTCTATCGGGCTGATAAACTATAGTTTGGGATGGGATAGAGACATCCCGAAATTGTCACCTCCAGACAATGGTCGTAAAACTATTGAATAAAAATAGGTGAAGATTTGGCTATGTATAACCAGTTAAAAGATTTTCCGAATAAATTGCTTGGGGGACGCACTAGAACAAGTTTTGTTTTCTCTATAAAAAGAAAAACACTTTCTTCTGTCTAGAGCGTACGTCAGAGTAGTGCAAATTAAAACACCACGAGAGTTAAATGTCCCTTTACTCTATGTCACATGTGCTCAGGAGAATCTCTTGTGTTTCTTGAGGTATACCCGAGTAGAAGCGATAGCGTTGTTAAGGCCTAAGAAGACCAGATATGAGCAGTTTCTGAGTCTTGACTGATAGGTGCGGTCAATCAGGGAGTCTCGCGCCGGTTGAGGTAACCCTAAAGAGCGCGATTTGTAAATAATGAGGTGCAGATAGATCCTGTACTTACTGGCCACACACTTTAAATTGATCTGGTACTCCAACTGTAATGGGACTCCCAGCTTATGCGGAGTACGTGGCTTACTGGGTGGCGTTGATTCCTCCTTAAATAACGCATTGTGCCCGGGAGAATCGTGAGCTTAAGCCGCAAGACAGACACTCACACTAAGACATTCTCGCATCTTCTTTACGTTACTACTTTTGAATTAAATTTCCTATAGTCAGTATTTAAGTTACTTAATGGGTATCCGAAGTGCGGCTTCAGATATCATTTTTTGGTTTTTTTGAACGCACAAGAAATAATCGAATAATCAACAATGTGTTCCAACTTTAGATTCGATATTACTTTCAGCGGTTATTCAAGTTTCAAGTCTCAAGTTTCACATTTCGATTTCAGTTCTTAACTAATTCTCACCAAGAAAAAAAGAAAAGAAAAAAACAAAATGTAAAACAAAAGTAAAGCTCCTCACGGAAATGCAATGAAATTAAAAACTTATGATAGAAAAAAAAGTAAGAAAAAAAAAAACAAAAAAAACAAAAGATAAAAGTTTTTGATAACTTTACGGAATTTTCCACTTGAGTTTTATATAAAGTGGGCTTAGTACACTTCATCTGTTATCCTTTGCGTGTATAACGAAAAACTAAGAAAAAAAACCGGAAAAAAAAGACAAAAAAAAAAAAAAAAAAAAAAAAA